>OZ012694.1:33610138-33625138 GCA_963942565.1 Maea johnstoni | reverse complement strand
TTTAAAACCAAGTAGAACATGGTGCTGGCATGTGAAAGCATATTTTCTAGGGCAGGCTTGGATGCCAGACCACACATTTTCAAAAGTAAACCAAAAATATTTACAGCACACTTGCCCAATGGGGCAAGCAAGATACAGTTTTCGCTTACCCTTCAGCTATAATTTGCAAATTCCACTTGCCCTGGGCAATGGGGCAAGCACCAATGTTGAGCCCTGTATATATATATATATATATATATATATATATATATATATATATATATATATATATATATATATATATATATATATATATATATTTATATATGTATATATGTGTGTGTGTGGTCACTTTAGAGGGGTGATCAACGTCTTTTCTCTATATAACTATGCACTGGACGTTCGTGCGCCAATTCTCTGATTGTGGCTGTCTTGACAGCTATACCAATAATTTTAGCAGCGCTCACACATCTCCAGTAATATCTCTTAGCGGATTAAGTGGACAACGAGTGATCACGTGACCACACAAATAACCCGACAGTGCGTTTATTACACACTTCTAAGCATTCTGTTATTATCGTCTGTCAGTGGAATGTTGAATCCGTGGCGTCGTTAGTGTTTAGGCGCCCTATATGTTGGTTATAGGCGTGATCTTTTACGGAATTTTTCTTGACGAAGTGTTGGGATACACCTATGTTGTTCGGTGATTGCGGCGAGTAGCGATGCGAAGTGATATAGTGACGGCATCGTCTGGTACTTTTTGTTTTAAATGTACAATGTGTTTTATCATGCTAAAAAAGATTTTATCATGATTGTCTGTCAATAAAATGCTGTAGATAAAATGTTGAATGTTTGGCGTCGCTTGTGTCTTAATCATAAATAAATGGAGATTACCTGTTCGTTGTTGTTCGGCGACTCTCGCGACCGCGTGTATATAGACTATAGAGCCAGTCCTTCCAGTCGCGTGCGTTGCATTGGATAGACTGGTGTCAGTTCCTTTGAACTGTTGCGCGCCAACAATTAGGGGGAGGGGGGTGGGGTAGGCTGGTGCCGTTCAGCTGGGTGGACTCGTGCATGAAGCACACATCATATCATGGGATCATATCTAACTACAACAAAAGCTCGTTTGTTCAAGTTATCAATAGAGTGTAGTGAGATACAACTATAACAGCCATTGACATGCGGTCGCGGGCGCCTTTCTCCGCACAACTTCGCGTTTTCCATCAAAATATTTCATGCTCAATGCACACTTTCCCTCTAGAATTGAGTCCTTCTGGACCAGGTGCTGTTATATTTTCATGCACTTGTTTGGGTTACTTAAACAAATACATTTATTGGTATTTTTAACACTTGTGGGATGTGCTACTTATTAATGAATGCAAACATTGGTCGAGATGTTCAGACCAAAATGTGGCAATTTACATGAATATGTCTTGTTGTGATGATTCCTTACATGTTCCTTTCTTCCTTTCCAGGAAAACTAGCACAGGTGGCAGAGAAAGAGATAAAGGGGGCAGCATACACACTCGTAGAATTCAATGGAAAATTGTTAGCTAGTATAAACAGTACGGTAAGAATAATATTTTTACTTTTCATTGTTTTGTTTGACAGATTAGCCTCAAAGGAAAGTACTGTTAAAGGTTATATTCATGAAAAGACTTGTTAGCAAAAATGTTTTAGATTTCACTCTATATTATTGAGGAAATGGCTACTAGTATATGGATTGTCTTTCTATATCCACTAACTAAAAAAGTGAAATTGAAATTTTCAAAAAGCTTGTTGAACTAAAGAAGTTAGGTAGCCAAGGCTGCGGATACTCAAAATTTACCCATAATTTACCCATGGATGTAAAAATAAGAAACTATATATATTCAATGAAAACACCATATACTATGAAATGTTGTTAGTATTGCATGAAGTGAGCTTTTCCCCTCCCTCATCTGATACCTTGTTCTTTGCTTAACCCATTCACACTCCAGAGTTCCTCTCAAAATATCGTCTGCTACTTTCATACTTTTGAAAATAACTTGGAAATGAAGCGAAATTTCACAAAACATTTGAAGGAGATTTATTGTTTGTCTTCTGATTGACATTTCTCATTCAAATGTTTCCAAAAAAATGCTTTTGTAAAGGAAATATTTCCAAAATTGTCAGGCCTCTTTTGGCCGCTCTGAGTGTAAATGGGTTAAGGACTTGAAACGTGTTGATGCATCAGATATGTACAGAGTGGAGCCCCTCTCAAGTGACCACCTTTGGGACTGGCAACAACTGGTCAACTTAGAGGGGTGGTCGACTTCAAGGGGTGGTCAACTTAGAGGGGTGGTCGACTTAGAGGCATTCCCATTACTATTAAAGTAATAGGGAAAAGTTAGTTCGGGACTGGTAAAGTGTGGTCACTTTAAAAGGGTGGTCAACGTAGAGGGGTGGTCACTTTGAGGGTTTCCGCTGTACTCTCTAATACAACTGTTAATTGCATTTTCCGTTTTTCGTTGCTTTCAGGTGAGATTATTTGAGTGGACGACGGAGAAGGAATTAAGAATCGAATGTAGCTATTTCAACAATATAATTGCTCTTTATCTCAAAACGAAAGGGGACTTCATTCTGGTGGGCGACCTAATGCGATCGGTCACGCTGCTTGCCTACAAACCCATGGAGGGCTCCTTTGAAGAGGTAAGCTCCTAATTGCGACAACTTAGACTACTGTATAACATGTTAATATTGCCGCAGTTATATATATTATGCCAGGACTATTTCCATAGCTTTAGCAGTTTGATGATTTTAGTAAATACAATTTCTCAATGGTATTATTAAAACAGGTCTTTCTAGATTGTTACATGATTGAACTGTGTAATTCCATTAGCATTGTGTTGTCTTGATTAACCAGTGATATAGGGTTTTCCTACTGACCTCATGGGTAAGATGTATTGAATTCTCAGAATTTTCTACGGTAGGAAAAGCAGTAGTCGCAATGTCGTAAATTTATAACATAGGGAAAGACTAACCTTGCACTTCCTTGCATTATGCCTGCGAAGCCTGATTTTTCATTGCATCTAGTCTACTGGATATTAAGTACTGCAGGTTCTCCATTGGGTGTATTTTAATGCTTTCAGATTGCTCGAGATTTCAATCCTAACTGGATGTCTGCAATAGAGATCCTGGATGACGATACGTTTCTTGGAGCAGAGAATTCATTCAACCTTTTCACTTGCCAAAAAGACAGGTATACAAATTATTTTGTCAGATTGATGTCAAGGAAAATTATTCATAATCAATACTACTTAGGTCACATTGCATACATTCAGTAGTTAATTAAAGTGAAATTAAGTTTGTTGAAAATGGCCCTTATCTTTTTTATTTAATTAAAACATATACCAACACATTTGATAATTGCTATAATGTAAACTTAAATGACTTGTAAAACTTTATTGTTGAACATAATACATTATTTGATTAGTATACTGTACATAGCTAGGTAAATGTTGTCAGTGGTTTTGATTTGCTTATTGGAAAATGGATTGCAATGAATATTGATAAATGCCAAACCATACACTGCTGTTTTATGTAGGAAGTACAAATACAAGGTATGGTTCTAGTTTCTCTCAATATTGCAAAACATAGATCTCTTCATTTTGAAAAAAATCCTTACTGCAAAATTACAATATGTATATGTAAAACTAGATTGCTAAATTTGATATTTGTTTGTGTATTATATAATATGAGAGCTGAAATTCCAATTCTTTTCTAGTGCTGCCACGACCGATGAGGAACGGCAGCACCTGCAAGAGGTGGGTCTCTTTCACCTCGGGGAGTTCGTCAACGTTTTCCGTCATGGCTCGTTGGTGATGCAGCACCCAGGCGAGACGACCACGCCCACGCAGGGCTCGGTCCTCCTCGGCACGGTCAACGGGGCGATCGGCCTCGTCACCCAGCTGCCCTCTGAGTTCTTCGGCTTCCTACAAGAAGTGCACAACGGCCTCACGAAGGTCATAAAGAGCGTGGGCAAGATCGACCATTCATTATATCCTTTTCTTGGAGACACGCAAATTCACTTCATGTTGCGTTGATTTACCAGAAATACTAGGTTTTAGAAAAATATTAGACTTGTTGATGAAGGTTGATTCTTTTCTTGGGGACATGCAAATTCCCTTTGTGATGCGTTCATTTAGCAGAGATACAAGGTTTCTGACAAGTATGATACTTGTCGATGTAGGTTAAAAGCATACTGAAACCTGCCTAAACTTTACACTGCTACTAAAATTACTTATTGATATTGAAACTTAACCCTATGCTGTTGGTAGGGCTGGTAAAAATTCAGTAGGCCAATTAAAAGTATGAACCGTTTGACATGTTTGGAGCTAACTTGCCCTGTTGGGCAGGGCAAGTTTACTAGAAGGTTATATTGAGCCGTCGCTCTGTTTCATTTATATTGGTCCGATTTGGAAATTCTTTTATACATTAATTTATGATAGTCATAAACTTCCATAACTGTCAGTTGATTACAGTGTACATACTTAAATTGTGTCTTGACATTCTTTAAACTTAAAAAACCTCATGCATTAATTTATGATAGTCATAGACTTTAGTAACTGTCAGTTAATTTCAGTGTTCTTACATTGTGTCTTTATATTATCCTTGACCACTATGTACCTGGCGGTCGTTTCATACAGAGCGTAAGACAGAACCCTCAACTGGGTTCATAGATGGCGACCTCATTGAGAGTTTCCTGGACCTCCACAGAGAAAAAATGCAAGAAGTTGTACAGGGGCTACAGGTGAGAGTCTTATCATAAAGACTATTTTCTTACATACAGTTACATGACTCTTAAATTGTTTTACAGGCAAATATTACTAAACTTTGCTCATGATACATACAAAGTGTTTATCTTACAAGAAATAGTCTAAATAGTAAAACAGTCTTTAGTTTTAAATCATGTGATCCCCTAGGAATCAGTAGATTAAAGCATCTATAAGTAAAGAATGAAGAAATATCCATGCATATATTTACCAAAGGTCGTAATTACTTCAAGGGCTTCTTATTTCCATGAGTTAAAGACTGAGGTGGTCCATTGCTCTATGTTTTGGCTTGCCCAGTTCATATGCACATGTATGTACTTATAAAATACTCCTGCCACTATCTTTTTCAATTGATATCAATTCAATTACTATTAAATTGCCATAAATTTTATTTCCAGATTGACGACGGGAGTGGTATGAAGTTATGCACATGCATGTACTTTAAAAATACTCCTTCATTATCTTTTTCAATTTATATCAATTTATTTACCAATTGCCGTTGATTTCATTTCCAGATTGACGATGGGAGTGGCATGAAGAGAGAGGCGACCGTAGATGACTTAGTCAAGATGATAGAGGAGCTGACAAGGATTCACTAATTTTATTGTGCGGGCCTCGGCTAGGATCTCAAAAGGGGCATGTGAGAAAGTTGCCAGTGACTTCGGGTTAGGCAGTGGTTTTTCGCCGGGTACTCTGGTTTCCTCGACCACTTACAACTGCCTAGTCATGTCGAAAAATAGCAGGAAAAGTAAAGTGACAATGAAATCAAATTCCAGGATGTCAAAACTGGGTCTCCGAGGTGGGCAATCATTTACTTTTGAATGTTTTTTTTTCAAGGGAAACATCAAGATATCAAGATAAAGATTTTAATAATGTATCCATTATGATATAAAATTAGTGGAGTCTTTAAGAAGGGTCCTGGTATTCACATAGAAGTGAAACTTAATTATTTTTGTGAAACTGATATGTTTAGAAAAGATCCAGATCAAAACCTGTGTAAGCTCAAGTCATAGAATGTTGAGTTTATGGCCAGACACTGTATTGGCTAAGGCCCTGATAGAAGCCAGAAAGGGTGATTCAATTATCTCTTTCCAAGTCCTATACAGACATCTTTGAACAATCTTTCATGATGTGCACAGAAATGATCATGGCTCATATAATGCAAGCATTTTTGATAAGTTGTGCGTAAAACTTGGGTTACATATCTGGAAGTTTCTGCGGTGTCTATAAAAGGCATTGTTAAGCACCATAATTTCTCGGCTGCTAGCGAAGCTAACTTTCCAACTCTCGCGAGAGAGATAGACATTGATAATGATGGGAGGTCTCTGTGAAGATACAAGGATTGTTTATGAATTGCTATAATTCACGGACCCATCTCTGTACAGGACAGTTATCTTAACCTATGAAACTACATTTAGGCCTCTCTGAATGGCTTTTACAATATTAGAGGCTCTACATCAATTATTTTGCTATCATGAAAGCCATATTTCTTTCAATAACCTATGAAACTACATTCAGGCTTATCCGAATGGCTTTTACAACAAAAGAGGGTCTACATCAATTATTTTGCTACCATGAAAGCCATATTTCTTTCAATAACCTATGAAACTACATTCAGGCTTATCCAAATGGCTTTTACAACAAAAGAGGGTCTACATCAATTATTTTGCTACCATGAAAACCGTATTTTATTTTCCTAATTCCAATCAGCCAAATTTGCATGTACCAGAATATGGCTGTAGGCAGATGTCAAACTTGGCGCCAGCGAAAAAAAGGTTAGCTGCTGCAACAACATTTATTCTCTCTTTGTTGATATGATCTGCACAATCAGCTGTAGGTTGTGAATAAATAGAACAATTGCAAGCTTTCTCTTTGATTGTACCTGTCTTTGCTTTTCAACCTGATGCTAGCTAGCAATATCCAGCAAAACTAACGTGCCTATGATTTTCCATATTGCATCTGTTGCTGATTGGTCATGGATGGAGGGGACTAGGGTAATTAAATACAGAAATCTGTTGAGGAAAGCTACAATGTAGCATGAAGAAATCTAATTATGGCTGAACAAGTTACCCTTCTCAGCTCTAAAAGTATGTGTATTATAAAAAAAAAGCTGAGAAGGTAAATGTTGATGTATTGGCATTGATGAATTGCATCAACTTTTCTTAAATCAAAAGGTTAATTAATTCCATTGACTCATTCATGCTTTCACCACCCAAAAAAGACCTTTACATTTTGATAGCACTTCTCTGACAGAAGCATTGTTTTGAAAATATTTGAAGGAGAATTATTTATCAGAAATAAGGCAATAATATCCCTTAGATAGCATTTGCCGAAGGGTAAGAGTTGCAAGCGTTACTTTCTAGGGTCAATTTTAAGCGTGGATGGGCTAACCCTTATGCTGCTGGTGGCTAATTTAGCCAATCCAAAATGATGCAAAAAACCTGGAAAAATGACTGAAACCCTGGCACATGAGTACTCATCCGAAAGTACTCGGCGAGAGCTTTCCAATGAAAACCAACATGACAGGGTTTAGATGGTTTTCAAAATTATTTGCATTCTTGTGCTTTGAACGAAAGTAGCCTCAGCACTGGATGGGTTAAAGACAAGTTTATATTGGATGGTGACAGTTGGTTGTATACAGCACTGCACAGTAGCTGAGAGTTGCAGTCAGAGGTGCAGCACTGTGCTTTGTAAAATAGATATAGCAGTGATTGTTCATATTCCTGAATTGATTAATTTCAATATCTAAATATCCATGATTTTAGTATATCATTCACTGCAATTGAGCGCTATTATTCCTTCTAAAGAGAAAGCTCTACTAAATGTAAGAGGCAAACAAAATGTCTTTTCGCTGAAAAGTAGTTTTCAATTGTACAAAAATACTTTGATATTGGATTGATAATACCATGAACACACTTGATATTGGCGTTTTTGTATTTGTTCATATCAGTTCAAGTTAGAATCATATTCTGCCATTCGATGGCGGCATATCAGTTTTTTTTGCTTGGATACCCTTTTGATGCATGATTACAAAGAAATAACTGAATAAGGTATGAATTTGCTACATATTTCACCTGTTTGAAGACGAAATGTTAATCAGAACACTACCAACTACATGTATACGCTTTCAAATATTTTGTTTAATTCTTCCGAATTTCCATGTTATTGTCAAAAGTATTATTGATCCAGACAACAATCTCTAGAGGAACTCTTTAGCACAAATGGGTTTAAATGGAGCTGTAGTTCTCATCTATGTCTCCTCAATTATCTTCCAAATTATTCACAGATAGTTCACTACGTAGTGTCGCCTTATGATACCACCACCCGAAGGAATGGGTTAAACATCAGTATACTATATTGCCGTTTATGATGTGGCTATGTTTGGCTTTCTTTGGATTACCTAACCTGATCCACAGGCTGAAATTGCTTTATAAACTCTCCTAAATATCTGTTCTGCTATGTTCCATCCTTGATTGTAATATATCTCACTTTTGTTGGTCAAGTTAAAAAGTATTTGTTACAAATTATTTTGATGTTGCATAGTGACACCTCGTGAAAGGATTTGACACTAAGATTGATTACATAGTGAAACAGGTAATGTGGAACATGCACAGGACATGTCAACAATGAGTATTTCGCCATTGATTTATAACTAGAATAACTTGAGCGGTACTATTTACATAAAAAGACAATTAAAAAGTCTAAGATAATGGAATATAGTAACATCTAGAAATATTAAGGCTTGACCAAAAAATAAATACCAAGTTAACAAGGTGCCCTTGGTTAGAGAGTACTGTATGTTTCCCAATGTATACTCAGAAGGCAGTCTTATGGCTAGTTATTGTATATTCATTATACAATACTCCTATATTCAAGAACATTAAACATTTGTGTTTTAATTTTTGCTAGGGTAGCAACTTTGTTCTGAATGCACAGTCCCTGTCAAAAATGAAAATAGTAAATATTCCTGATTGGTTATCACCCAGATAATAAACAATTAAAAAAAATGATAATAACTTTTACTAAATATCCACTCTTTTCACTGTCTCAATACCAAACACAGAAGTTTGATGTATTGAAATGCTAGAAAAAATATGCCTTTCAGAGTTTCTTAAATGAGGGCTTTTTCAGAGGCATTTGGCTGGTGCTCCATGAAATACTTTTATAGTAGCCCTTCCTGAGTCGAATGAAATAGCAGTGCGTTTTATGTGTATCATATATTATCTTGGAAAATAAAGTGTGGGAAGTATTTTCCACTGGACAGTACTTGGCTTATGCCGAGATTTATTTCATTGTTAATGACTAATGGGCTAAAGTTTAGGGAATTAAGCTTTTTAGCAGTGACGCTTAAGATGTTTTGTAGTATTAATTTTGATACGTATCTGAAATGAACCCGATACTGACCTGGAGTTGGCCCAAGTTGTACCGTAAATTCTCAGAAATTTAGACCCCCTAAGAATTTGGGTCACAAATTATTTTGATAAATAACTATTGGGAAATCTGGAACCACTGTTCACTGGTCAGTAACTGGGCCACATAGGAATTAAAAGGGGAAAAAGGTTTTATTTTAAAGAAAATGGTAGAACTAAAATGTCCTAAAACAATTATTTAGACTAACTCTTCTTTTTATTTTTCATTATCAAATAAAATGGTGCTATACAACTGATTATATTATTCAGAAATAATTTGAAGAAAAAATGTTCGTCAGTTCTAAAACCATAAGCTATTCTTCAAATAGTTTTTGGAATCGTAAAATTCCTCCCCCTTAAATACCCATAGATGTAAAGGGGCGCTCCTGAAAATTATTGTGAGTATCTACAATGCTTGTAAAAACGAATCCTGGAATAAGGCATAAGTCGACAAAACCTTCAGCTTTACATTTACTTTCACACGTATCGTAGATCCACACAACACTTGTCCCCCTCATACCCATTCGTACTAAGAGCCTTCCTGAAAAGTATTCTGAGTATCTACAATGCTTTTGAATAAAAGATGCCTGGAAACTTGGGCTTGGCCAGTAGGGCATCTGGGCGCCATTTGGATGCCCAAATCCCTAAAAATCACCCCTGAGGACACCCAAATTGTTTTTGCGAGTAATTTCTTAAATGTCAAGTTTCAGCATATAATTTTTTCGCCTCAATATAATTCCCATGAGATTGCATGAGGATATTACACATTATTTCAATAAGGAAATAAATGGTTATGGTAATCGGAGTATATTGTGGTAACCCTAGAAAAATAAGACTAAATTTTGTAATTGCCAAATTTAGGCACCCAATTTCTGACCCAGCCTGGAAGATGCATGAATCGACAAAACATTGCATTCTGAATCTATTTTCAGAAGTATCATAGATTCACACAACACTTGCCAATGAGATGCCCAGGCATTAATGGGTTCATACAGAATTCAAACTTGCCACATATTTACATTGGAGATCCTAAGGCAGTAGCTGTCATCACAATAATCAGAAATAAATATCAAAAGGAGTCAAAAAAAGAAAAGACATACTAGATTGGCACGTGATGCAACTTTATTTATATCACAGAAAATAAAACAAAGAAACATGATAATAATGCTAAAATGCATGCATTCTGTAAGTTCAAATTTCACTTTTTTAGTACTAGAGTTCTAGTATCAGTAAAAGTGGCTTCTAATAAAGGTTATCTGGAACAGTTGGCAGTTCATTCTTATTTTGGCTTATAATGTCCACTCTGCAGTAGTATGGAAATCACATACTACATCAACCAGGTCTGCCCTCTACTGGTAAAGAAGGTAACTAATTCTCTACATTACAATTACAAGTGAGATTGCTACAAGTTTTCAACATATTTCTCATGATATTTTAAAATATTTACAAGGAAACCAGTATGAAAGCAGTAATTATTAAAATATTTATAAACATGATTGAGAATTTCTACAAAGCTCATTTACATCTAGGGTGCACACACATTACCTGGCAACTTAGAAAATACACCATCAAATAGAGATACTAATGAATAATACTCGATGCGGGATTGTTAAACCCACAAAGGGCTACAACTTTCAGTCACATCCTTCTCAAAATATTGGGTTTTTTTCAAGACATTTCCATATTTGTCAGACCAGATGTATATGGTTCTAAGGTGACTAATAATAAACATAAGCAAATACCTTTATATGTTAAAGCTTCACAAGTTATGCATTAGATATAATGATATCATCAATATAGCCTAGCTTTAAAGGCTATTACATGCATGGATGCAATAAAAGTCCTATTTATGTCTAGTGTTCTGAAAAGGTTGCTTAGACAACGCACTTGCAAAAATTGCCAAACTCTTGTAACTACATATATCTCACAAAAACTAAAATGCACTTAACCTGAACATTATCTTTGGTCTCTCAATTGAGATCTATTTTAAACATTGACATGTAATCCACTGCATATTATGTGTTACAATGAACTATATTTAATCATTGACATGTAATCTATTGCATATTTTGTGTTCCATTGCTGGATGCCCTGATAAACTGTGTTCAGGTTGTGAGTGAAAGATCAATAAAAAATAGCTGACAATATTTTTCAAACTGGATAGATATTCTTGCATAATTTACAAGGCTAAAAGCTCTTAAGAGTTATATGTAAGGTATGAAAAAAGAACACTTACTAAAATTGCAATGTTCATTAGAAATAAAATAATAATAATAATGATAATAATAAATATTATATAATATAATAATTATATATATATATATATATATATATATATATATATATATATATATATATATATATATATTACATGTATATATATATATGTATATATTAAGATATACATAAAGGGAAATATCCTTATACTTAAGGAAATTTTAATGTACATTCACACTTAATAAAGGTATATGCATAGCCTAGGTTTATTTGCCTATCTTACCTTAATTACCTAAGATCTGCGGTCTCTATAAGCATGGTAAAATAAAGAAGATGATAAAAATGAAGATGGTTGATATTTAACCCATTAGTGCCCTAGTGCCCGTAGCGCTCAAAAATGTCCCAACACTTTTGATAAAATCTAAGCCACAAGTTTTGGGGAATTTCTGAATGAAATGTGTTGATTAGAACCCAACCCCTAATTACCCTTCAAATAGTATGTGAATTCCTGATTGGCTCTAATGTTATCTTCAAAAGTATCACACATGTATATCTATGTGATACTTGCTGAGGATATTGGCAGACATGAATGGGTTAACCCTTGTATGCTTTGACCTCAATTGTCCTCTGAAAATATGATACTTTTTAATATAACTTTGAAATGGATTTTGAATTCCCAAACTATTTGAAGGAGACAAAAAAATAAATAATACAAGTATAGTATCGGATAGGCTCAATTGGTCATGTTTTGCGAAAGTTTCCCAGTCAAACAGTGCTTTATGTGTTTGCCAGTGACTTGGGGTTAGACAGTGGTTTTCGCCGGGTACCCCATTTTCCTCCACCAGTTACAACTGGCTAATCACGACATAGCCGCAATTTGGCAGAAAAAGCGACGAAAAACTAAATTCCAAATGTGTTTGGTGCGTCACACATTTTGAAGCCTCTGCCGCAAGCTGGTGCGACAATGCGACAGTTAGACATCCCTGAGTGATGTCAATTGCGAATTCTCTGCTCACTGGAGAAACGCCTCCCTCATGTCTGTCATGGCGGCCCTTATGGCGTCCGTCATCCTCTCCGCACAGAGATCCTTGTTAGACTTCCACGTAGAAACGTTCACGTTCACTGAAAAACAGAGAAATACTTATAGACACATTGGCATTCACAGAAAATCGAGAATGCAGACTTAGTGAGCTTCACTGAAAAACGAAAAATCTTCAATGATGACACATTAAATACACTGAATAAAAGAAAAAAACACTTCCTTGTAGACACATTAATGTGCACAGTAACACTGAAAACATCAAACTTCCTTGTACACACATTTATTTTTATCTAAAGGCCAAAACGATTCAATGTAGCTGGAGTGAGACTCACTTAAAAGCAGAAAAAATCCATATAGACACATTTATGTTCAGTGGAAAACATCAATTTCTTAAACACACATTCATTTTCATTCAAAAGCAAAGAAACAATTTCATGTAGGTATATTGAGACTCACTAAAAAGCTGAAAAATCTGTATACAAGTTCATTGAAAACCAAAAAAATCTATGTAGACTCATTCATTGAAAACCAAAAACATCTATGTAGACACATTCACTGAAAAACCAAAACATCTATGTAGACTCATTCATTGAAAAACCAAAACATCTATGTAGACTCATTCATTGAAAAACAAAAACATCTATGTAGACACATTCATTGAAAAACCAAAACATCTATGAAGTCACATTCTCGGAAAAACCAAAAACATCTATGTAGACACATTCATTTAAAAACAAAAACATCTATGTAGACACATTCATTTAAAAACAAAAACATCTATGTAGACACATTCATTTAAAAACAAAAACATCTATGTAGACACATTCATTTAAAAACAAAAACATCTATGTAGACACATTCATTGAAAAACCAAAACATCTATGTAGACACATTCATTGAAAAACCAAAACATCTATGTAGACACATTCATTTAAAAACAAAAACATCTATGTAGACTCATTCATTGAAAACCAAAAACATCTACGTAGTTACATTCATTGAAAAACCAAAACATCTATGTAGTCACATTCTCAGAAAAACCAAAAACATCTATGTAGACACATTCTCAGAAAAAAACTAACATCATGTAGACACATTCATTAAGAAAAACATCTATTTAGTCTCATTCAGCGCAAAAACCAAAAGGATCTATGTAGTCACTATCACAAAAAAACAAAAAACTAATTAATTGTTCAATGTGACGCAGATAATATATAAGGGCAAAAGCTAAAAGTATTACCCCAGATCCTTGTTCTAAAGGTATCTTACCTGTGTCCTCCCCAATGGTTGAATAACCTATTCCATAGCAGGACTCGTCAGCGACGCCAAACCCACCAGCGAAATAGTTGAGATCCACTGGTATTCCACTCTCCACAAACTGCGTCGGCCCTTGGCTGGTTGAGAGAGTGTGGGGCGTTTGCCAAAACTGTTAAAAAGAGGAAACAGATAAAAGGCATACAAGAACAACAGGTAAAAATCCTGTGAAATATGATCAGAAAGAATGAAAGACTTTGAATGTGAGCGTTTAAAATGTACATGAAATGTACAAAATGCATATTGAAAACGGATGAAATGAATTGAAGAACACTAGGTAACAATCCAGTGAAAAACAATCAGGGAGACTGAGTTCTACATCTAATTCTTTGAATGTGAAGGTTTAAAATGTACTTTCACTATCAATTAAGAATATTGAACAAATTTGTACCCATAATCATCTATGGTGAATTGATCACAAAAAATGCCATCTGAATGATGTAATATATTTCTTAAAGTAACTTTGAAACTAAGCATGATTTAATAAGTATCTGAAAAGTCATTCATTGTGCTAGGTTCTGTTCAAAATGAAATATCTTAAGAACTTCCCTAAGGATGCTTCCATTAGAAAGATATCATCAAAATAGCGAGGGCTTTTTTGGCGACTTAACTGATAAATGAGTTAACCCATTCATGTCACTAGGGGCGAAAAGTAGCATCTTTTGATATTTGAAGAAGAATTTTTTTGCAAGAACTAAACTAAAAACCCTTTTTTAAATGTTTTGTGAAATCACGCTTTATTCCTCGGTTATTTTCAAAAGTATATTTGCTCCTGACGTCAATTTCAGGAAAGATTCTTAAGTACAAATGGGTTTAATATGCAATAGAAAGAAAGAGAAGGCAGAGTTTACTGCTTGACTGGTATTTTTACAGGCATTT
Organism: Maea johnstoni; assembly: GCA_963942565.1. Taxonomy (NCBI): domain Eukaryota; kingdom Metazoa; phylum Annelida; class Polychaeta; order Spionida; family Magelonidae; genus Maea; species Maea johnstoni. The sequence continues at coordinate 33,610,505 of OZ012694.1, read as the reverse complement.
AATTTTCGCTATTTTTCGCTCTCCCCGTGATAGTGCCAAAATAACAATCCTTCAAATGAATATCCTGCTTTGTATCTCTGACCTGCTGCAATGAGTTATGCACAAATTTAGTAGCATAAATACCCTCCAGCAGGGCTGTAAAGTGAAATTTTCAACACTCCAAATTAAAGCCGTATACATTACCTTATCGGAGAAGAGTGAGTGTAAGGGCTTGCTGGATTTCTTTGGCTGTGATCACTAGGCCAATAAGGTGTCTATCTATTTATCAAAAGAAATGCAATAGAAAGAGAGAGAAAGCAGACCTTACCTTGTCAGAGAAGAGTGGATGTAAGGGCTTGCCAGATTCCTTGGCCGTGATGACCAACCC
>OZ012694.1:33602638-33605138 GCA_963942565.1 Maea johnstoni | reverse complement strand
AAAAGAATCATGCTTTTACAACAAATTAAAGAGTCATATATATGGAATTTTAAGCTTTTTCAGATTTAATGTAATTCAAAGTTAATTCAATTAGATAATTTGCACAATACTACCTTTGTTATTTATGGGTTGTGTGCTCTTACATTACATAGGCTAGATTATGAATCATTTACAATTTGAATGAAGGAATAGCAATAGTATTTTTCTAATGACTCAAAAATGGAAAAGTGAATTTTTTTCTTGTCTTTTAAGCTTTTTTATTAGTATTTTTAGGTATTCTTTAACCCTTTACAAATTCTTGACATAATTATATAATCATATGTGTGCCAAAATAAGTGTAAATTCATTAATTGAGGAGGTTCATGTGACTGGCAGGACAGTAGACAAAATACTTGTCAGAATTTGCAAAAACATTGTGTCCTTTATCAAGATTCATCAGAGCAGGGCACTTATAGTATCTAGATGAGGTGAGGTAGTAAGAAATGAACATACATGATTCAAGTTGTAATTGATATGAGATAAGGTGTATGCAGATTGAATTGGTACTTGTACCTAAACGACACATATATATATTAAATTTTGGCAGATCCAAATTTAGTATAAGACATTATGATCTTGGATTGGCCAACTTAATACTTTGGATGAAGCAGTTGAGAAAGTTATCTTTTTGGTGGTCAATAGTAAAAGAGGGAAGAGAGAAATATTTATGTTTTAGTTTGAATTATTTTTTAAACCTTTTTTTTAAATATTGAGGAGCAATGAGTATATCAGAAAACTGGTCGTTGAACTTTTAAAATTGAGACCTTTATTAAGATGTGTCAGAAAGAAGCCCTTCATCCTGAATGTAGATATAAAGGAAAGTAATATAGATGTACCATGTTACCTTAATTAGCTAATTATTATGAAATGTTTATACCTTTACAGACATCTATGATAAATAATGTAATATATACTTATATTTTGTTAGACAGGTAAAAAAATTGTAGGGCATATACAACTTTTTAAACTCATTCTAGAAGCCAGAAAAGAATGTAATCAATCAAGGATTGCAATTAACAGGTGCTGGAATCCAGCACCATAAGAAACATTACAGGTGTAAATTAATCTGTTGTGTTTGAATAATTATTTCTTTGTTTTGTTTTTCTAGTCTTTTTTACAAAAGGAGAGGAGAGAATCTGTAATCAACTTATATTCAAATTTCAGCATAATCAGAAGTATTCAGTAGTGTTTAACAATTTAACAATAAAATGCAAGTAATTTGTCTCATGAAATTCACATCTTATTCAATAAACAAATATTCCAACAAAGCTATAAACTTCTAGATGAACACTTAATAAAAAATCATTGCCATCGGAAGTTGGGCTGGGCTGCTGTATTATCTGGGTCATCGGAAGTTGGGTAGCCCATCTTAAGATGGGCCAGCAAAATCCAGCCCAACTTCCGATCGGAAGTTGGGCTTGGCCCATCTTAAGATGGGCTGGATCGGAAGTTGGGCTGCAACATATATATATATATATATATATATATATATATATATATATATATATATATATATATACATATTTATATATATATATGTATATATATGTTTATGTATATATATGTATAAATATATACATATATATATATATATATATATATATATATATATGTATGTATGTATGTATGTATGTATGTATGTATGTATATATATATATATATATATATATATATATATATATATATATATATATATATATATATATATATATATATATATATATATATATATATATATATATATATATATATATATATATATGTCATGACACAGATTGAAATTGGTAAGGATTTTAAATTGTGTCGACACAGATTAGAATTCTAATTTGTGTCGACACAAATCACGATTTCAATTTGTTACCAGGTTTTAGCTGACACAGATTAGAATTTTGATTTGTTACCACCCAATTTTAAATTGTGTCGACACTGATCTAAATCCTAGCTATGAAGGAAAGCAAAGATTTTAATTTGTGTCGACACAAATCTAAATCCTACCTTTGAAGGGAAGTAAGGATTTTAATTTGTGTTGACACAGATCTAAATCCTAGCTATGAAGGGAAGTAAGGATTTTAGTTTGTGTCAACACAAATCTAAATCCTAGCTCAGTGTCAATGAAGGAGAGGTAAGGATTTTAATTTGTGTCGACACTGATTATAATTTTGATTTGTTACCACTCAACTTTAAATTGGGTTGACACAAATCTAAATCCATGCTATGAAGGGGAAGCAAGGATTTTAATTTGTGCTGACACAAGTATCAATGAAGGGGAGGCAAGGCATTCAATTTATGTTGACAAAGACAAAGAATAAGATTATTTTGTTATAAAACTACCAAAGGAGGTTTAGTCTGCTCATTTCCCTCATCTTACCTCCCCTTTATTGATACTAACCCTAGGATTTAGATTTGTGTCGACATAAATTAAAATGTTTACCTCCCCTATATTAATTTTGATACTGAGCTA
>OZ012694.1:33536438-33593938 GCA_963942565.1 Maea johnstoni | reverse complement strand
CAAGCCCCTTAAAACAAGGCATTTTTGAATGGCCGCATCACAAATAGTTGGGTTTTATCTGTATTTGTCTCATTACCTATGAGTTTAGACATTTTTGTACATGTGTACACAAATATAATGTGTATTCCCATATATACCACTATACAATTCTACTTTGTATTTTTCTGCCTCACAGGAGGAAGTGCTGGACGAGGCCGTGGCGGCCCCGACCACGGACGTGGCGCGTCGTCACGTGGTGGTCGAGGGCGAGGAGGAGGCAGGGGCGGGAGTGCGCCCCCTGGTGCTAGAGGTGGGCGTAAACCCCAGCTCACCAAACAGAACTCATCCGAGCTCGCAAACGAGGAGTGGGAGACGGCCCTTGAGAGTAGTGATGTGTTAACGCAAGATCATAATCATGACAAGGAGTCAAAAAACGATCTAAAGGACAAGGAGTCAAAAAAGGACTCTAACAACGCCGCCCCCCACACGGAAAAGTTTTTGAGCGCGAGAGAAGCGCAACGCCCAGTGAGGCTAGCAGTAGTCAGGCCGGGGAAGGCGGCCATGAGGGCGGCGCTAAAGCAAACGCTGTTGTGAACAATGAGGGTAAAAAACACGCAAAAAGCTCCAGCTCGAGTAGAGAAGACCGCCCACCCCGCCGAGATGATAAACGGGGCGAGAGGCGCGAACGGGGAGACCGAGACCGTGACGGCAAGGAAATATACAATAGAGACAATAGAGAAGGTAAAGAAAAGGCTCCGTGGAAGAAAGAGGAGATTAAGGCTCCAAGGAACCCAAAGGAGAGCACAGCGCCCAGGAGCAATAGCAGTGGTTTCCCTACAAGGGGAGAACGAGGCGAGTCTCGAGGACGTGGTGGTGGACGGGGATCCAACTCCAGCTCACGCTACAATAGGAACAATAGCGAGGGATACCCCCCACAGGAGCAGCAGCAGGGTCAAAGGTCATCCTACAGAGGTGAAGGACGTAAGTATAGTTATAGAGTCCTGAAACAAAATGTCTGCCAAATGTAGGAGTTTTTTTTAGGGATTCGAATCCTCTTGGCTTTGGTCAGAGTTTGTCAAAGTTTGCTTCTGTCTGTTTGCTGTGATGTAAAGAGATAATCTGTCAATCCCATGAGCTACATGATTATACCAATTTCTCCTGAGCAAACTAGTTACCACTCATCTTCATGTGTATCTTTTGACACAAAGTTCTGGAATGAAATGTTGCTGTAACAGTAATCATCATCATAATTATTGTTGTTGATGTTGGTTTTTGTCATCATCATGATAGTTATTGTTATATATATATATATATATATAATTTAGACCAACATTAAAATAAAGGAATACATACAAAAGGAATACATCTTTGAAAAAAGATGGGGTATATTCATAGATTACATAGAAGAACAATAACATAATACCAGGTTATTTTTTCAGTGTATATTTTTATTATATTTCTCCACTTTGATGTCTTTTTATCAATTGTATTATCACAAAATGTCAAACAACATACTATGATACATACTTTTACATTTTGTAAATGTTTTATAGCATAGCCGTGTGCTCGGCGAGCAGGAAAATAAACAAAAAGGCCTGTTTCCCTTTTTTAGGCTTCCAAAAATAAAATAAAAACATTAAAATAATTATAATTATTATTTTTATTTTTGTTATTATTATTATTATTATTATTATAATTATTATTATTATTATTATTATTATTGTAATTATTACTATTTTCTTATATGGTGTTCGTTTGTATTACAGGTGGTGGTGGTGTTAGCAGAGGAAGAGGTGGAAGATATTATTATGAACCCCCAAGGGGTGGACGTGGAGGATATGGAAAAACTGGTTCAAAAAACTTCCCAAGGGACCCTAAGTCTGGTGACGAGCTCAAGGACGAAACCAAAGAATGGCGTCCCAAACCTTCACATCCAAAGTAAGTCGTTGTATAAGAAACCATTACCCTGATACATATACCTCCTACCAAATCTGACCTTATATCCATATCAACCTCCACCGTGCTTAGAATAGGGGTCCCAAACCTTCACATCCAAAGTAAGTTGGTTTATAATAAACTGATATTCAGTGAATTTAATCTGAAATATGGCCACATGATGTTTTAGTACTCCTACCAGCAGAGATGCTTTGAGGACTTGTATCTATCACCCATTGTTGAATAGACTGATGGCCATTTTGAATAAAAATAACATTTGTGTCAGAGGTAGAAATTCACTGGAACAAGGTGTTTCAGTGAGTTTTAATCTTATTACAAAGTGTTCTTTTAAAAACGGGTTTCTTACAGTTGAATGAGATTTGTAATGGACAACAATCAAGGCCCATGGTGTAAAAAGTATCAAAAAAAATCCTGAAATACCTTTATTGAAATTTGAATATTCTGTCTTAATTTTTCTTTTTCCTTCTACTTAATATTTCTGCCTCACATTGAACTTTAAATTCTTTTGTTCTTAGTTAAATATAATATTGAGAAAGAAAAAAGTAAGACCCAAAGCTACTGAACATGTCTTGAAATAGGTATACTGAAATGAAATAATTCACCGATTTGATTATCAATTGTTTGGAAATTATAGACCAGATTTCTTGGGGAAATATTGCCACATGATGCTTTAGTTATAACTCCTATCAGCAGAAATGCTTTGAGGACTAATATCTATCACCCATTAGACTGATGGCAATATTATGCATGCACTCGAAAAAATAAACATGTACCCCTCAAGCCCCTTAAAACAAGGCATTTTTGAATGGCCGCATCACAAATAGTTGGGTTTTATCTGTATTTGTCTCATTACCTATGAGTTTAGACATTTTTGTACATGTGTACACAAATATAATGTGTATTCCCATTCTACTTTGTATTTTTCTGCCTCACATTGAACTTAACATATTTCAGTTTATAGTTAGGCATTGCTTTGGCAAAACTTCTCAAAAAATATTAAAGAGAGAGGAAAATAAGACCCAAAGCTACTTCGTCTCCAAATAGGTATAATAAAATGAAATAATTCACTTCATCGATTATTGATAATTTGAAAATTATATACCAGAATTCTTGCCACATGATGCTTTAGTTATCCTATCAGCAGAAATGCTTTGAGGACCTATATCTATCACCCATTCGACTGATGGCAATATTAGGCACTACCCCCAAGCTCCTTAAAAACAAGACATTTTTGAATGACCTCATCAGAAATAGTTCTGTTCTATCTGTATTTGTCTCATTACCTATCAGTTTAGACATTTTTGCACATGTGTACACACATATAATAGGCGTTCCCATGTATACCACTATATAATTGGGGGGGGGGGGGGGGGGGGGGGGCGTATTTATAAATAAATACTTGGCTTTCATGTTTTTGTGATAATCTATTCATTGCTATTCTTGGAAGATATGACTAGTTATCATTTTGAATTTTCAATGAAACTGAACGGATGTGCTATAAAGTGAAGGTTTGCTGTTGCCAAACCTCTCAAAAATGAAGAGAATGCACCTTCAAGAAAAGTAGTGAAAGGCCACATGATGTTTTAGTACTCCTATCAGCAGAGATGCTTTGAGGACTTGTATCTATCACCCATTAGACTGATGGCCTCTGCTAGCCTTATTAAACTAGTTCATGCTGGGTTGGTATTGTTACTTTTATGTAAAAGCAAATATATGTAAATAGAAGATGGAACTAATAATTAATACATGAGGGTTGACACACACACATACACATACAAAAACAATAAGAATAAGGTATTAGAATGTCAATGGGCTTGACTGCATAAACATATAGTTATAGTTTTGCCGAGGGAGAGAGAAAGAGAGATCACTTTCACTAAAACATGATACTAAACATGACATTCCTTACCTCAATATTATCACCCGATTTGGAATCAAGATTGCATAAACTTTTCGATAAATGTAACTCCCAAGTTCCATACTTACTGGGTTGAACAGGAGAGATGACATGTTGGCCAGATGATGAATTGGTATTCTTATCAACAGAGATGTTTTGAGGACCACCTACTGTCGCTGTCTACTGAATAGTACTGATGGCCTGTCATTTATTTATATTCTACTGGTTTTAGGAGAGAAAGAAAACACTCATTTAGTAGACTACCTTACCTCTGTGTGCCTCCTAGAGACACTTAATTATAGACCTCCTTTTCCGAACACTAAGTGCTATATTTGATATTGCTGTGAGGTTAGTCTTAGATGCGAGTGTATTTGACTTTTCGCTCTAGCTAGAATTCACAAGTGCTTCCTAACTACTAATACATGCTTATTTTCATTCATTTTCCATGAATGAATTGTGCTATTGACTAATCCATGCTCAATTTTATTGATTTTCTAGAAACTAACTTTTATATCAACTAATCCATGCTTATTTTCATTCCATCTTCCATAAACAAATCGTGCTTTCAACTAATCCATGCTTATTTTCATTCATCTTCCATAATCAAATCATGATTTCAAGTAATCCATGCTTATTTTCATTCATTTTCCAGAAATGAATCGCGCTATGAGAGGGCGCCGCCACCTCCAGGTTTGCGCAAGGAGGAAGTGGTGGACGAGGCCGTGGCGGCCCCGACCACAGACGTAGCGCGTCGTCACGTGGTGGTCGAGGGCGAGGAGGCAGGGGCGGGAGTGCGCCCCCTGGTGCTATAGGGTGGGCGTAAACCCCAGCACACCAAACAGAACTCATCGGAGCTCGCAAACGAGGAGTGGGAGACGGCCACTGAGAGTAGTGATGTGTTAACGCAAGATCGTAATCACGACAAGGCGTCAAAAAACGATCTAAAGGACAAGGAGTCAAAAAAGGACTCCAACAACGCCGCCCCCACACGGAAAAGTTTTTCTAGTCAGAAACCTGTGAATGATAGGCAAAACAGGCGTACAGATTCGAGTGAGGCAAACCATCACAGTAGTAGCACTGAGAGGAAGAGTAAGGAGAAGTCTCCCTCGTCCGGCAGGGCTAACGGCAGTGTGCGCTCAGGAGGGGGAGAGGACTCAGTGAACAGCCGGACCAACAAGTCCAGCTCCAACAGGAAGGAGAACCTAGTGTACAGAGTGGACGGATACAAACCCAGTGATCCGACCGCCATCCAAAATGCTCTCAACAGCCTAAATAACAAGTAAGTAGTCTTTGTTAGAGTATTTTGGATGAATTAAAAAGCTAAAATCTTAGATGTAGATCTAGTGATCCCACGGCCATTTAAAAAGCTGTCACCAGCCTCAATAACAAGTAGGAAGTCTTGGAGTATTTTTATTTTCTATGCATTTAAAAGCTAATATCTTAAATAGATACAGATCTTGTGATCGCATGGCCATTCAAATGCTCACAACCGTCTCAATAATAAGTAAGTGCTATATTTGATATTGCTGTGAGGTTAGTCTTAGATGCGAGTGTATTTGACTTTTCGCTCTAGCTAGAATTCACAAGTGCTTCCTAACTACTAATCCATGCTTATTTTCATTCATTTTCCATAAATGAATTGTGCTATTGACTAATCCATGCTCAATTTTATTGATTTTCTAGAAACTAACTGTTATATCAACTAATCCATGCTTATTTTCATTCCATCTTCCATAAACAAATCGTTCTTTCAACTAATCCATGCTTATTTTCATTCATCTTCCATAATCAAATAATGCTTTCAAGTAATCCATGCTTATTTTCATTCATTTTCCAGAAATGAATCGCGCTATGAGAGGGCGCCGCCACCTCCCAGGTTTGCGCGAGGAGGAAGTGGTGGACGAGGCCGTGGCGGCCCCGACCACAGACGTGGCGCGTCGTCACGTGGTGGTCGAGGGCGAGGAGGCAGGGGCGGGAGTGCGCCCCCTGGTGCTATAGGGTGGGCGTAAACCCCAGCTCACCAAACAGAACTCATCCGAGCTCGCAAACGAGGAGTGGTAGACGGCCACTGAGAGTAGTGATGTGTTAACGCAAGATCGTAATCACGACAAGGCGTCAAAAAACGATCTAAAGGACAAGGAGTCAAAAAAGGACTCCAACAACGCCGCCCCCACACGGAAAAGTTTTTCTAGTCAGAGACCTGTGAATGATAGGCAAAACAGGCGTACAAATTCGAGTGAGGCGCACCATCACAGTAGTAGCACTGAGAGGAAGAGTAAGGAGAAGTCTCCCTCGTCCGGCAGAGCTAACGGCAGTGTGCGCTCAGGAGGGGGAGGGGGCTCAGTGAACAGCCTGACCAACAAGTCCAGCTCCAACAGGAAGGAGAACCTAGTGTACAGAGTGGACGGATACGAACCCAGTGACCCGACCGCCATCCAAAATGCTCTCAACAGCCTAAATAACAAGTAAGTAGTCTTTGTTAGAGTATTTTGGATGAATTAAAAAGCTAAAATCTTAGATGTAGATCTAGTGATCCCACGGCCATTTAAAAAGCTGTCACCAGCCTCAATAACAAGTAAGAAGTCTTGGAGTATTTTTATTTTCTATGCATTTAAAAGCTAATATCTTAAATAGATACAGATCTTGGGATCGCATGGCCATTCAAATGCTCACAACCGTCTCAATAATAAGTAAGTGCTATATTTGATATTGCTGTGAGGTTAGTCTTAGATGCGAGTGTATTTGACTTTTCGCTCTAGCTAGAATTCACAAGTGCTTCCTAACTACTAATCCATGCTTATTTTCATTCATTTTCCATAAATGAATTGTGCTATTGACTAATCCATGCTCAATTTTATTGATTTTCTAGAAACTAACTGTTATATCAACTAATCCATGCTTATTTTCATTCCATCTTCCATAAACAAATCGTTCTTTCAACTAATCCATGCTTATTTTCATTCATCTTCCATAATCAAATAATGCTTTCAAGTAATCCATGCTTATTTTCATTCATTTTCCAGAAATGAATCGCGCTATGAGAGGGCGCCGCCACCTCCCAGGTTTGCGCGAGGAGGAAGTGGTGGACGAGGCCGTGGCGGCCCCGACCACAGACGTGGCACGTCGTCACGTGGTGATCGAGGGCGAGGAGGCAGGGGCGGGAGTGCGCCCCCTGGTGCTAGAAGTGGGCGTAAACCCCAGCTCACCAAACAGAACTCATCCGAGCTCGCAAACGAGGAGTGGTAGACGGACTCTGAGAGTAGTGATGTGTTAACGCAAGATCGTAATCACGACAAGGCGTCAAAAAACGATCTAAAGGACAAGGAGTCAAAAAAGGACTCCAACAACGCCGCCCCCACACGGAAAAGTTTTTCTAGTCAGAAACCTGTGAATGATAGGCAAAACAGGCGTACAAATTCGAGTGAGGCGCACCATCACAGTAGTAGCACTGAGAGGAAGAGTAAGGAGAAGTCTCCCTCGTCCGGCAGGGCTAGCGGCAGTGTGCGCTCAGGAGGGGGAGAGGGCTCAGTGAACAGCCGGACCAACAAGTCCAGCTCCAACAAGAAGGAGAACCTAGTGTACAGAGTGGACGGATACGAACCCAGTGATCCGACCGCCATCCAAAATGCTCTCAACAGCCTAAATAACAAGTAAGTAGTCTTTGTTAGAGTATTTTGGATGAATTAAAAAGCTAAAATCTTAGATGTAGATCTAGTGATCCCATGGCCATTTAAAAAGGTGTCACCAGCCTCAATAACAAGTAGGAAGTCTTGGACTATTTTTATTTTCTATGCATTTAAAAGCTAATATCTTAAATAGATACAGAATTTGTGATCGCATGGCCATTCAAATGCTCACAACCGTCTCAATAATAAGTAAGTGCTATATTTGATATTGCTGTGAGGTTAGTCTTAGATGCGAGTGTATTTGACTTTTTGCTCTAGCTAGAATTCACAAGTGCTTCCTAACTACTAATCCATGCTTATTTTCATTCATTTTCCATAAATGAATTGTGCTATTGACTAATCCATGCTCAACTTTATTGATTTTCTAGAAACTAACTGTTATATCAACTAATCCATGCTTATTTTCATTCCATCTTCCATAAACAAATCGTTCTTTCAACTAATCCATGCTTATTTTCATTCATCTTCCATAATCAAATAATGCTTTCAAGTGATCCATGCTTATTTTCATTCATTTTCCAGAAATGAATCGCGCTATGAGATGGCGCCGCCACCTCCCAGGTTTGCGCGAGGAGGAAGTGGTGGACGAGGCCGTGGCGGCCCCGACCACAGACGTGGCGCGTCGTCACGTGGTGATCGAGGGCAAGGAGGCAGGGGCGGGAGTGCGCTCCCTGGTGCTAGAAGTGGGCGTAAACCCCAGCTCACCAAACAAAACTCATCCGAGCTCGCAAACGAAGAGTGGTAGACGGACTCTGAGAGTAGTGATGTGTTAACGCAAGATCGTAATCACGACAAGGCGTCAAAAAAACGATCTAAAGGACAAGGAGTCAAAAAAGGACTCCAACAACGCCGCCCCCACACGGAAAAGTTTTTCTAGTCAGAAACCTGTGAATGATAGGCAAAACAGGCGTACAAATTCGAGTGAGGCGCACCATCACAGTAGTAGCACTGAGAGGAAGAGTAAGGAGAAGTCTCCCTCGTCCGGCAGAGCTAACGGCAGTGTGCGCTCAGGAGGGGAAGGGGGCTCAGTGAACAGCCGGACCAACAAGTCCAGCTCCAACAGGAAGGAGAACCTAGTGTACAGAGTGGACGGATACGAACCCAGTGATCCGACCGCCATCCAAAATGCTCTCAACAGCCTAAATAACAAGTAAGTAGTCTTTGTTAGAGTATTTTGGATGAATTAAAAAGCTAAAATCTTAGATGTAGATCTAGTGATCCCACGGCCATTTAAAAAGCTGTCACCAGCCTCAATAACAAGTAGGAAGTCTTGGAGTATTTTTATTTTCTATGCATTTAAAAGCTAAATATCTTAAATAGATACAGATCTTGTGATCGCATGGCCATTCAAATGCTCACAACCGTCTCAATAATAAGTAAGTGCTATATTTGATATTGCTGTGAGGTTAGTCTTAGATGCGAGTGTATTTGACTTTTCGCTCTAGCTAGAATTCACAAGTGCTTCCTAACTACTAATCCATGCTTATTTTCATTCATTTTCCATAAATGAATTGTGCTATTGACTAATCCATGCTCAATTTTATTGATTTTCTAGAAACTAACTGTTATATCAACTAATCCATGCTTATTTTCATTCCATCTTCCATAAACAAATCGTTCTTTCAACTAATCCATGCTTATTTTCATTCATCTTCCATAATCAAATAATGCTTTCAAGTAATCCATGCTTATTTTCATTCATTTTCCAGAAATGAATCGCGCTATGAGAGGGCGCCGCCACCTCCCAGGTTTGCGCGAGGAGGAAGTGGTGGACGAGGTCGTGGCGGCCCCGACCACAGACGTGGCGCGTCGTCACGTGGTGGTCGAGGGCGAGGAGGCAGGGGCGGGAGTGCGCCCCCTGGTGCTATAGGGTGGGCGTAAACCCCAGCTCACCAAACAGAACTCATCCGAGCTCGTAAACGAGGAGTGGTAGACGGACTCTGAGAGTAGTGATGTGTTAACGCAAGATCGTAATCACGACAAGGCGTCAAAAAACGATCTAAAGGACAAGGAGTCAAAAAAGGACTCCAACAACGCCGCCCCCACACGGAAAAGTTTTTCTAGTCAGAAACCTGTGAATGATAGGCAAAACAGGCGTACAAATTCGAGTGAGGCGCACCATCACAGTAGTAGCACTGAGAGGAAGAGTAAGGAGAAGTCTCCCTCGTCAGGCAGGGCTAGCGGCAGTGTGCGCTCAGGAGGGGGAGAGGGCTCAGTGAACAGCCGGACCAACAAGTCCAGCTCCAACAGGAAGGAGAACCTAGTGTACAGAGTGGACGGATACGAACCCAGTGATCCGACCGCCATCCAAAATGCTCTCAACAGCCTAAATAACAAGTAAGTAGTCTTTGTTAGAGTATTTTGGATGAATTAAAAAGCTAAAATCTTAGATGTAGATCTAGTGATCCCACGGCCATTTAAAAAGCTGTCACCAGCCTCAATAACAAGTAGGAAGTCTTGGAGTATTTTTATTTTCTATGCATTTAAAAGCTAATATCTTAAATAGATACAGATCTTGGGATCGCATGGCCATTCAAATGCTCACAACCGTCTCAATAATAAGTAAGTGCTATATTTGATATTGCTGTGAGGTTAGTCTTAGATGCGAGTGTATTTGACTTTTCGCTCTAGCTAGAATTCACAAGTGCTTCCTAACTACTAATCCATGCTTATTTTCATTCATTTTCCATAAATGAATTGTGCTATTGACTAATCCATGCTCAATTTTATTGATTTTCTAGAAACTAACTGTTATATCAACTAATCCATGCTTATTTTCATTCCATCTTCCATAAACAAATCGTTCTTTCAACCAATCCATGCTTATTTTCATTCATCTTCCATAATCAAATAATGCTTTCAAGTAATCCATGCTTATTTTCATTCATTTTCCAGAAATGAATCGCGCTATGAGAGGGCGCCGCCACCTCCCAGGTTTGCGCGAGGAGGAAGTGGTGGACGAGGTCGTGGCGGCCCCGACCACAGACGTGGCGCGTCGTCACGTGGTGGTCGAGGGCGAGGAGGCAGGGGCGGGAGTGCGCCCCCTGGTGCTATAGGGTGGCCGTAAACCCCAGCACACCAAACAGAACTCATCGGAGCTCGCAAACGAGGAGTGGGAGACGGCCTCTGAGAGTAGTGATGTGTTAACGCAAGATCGTAATCACGACAAGGCGTCAAAAAACGATCTAAAGGACAAGGAGTCAAAAAAGGACTCCAACAACGCCGCCCCCACACGGAAAAGTTTTTCTAGTCAGAAACCTGTGAATGATAGGCAAAACAGGCGTACAAATTCGAGTGAGGCGCACCATCACAGTAGTAGCACTGAGAGGAAGAGTAAGGAGAAGTCTCCCTCGTCCGGCAGGGCTAACGGCAGTGTGCGCTCAGGAGGGGGAGAGGGCTCAGTGAACAGCCGGACCAACAAGTCCAGCTCCAACAGGAAGGAGAACCTAGTGTACAGAGTGGACGGATACGAACCCAGTGATCCGACCGCCATCCAAAATGCTCTCAACAGCCTAAATAACAAGTAAGTAGTCTTTGTTAGAGTATTTTGGATGAATTAAAAAGCTAAAATCTTAGATGTAGATCTAGTGATCCCACGGCCATTTAAAAAGCTGTCACCAGCCTCAATAACAAGTAGGAAGTCTTGGAGTATTTTTATTTTCTATGCATTTAAAAGCTAATATCTTAAATAGATACAGATCTTGGGATCGCATGGCCATTCAAATGCTCACAACCGTCTCAATAATAAGTAAGTGCTATATTTGATATTGCTGTGAGGTTAGTCTTAGATGCGAGTGTATTTGACTTTTCGCTCTAGCTAGAATTCACAAGTGCTTCCTAACTACTAATCCATGCTTATTTTCATTCATTTTCCATAAATGAATTGTGCTATTGACTAATCCATGCTCAATTTTATTGATTTTCTAGAAACTAACTGTTATATCAACTAATCCATGCTTATTTTCATTCCATCTTCCATAAACAAATCGTTCTTTCAACCAATCCATGCTTATTTTCATTCATCTTCCATAATCAAATAATGCTTTCAAGTAATCCATGCTTATTTTCATTCATTTTCCAGAAATGAATCGCGCTATGAGAGGGCGCCGCCACCTCCCAGGTTTGCGCGAGGAGGAAGTGGTGGACGAGGTCGTGGCGGCCCCGACCACAGACGTGGCGCGTCGTCACGTGGTGGTCGAGGGCGAGGAGGCAGGGGCGGGAGTGCGCCCCCTGGTGCTATAGGGTGGCCGTAAACCCCAGCACACCAAACAGAACTCATCGGAGCTCGCAAACGAGGAGTGGGAGACGGCCTCTGAGAGTAGTGATGTGTTAACGCAAGATCGTAATCACGACAAGGCGTCAAAAAACGATCTAAAGGACAAGGAGTCAAAAAAGGACTCCAACAACGCCGCCCCCACACGGAAAAGTTTTTCTAGTCAGAAACCTGTGAATGATAGGCAAAACAGGCGTACAAATTCGAGTGAGGCGCACCATCACAGTAGTAGCACTGAGAGGAAGAGTAAGGAGAAGTCTCCCTCGTCCGGCAGGGCTAACGGCAGTGTGCGCTCAGGAGGGGGAGAGGGCTCAGTGAACAGCCGGACCAACAAGTCCAGCTCCAACAGGAAGGAGAACCTAGTGTACAGAGTGGACGGATACGAACCCAGTGATCCGACCGCCATCCAAAATGCTCTCAACAGCCTAAATAACAAGTAAGTAGTCTTTGTTAGAGTATTTTGGATGAATTAAAAAGCTAAAATCTTAGATGTAGATCTAGTGATCCCACGGCCATTTAAAAAGCTGTCACCAGCCTCAATAACAAGTAGGAAGTCTTGGACTATTTTTATTTTCTATGCATTTAAAAGCTAATATCTTAAATAGATACAGATCTTGGGATCGCATGGCCATTCAAATGCTCACAACCGTCTCAATAATAAGTAAGTGCTATATTTGATATTGCTGTGAGGTTAGTCTTAGATGCGAGTGTATTTGACTTTTCGCTCTAGCTAGAATTCACAAGTGCTTCCTAACTACTAATCCATGCTTATTTTCATTCATTTTCCATAAATGAATTGTGCTATTGACTAATCCATGCTCAATTTTATTGATTTTCTAGAAACTAACTGTTATATCAACTAATCCATGCTTATTTTCATTCCATCTTCCATAAACAAATCGTTCTTTCAACCAATCCATGCTTATTTTCATTCATCTTCCATAATCAAATAATGCTTTCAAGTAATCCATGCTTATTTTCATTCATTTTCCAGAAATGAATCGCGCTATGAGAGGGCGCCGCCACCTCCCAGGTTTGCGCGAGGAGGAAGTGGTGGACGAGGTCGTGGCGGCCCTGACCACAGACGTGGCGCGTCGTCACGTGGTGGTCGAGGGTGAGGAGGCAGGGGCGGGAGTGCGCCCCCTGGTGCTATAGGGTGGGCGTAAACCCCAGCACACCAAACAGAACTCATCGGAGCTCGAAAATGAGGAGTGGGAGACGGCCTCTGAGAGTAGTGATGTGTTAACGCAAGATCGTAATCACGACAAGGCGTCAAAAAACGATCTAAAGGACAAGGAGTCAAAAAAGGACTCCAACAACGCCGCCCCCACACGGAAAAGTTTTTCTAGTCAGAAACCTGTGAATGATAGGCAAAACAGGCGTACAAATTCGAGTGAGGCGCACCATCACAGTAGTAGCACTGAGAGGAAGAGTAAGGAGAAGTCTCCCTCGTCCGGCAGGGCTAACGGCAGTGTGCGCTCAGGAGGGGGAGAGGGCTCAGTGAACAGCCGGACCAACAAGTCCAGCTCCAACAGGAAGGAGAACCTAGTGTACAGAGTGGACGGATACGAACCCAGTGATCCGACCGCCATCCAAAATGCTCTCAACAGCCTAAATAACAAGTAAGTAGTCTTTGTTAGAGTATTTTGGATGAATTAAAAAGCTAAAATCTTAGATGTAGATCTAGTGATCCCACAGCCATTTAAAAAGCTGTCACCAGCCTCAATAACAAGTAGGAAGTCTTGGAGTATTTTTATTTTCTATGCATTTAAAAGCTAATATCTTAAATAGATACAGATCTTGTGATCACATGGCCATTCAAATGCTCACAACCGTCTCAATAATAAGTAAGTGCTATATTTGATATTGCTGTGAGGTTAGTCTTAGATGCGAGTGTATTTGACTTTTCGCTCTAGCTAGAATTCACAAGTGCTTCCTAACTACTAATCCATGCTTATTTTCATTCATTTTCCATAAATGAATTGTGCTATTGACTAATCCATGCTCAATTTTATTGATTTTCTAGAAACTAACTGTTATATCAACTAATCCATGCTTATTTTCATTCCATCTTCCATAAACAAATCGTTCTTTCAACTAATCCATGCTTATTTTCATTCATCTTCCATAATCAAATAATGCTTTCAAGTAATCCATGCTTATTTTCATTCATTTTCCAGAAATGAATCGCGCTATGAGAGGGCGCCGCCACCTCCCAGGTTTGCGCGAGGAGGAAGTGGTGGACGAGGTCGTGGCGGCCCCGACCACAGACGTGGCGCGTCGTCACGTGGTGGTCGAGGGCGAGGAGGCAGGGGCGGGAGTGCGCCCCCTGGTGCTATAGGGTGGGCGTAAACCCCAGCTCACCAAACAGAACTCATCCGAGCTCGTAAACGAGGAGTGGTAGACGGACTCTGAGAGTAGTGATGTGTTAACGCAAGATCGTAATCACGACAAGGCGTCAAAAAACGATCTAAAGGACAAGGAGTCAAAAAAGGACTCCAACAACGCCGCCCCCACACGGAAAAGTTTTTCTAGTCAGAAACCTGTGAATGATAGGCAAAACAGGCGTACAAATTCGAGTGAGGCGCACCATCACAGTAGTAGCACTGAGAGGAAGAGTAAGGAGAAGTCTCCCTCGTCAGGCAGGGCTAGCGGCAGTGTGCGCTCAGGAGGGGGAGAGGGCTCAGTGAACAGCCGGACCAACAAGTCCAGCTCCAACAGGAAAGAGAACCTAGTGTACAGAGTGGACGGATACGAACCCAGTGACCCGACCGCCATCCAAAATGCTCTCAACAGCCTAAATAACAAGTAAGTAGTCTTTGTTAGAGTATTTTGGATGAATTAAAAAGCTAAAATCTTAGATGTAGATCTAGTGATCCCACGGCCATTTAAAAAGCTGTCACCAGCCTCAATAACAAGTAGGAAGTCTTGGAGTATTTTTATTTTCTATGCATTTAAAAGCTAATATCTTAAATAGATACAGATCTTGTGATCGCATGGCCATTCAAATGCTCACAACCGTCTCAATAATAAGTAAGTGCTATATTTGATATTGCTGTGAGGTTAGTCTTAGATGCGAGTGTATTTGACTTTTCGCTCTAGCTAGAATTCACAAGTGCTTCCTAACTACTAATCCATGCTTATTTTCATTCATTTTCCATAAATGAATTGTGCTATTGACTAATCCATGCTCAATGTTATTGATTTTCTAGAAACTAACTGTTATATCAACTAATCCATGCTTATTTTCATTCCATCTTCCATAAACAAATCGTTCTTTCAACTAATCCATGCTTATTTTCATTCATCTTCCATAATCAAATAATGCTTTCAAGTAATCCATGCTTATTTTCATTCATTTTCCAGAAATGAATCACGCTATGAGAGGGCGCCGCCACCTCCCAGGTTTGCGCGAGGAGGAAGTGGTGGACGAGGCCGTGGCGGCCCGACCACAGACGTGGCGCGTCGTCACGTGGTGGTCGAGGGCGAGGAGGCAGGGGCGGGAGTGCGCCCCCTGGTGCTAGAAGTGGGCGTAAACCCCAGCTCACCAAACAGAACTCATCGGAGCTCGCAAACGAGGAGTGGGAGACGGCCTCTGAGAGTAGTGATGTGTTAACGCAAGATCGTAATCACGACAAGGCGTCAAAAAACGATCTAAAGGACAAGGAGTCAAAAAAGGACTCCAACAACGCCGCCCCCACACGGAAAAGTTTTTCTAGTCAGAAACCTGTGAATGATAGGCAAAACAGGCGTACAAATTTGAGTGAGGCGCACCATCACAGTAGTAGCACTGAGAGGAAGAGTAAGGAGAAGTCTCCCTCGTCAGGCAGGGCTAGCGGCAGTGTGCGCTCAGGAGGGGGAGAGGGCTCAGTGAACAGCCGGACCAACAAGTCCAGCTCCAACAGGAAGGAGAACCTAGTGTACAGAGTGGACGGATACGAACCCAGTGACCCGACCGCCATCCAAAATGCTCTCAACAGCCTAAATAACAAGTAAGTAGTCTTTGTTAGAGTATTTTGGATGAATTAAAAAGCTAAAATCTTAGATGTAGATCTAGTGATCCCACGGCCATTTAAAAAGCTGTCACCAGCCTCAATAACAAGTAGGAAGTCTTGGAGTATTTTTATTTTCTATGCATTTAAAAGCTAATATCTTAAATAGATACAGATCTTGGGATCGCATGGTCATTCAAATGCTCACAACCGTCTCAATAATAAGTAAGTGCTATATTTGATATTGCTGTGAGGTTAGTCTTAGATGCGAGTGTATTTGACTTTTCGCTCTAGCTAGAATTCACAAGTGCTTCCTAACTACTAATCCATGCTTATTTTCATTCATTTTCCATAAATGAATTGTGCTATTGACTAATCCATGCTCAATTTTATTGATTTTCTAGAAACTAACTGTTATATCAACTAATCCATGCTTATTTTCATTCCATCTTCCATAAACAAATCGTTCTTTCAACCAATCCATGCTTATTTTCATTCATCTTCCATAATCAAATAATGCTTTCAAGTAATCCATGCTTATTTTCATTCATTTTCCAGAAATGAATCGCGCTATGAGAGGGCGCCGCCACCTCCCAGGTTTGCGCGAGGAGGAAGTGGTGGACGAGGTCGTGGCGGCCCCGACCACAGACGTGGCGCGTCGTCACGTGGTGGTCGAGGGTGAGGAGGCAGGGGCGGGAGTGCGCCCCCTGGTGCTATAGGGTGGGCGTAAACCCCAGCACACCAAACAGAACTCATCGGAGCTCGAAAATGAGGAGTGGGAGACGGCCTCTGAGAGTAGTGATGTGTTAACGCAAGATCGTAATCACGACAAGGCGTCAAAAAACGATCTAAAGGACAAGGAGTCAAAAAAGGACTCCAACAAAGCCGCCCCCACACGGAAAAGTTTTTCTAGTCAGAAACCTGTGAATGATAGGCAAAACAGGCGTACAAATTCGAGTGAGGCGCACCATCACAGTAGTAGCACTGAGAGGAAGAGTAAGGAGAAGTCTCCCTCGTCCGGCAGGGCTAACGGCAGTGTGCGCTCAGGAGGGGGAGAGGGCTCAGTGAACAGCCGGACCAACAAGTCCAGCTCCAACAGGAAGGAGAACCTAGTGTACAGAGTGGACGGATACGAACCAAGTGATCCGACCGCCATCCAAAATGCTCTCAACAGCCTAAATAATAAGTAAGTAGTCTTTGTTAGAGTATTTTGGATGAATTAAAAAGCTAAAATCTTAGATATAGATCTAGTGATCCCACAGCCATTTAAAAAGCTGTCACCAGCCTCAATAACAAGTAGGAAGTCTTGGAGTATTTTTATTTTCTATGCATTTAAAAGCTAATATCTTAAATAGATACAAATCTTGTGATCGCATGGCCATTCAAATGCTCACAACCGTCTCAATAATAAGTAAGTGCTATATTTGATATTGCTGTGAGGTTAGTCTTAGATGCGAGTGTATTTGACTTTTCGCTCTAGCTAGAGTTCACAAGTGCTTCCTAACTACTAATCCATGCTTATTTTCATTCATTTTCCATAAATGAATTGTGCTATTGACTAATCCATGCTCAATGTTATTGATTTTCTAGAAACTAACTGTTATATCAACTAATCCATGCTTATTTTCATTCCATCTTCCATAAACAAATCGTTCTTTCAACTAATCCATGCTTATTTTCATTCATCTTCCATAATCAAATAATGCTTTCAAGTAATCCATGCTTATTTTCATTCATTTTCCAGAAATGAATCGCGCTATGAGAGGGCGCCGCCACCTCCCAGGTTTGCGCGAGGAGGAAGTGGTGGACGAGGCCGTGGCGGCCCGACCACAGACGTGGCGCGTTGTCACGTGGTGGTCGAGGGCGAGGAGGCAGGGGCGGGAGTGCGCCCCCTGGTGCTAGAAGTGGGCGTAAACCCCAGCTCACCAAACAGAACTCATCGGAGCTCGCAAACGAGGAGTGGTAGACGGACTCTGAGAGTAGTGATGTGTTAACGCAAGATCGTAATCACGATAAGGCGTCAAAAAACGATCTAAAGGACAAGGAGTCAAAAAAGGACTCCAACAACGCCGCCCCCACACGAAAAAGTTTTTCTAGTCAGAAACCTGTGAATGATAGGCAAAACAGGCGTACAAATTCGAGTGAGGCGCACCATCACAGTAGTAGCACTGAGAGGAAGAGTAAGGAGAAGTCTCCCTCGTCCGGCAGGGCTAACGGCAGTGTGCGCTCAGGAGGGGGAGAGGGCTCAGTGAACAGCCGGACCAACAAGTCCAGCTCCAACAGGAAGGAGAACCTAGTGTACAGAGTGGACGGATACGAACCCAGTGACCCGACCGCCATCCAAAATGCTCTCAACAGCCTAAATAACAAGTAAGTAGTCTTTGTTAGAGTATTTTGGATGAATTAAAAAGCTAAAATCTTAGATGTAGATCTAGTGATCCCACGGCCATTTAAAAAGCTGTCACCAGCCTCAATAACAAGTAGGAAGTCTTGGAGTATTTTTATTTTCTATGCATTTAAAAGCTAATATCTTAAAGGGGAACTAAAGGCTCACATACATATTAGCTTATATGAAAGTAATACACTTCAAGAATAGGATGCTGTCCTCCTTTTTCTCTTAGTGAGCCCATGAGGGGAGAATTTTGAGTTTTGCTACCAGCTTCAGCCAGCCCCTAGCAGCCCCTGGTAGCAGCCATGTTGCTCTACTGCTATCAGCTGCGACCTATGGGTGGCAGCCCACTTGCTGTGCCCTAGCTCTGGGCCGCGCATCATAGACTGTAGTGCTCTATACACCAAGTCTCTTTGAAAGTTGCATAAAAACTTGTATGAGAATCAAACAGGTAAATGGTAAAATCATGAGCAGCAATTGGTTGTACAAAAAGACAGGGTGGTAGAGTTATTTTTCATATATTTCCTGTTGGTAAATTCAGACAAAAACAGTGGCTAGCATCACTGAAACTAGTAAATCCACCTGTCTTGAAGTATGCAGTTCTATGTTCAGACCACTTCCCTGATGCATATTATGTAAGAAATCACAAACCACAGTCAGGATTACTTATAAAAGGGGAACTTGGGGGACAGCAAATCATAAGGTTATTTGAAAATTCATGAACATAGCTCAACCTCTGTCATATATGCAAATAAATTGTATACCTGTGAGACTATGAAGGAAGGGTTGAATAAAAACAATACTTGTATATACATCAATCATCCAGATTTTCAGTATTTGATTTTACTTGAAGCTAGCTGTTCTACAAAAACTGTTTTCTTTCATGTAACCTACACAGATACTAAAGGAAATGATTGCTGTCCCAAGTACTGATAGCTATTTCCTGCGTTGATTAACTTCTGTCTCCTGGGATCTAGATGTGTAATGCCACAAGGTTATAATTAACCCTTTGTTTATCCTTTTCCTTTAAGGAGTTGTTACTTCCTTTTGTTGAATGGCACAGCACCATCCTGTTGAGTATTCCTGACTGCATTTTTGATTTCTGGTATAAAAACAAATCAGCCAAGTGGTCTGAACATAAAATTACATACATGCTTCAGGACAGAAATTCAGTGATGCTAGCCACTGTTTTTGTCTGAATTTACCAACAGGAAATATATGAAAAATAACTCTACCACCCTGTCTTTTTGTACAACCAATTGCTGCTCATGATTTTACCATTTACCTGTTTGATACTCATACAAGTTTTTATGCAACTTTCAAAGAGACTTGGTGTATAGAGCACTACAGTCTATGATGCGCTGCCCAGAGCTAGGGCACAGCAAGTGGGCTGCCACCCATTTAGGTCGCAGCTGATAGCAGTAGAGCAACATGGCTGCTACCAGGGGCTGCTAGGGGCTGGCTGAAGCTGGTAGCAAAACTCAAAATTCTCCCCTCATGGGCTCACTAAGAGAAAAAGGAGGACAGCATCCTATTCTATAAGTGTATTACTTTCATATAAGCTAATATGTATGTGAGCCTTTAGTTCCCCTTTAATCAAGCCTGTTGTTGACATTATCTATAATGTTAATAATATGTGCCTGACATCCCTCAGGACTATTTCACCTTTTCAAGTCACTACCAGACCATTATATAACCAAGTCTACTGGGCCTAGAGTTTATACATTTATATAAATTATACATTTAAACATTTTATATTTTACATTTGACATATACTATATGAGACATCAAATATACTATCTGTGCATAACTTTTTTTTAGTGACAAATATCTAATCAACATAATTTATGCCAGACATCCCTTAGGAGCAACTCAACTTAGACATGTACACACCTATTTGGCCTTATATTCACTCTAGGAAATGTACACCGTAAGTGCTACTTTGGTCATGGAAGTTTTTTAGTGATAAATATCTGATCAACATAATTCATGCCAGACATCCCTTGATAGCAACTCGATTCAGACATGTACACACCGATTTAGCCTAGTATTCACTCTAGGAAATGTACAATGTAAGAGCTACTTTGGCCATGCAAGTTTTTTAGTGACAAATATCTAATCAACATAATTCATGGCAGACATCCCATCCCTTGAGAGCAACTAGATTTAGACATATACCCACCTATCTGGCCTAGTATTCATCCTAGGAAATGTACAATGAAAGTGCTACTTTGGCCATGCAAGTTTTTTTAGTGACAAATATCTAATCAACATGATTTATGCCATTTTAGTGACAAATATCTAATCAACATGATTTATGCCATTTTAGTGACAAATATCAAATCAACATAATTTATGCCAGACATGCCTTAAGACCGTCTTCATTTAGACATGTACGCACCTATCTGGCCTGGGACTCCCTCTCGGCAAATCACAACGTAAGTGCTACTTTGGCCATGTAAGTATTTTAGAGCCAAATATCTTATTAACATAATTTATGCCAGACTTGCCTTGAGACTGTCTTCATTTAGACATGTACGCACCTATCTGGCCTAGGATTCACTCTAGGAAATGTACAATGTAAGTGCTACTTTGGCCATGCAAGTTTTTTAGTGACAAATATCTAATCAACATAATTTATGCCAGACATGCCTTAAGACCGTCTTCATTTAGACATGTACGCACCTATCTGGCCTGGGACTCCCTCTCGGCAAATCACAACGTAAGTGCTACTTTGGCCATGTAAGTATTTTAGAGCCAAATATCTTATTAACATAATTTATGCCAGACTTGCCTTGAGACTGTCTTCATTTAGACATGTACGCACCTATCTGGCCTAGGATTCACTCTAGGAAATGTACAATGTAAGTGCTACTTTGGCCATGCAAGTTTTTTAGTGACAAATATCTAATCAACATAATTTATGCCAGACATGCCTTAAGACCGTCTTCATTTAGACATGTACGCACCTATCTGGCCTGGGACTCCCTCTCGGCAAATCACAACGTAAGTGCTACTTTGGCCATGTAAGTATTTTAGAGCCAAATATCTTATTAACATAATTTATGCCAGACTTGCCTTGAGACTGTCTTCATTTAGACATGTACGCACCTATCTGGCCTAGGATTCACTCTAGGAAATGTACAATGTAAGTGCTACTTTGGCCATGCAAGTTTTTTAGTGACAAATATCTAATCAACATAGTTTATGCCAGACATCCCTTATAGGAGCAACTCAACTTAGACATGTACACACCTATTTGGCCTAGTATTCACTCTAGGAAATGTACAATGTAAGTGCTACTTTGGCCATGCAAGTTTTTTAGTGACAAATATCTAATCAACATAATTCATGCCAGACTTGCCTTGAGACTGTCTTCATTTAGACATGTACGCACCTATCTGGCCTAGGATTCCCTCTGGCAAATCACAACGTAAGTGCTACTTTGGCCATGTACGCAGCTCTCTAGGGGTTTCCTGAGTGGATGCTTGAAGAAGGAAGACTTTCAACTGTATCCTATAGGGCTTGGCACTCAGGTACGACTGGTATTGACTTGGATTGGCATCACTATTATTATCCCTTCCAATGCTAAGACTACTTTGGTCCAAAGCACAAGGACGCAAAGTTTTAGATAACCATCCAAACCCTGTCATGTTGGTATTCATTGGATAGCCCTTGCTGAGTACTCTGAGATGAGTACCCTTGTGCCAGGGTTTGTCATTTTTCAGCATCTTTGCATTATCTTAAATTGGTAAAATTAGCCACCACCAGCATAAGGGTTATTTTGATACCAATCTCAATGCCAAGCTTTAGCGCCATTTTTGAAGTGGCTGGAATTCACTTACATGCATACTAATTGAACTTATTAAAATGTTCAGTTTCTTTTTCAAAGTGTCAGGAACACACTATTCTGGATGACTTCTGGGTGATGTACCCTAAGGTTCCTGAAGGTTGTGGTTAATTATTGCCTTCTGAGCAAGGCTAAACATGCTGTTTACCCTTAACAATGGGCAACTTGGAGAGGTTAGTTTTGTCACTTGCCAATAGGTGGCAGGCCGACATCAAGTGCAGCAGCAGGGAATGGCTGAAGCAGCATGTTAGTGGGGCAGCTAAGGCACCATTTTGGGCCAAATCGTGCACTTTTTGTTAAAAGCATGAAACTTGGCAGAAGTATATTACCATGCATACTGATAAATTCTGGATATGGATCCACTGCGCTGGACTTTGGATCCACCTATTTCTGGGGCATTTTATCAAAAAACTGATATCAAAAGAGTGAAAATTGTAATAACAGCTTTAAAATATTTTCCTTCAGATAGAACTTCATGAATCTTTTCTGAGAGGTAACAAATAACACAACAACTAAGACTGTCTATAGATTTTGAAATAAAATGTTCCCCATAAGTGTCATTTTGGGGCATTTTCATGAGAAATATGCTTAAAACGGGTGATTTTTGTAATATATCAATATCGATGCATTTGGGATAGAGTCATTGATGCTTTGCCAAAATGTACTAAAAACCTGGTTTGGTAACTAAAATGTATAAGTGGTGTATTGGGTACTCACAAAAGTCACATATATTTTAGGGTATTTTGACCAAAAATTGGCTATTATATCTGTATTTTCATACATAATGTTCTAAAACCCCTAACATCAAGCCTAGATTTATGAAAATAAGCAGGAATATACCTGGACTTCCACATTTTAAGTTTTGATAAGTAACCTGTATCCAGTTCACCTATGTCCCACAGTTATAGGGTTATTTTACTTAAAAATGAGCAAAAATGCACATTTTTGTAATGACGGCTTATGATTTTTTCTCTCCAGTCCAGAATCATCAAAACCTTTCAGTGAAGGGGTAAATGGCAAGACATGTGATCGCTCAAAAATTGGTTGCCAAGGCAACAAATTAGACATCTTTATGCAAAAATACAGTATTTTTCAAAAATCCTTGAATTTGACATATTTTTGGAACTGAATCGCATAAAAGTGTGAAATCTATGCCTATTCTTATGTTTGTAGGGGCCAGGAATCCAAATTTCGCCTACAGACATATGTTTATCAATATTCTTAAATAAGATGAAGACCCCAGCAGAGTTTTTCTAAAATGACCAATTTTTGCCATTTTCAAGATGGCCGCCAATTCCATTATCAGCTCAGAAAATGGAGGGTCATAGATGGGGGCAGAAGGAGCAATGCATTCATTTGTAACACATCATACACTACCACTAGGTTGATAAAACTTTGCAACAATTTTAATGAGGTTATGTAGAACAGTTTATTCAAATCAAAAATTGATTGCTGTGGCAACGAATTAGTCAAAATCCTGCAAAATTACAGTATTTTTCTAAAGAATTGTTGAATTTGACATATTTTTGAAATTAAACTGCATGGAAGAATGAATTAGTGTCTATTCCTATGTTTGTAGGGGCAAGGAATCCATATTTTTGCAAAGAGACAGATGTTTATAAATATTCTTAAATAAGATGAAGACCCCAGCACAATTTTTCTAAAATGGCCAATTTTTGCCATTTTCAAAATGGTTGCCAAGGCAACAAATTAGACAAAATCATGCCAAAATACAGTATTTTACAAAATTTCTTTGAATTTGACATTGGTATTGGAAACCACTCTTGTTGGAGGGGTACTTATCAGTGGGAACTTGGTTCTTCTGATATGGACACTAAATGGTGTTGTCCGTTTTACTAAGAATTCAGATACAAATACTTTGTACTGTTGTAACTTAAATGATGCATGATATTATTAAAGTTTTAAATAAGTATGTTCATTAGAAAGATATTTTTACGCAGATATGTTTGAAAAAAAAAGTATCTAAAAATCTTTTTTATTGACAAAGTTATTGTTATTTTTGTATTTTTATGTCTGTTGCTAAGGAGGTGGCCATCTTGTTTTCAAGGAGTAGAAATTCATAAATACTTCCAAATTAACCCCTAAAAGTTACAGACATTACAAACTACACAATTACCCTTGAATACCATTCAGAAAAAGGTGTTGATGTTGTGCCCAAAATTATCTAAGTTCAAACAAAACACTTAGTTTAAGCCATTATTACGAAAAGACACACTTTGGCATTTATTAGATTGCCTGGTTACCATAGTAACGGAAGAACAAACAAACCGGCTTGTGTTAAACTAGCATACAGTTGTTGCCAATGAAATCATGTTTGCTTGTTGCATTTAAAAAAGAATCAATATTATCAAACAAAACTTCCAAAATATCATTATTTTTTGTCATTTCTCCATTGAAAATGTTCTGTTGCTATGGCAACCAATGATATTCACAATGAGTTATATCCTAATTTTGTTTGTGGTTATAGGGAAATTGTATTTGCACCAAATTTATTGCAACTAATCAAAGAGACAACTTCTAAAAATCCAGTATAACACAAACTGCATATGTTCAGCTTTTTTGGCATTATAATGAAATTTGCCTTGTTGCCATGGCAACCTTGGGAAAAACAAACTCAATATGTTTTCAATATTGTGTCACATAGTGTACATACTAACTAGATTAAAATTAAGTGATGATAACATTTTTAAAGATGCATTTTTGATATGAAAATACCAATATCATCAATTTTAGTGAACTTGTCATAATGTGAAGTCCTGTTGCCATGGCAACCGAGACTATTTAATGAATATTTTTACTCAACTTTTTTTTCTGGTATTGAAGTTAATACATTTACTTCAGATTCATTGCACTTTATCAAAGAACTACTGTTTAAAACGCAATATTACAGAAATCACATATTTTTGGCTTTTTCCCGCCAAAATTCCTCGTTACCATGGCAACCAACAAAACTTTTAAGTGGGCCTTCATCTTATTTTGATAAGTACTTGAAGGGCTATACGTGTGCAAAATTTGGTGCTTTTTCCAAAAGATTAAAGATGTTTTCACAAATCCGCTGGACTATGAAGCAAGTATGGCAGACTGTCAATTGCACTGGTAAGTGGCGCCATCTGCTGAGTGACACATGAACTACGCCTGTTCCGGCTGCAGTCCCCAAATTGCCCATTGAACCTGGGGAATTCCAAAGAACTTCTATGATTTTCCAAGGATTTTCTAGGAAGTCTTATCAGTATATGGCAACAGTAATTAACTATAATGTAACATGAATTCTCCAATAGGCATTCCTTTCAAAAGGACGCCACAATCTTCACTGTGTACAATTTTTTTGATTAAGGGATCATCTTGCCCTTATCAAATGAAGCATGAAATATCTTCGAATTCCCAGGAAATTCTTAAGAAAATCCCAGGATTTCCTAGAAAGTCTCATATACGTTTGTAATGGTTATTGAACCTGAATGATGTAAACAGCATCATTTATCTAAGATGCTGCTAATGACTTCTAAGTCTTATTTACTTATCAGTTTGGGTTTCCCCAAAGTAAGAGAACCTAAGCCTATGTATAAGCCTATAGCATTAACGGAGATAAGCTCTAAAATTGGCTTATCATATTTCAGGCATAGTCCATTTATTATGTGCAAAAACAAGGTAGAACTATAGCGTATCTCTACAATTATAAGAACAATATCTAGCTGTTTCAACCCATTTATACACTAGATCTATTCCTCCAGAAATCACCAACGGGATCTGCAAAACTTTTGACAATACCTTTTTGTATAAAATTCTGACAGCCGATTGCCTAATTTGGTATATCAGTGGTAAACCCTTACAATGCTGAAGCTACTTTGGACCACAAGGATTTTTGCAAAGGGATGCAAAGATTTTTGAAAACCGTCTAAACCCTGTCATGTTGGTATTCATTGGATAGCTCTCAGATGAGTACCCACGTGACAGGGTTTTAGTCCTTTTTTCTGGATTTTTGCATCATTTTGTATTGGCAAAATTAGCCACCGGCAGCATAAGAGTTAAAAGACAGGTTTTTGCATCAGTTCAGGTAAATTAACCCTTCCAATGCTGAGGCTATTTTCATCCAAAGCACAAGAATGCAAAGATTTTTGAAAAACATCCAAACCCTTTCATGTTGGTATTAATTGGATATCTCTCGCTGAGTACTAGCTCTCAGATGAGTACCCATATGCCAGGGCTTCAGTCACTCCTTCAGGTTTTTTGTATTGCATTATATAATGCCCAAATTAGCCACCAGCAGAATAAGGGTTAAGATGGCAGTGGCCTTCAGAGATACTGTGCAACTTCAGCATTAAAGACAAACATGGCGAAGACTCAAGAGCTGCCTAGGGAGATAGCTTCCATGAGAAAATACATTAAATATTTAGAAAATATTTGGTTCTTCAAACTGACTTTAACCGATATTGGTTTCATATACCAAGAGTATGAATCAGGGAATGAAACCAACCAATGATCACCTAGAATTCCGTCATTGTTCAATCACAACAGGGCTAGATGCTAACAGTGAACCGCAATTCCCAGGCCAGTAAATATTTCCAGTTAAAAAAGACCTCAACTGGTCCTACAGGACCAGTAAACATTTGGGGATATTCTTGTGAACATGTTTCCCTAAAGAATGTCGCCAAACGTTTTTGAAATAAATGAATATTAAGTAAATGAAAATAAATATTGTCCTTTGAATTTTATGCAATGATCTTTCTTGTTATGTTTAAGAAAGATTTGTAGAACCAGTAAAAATTTAGCAGGACCAGTAGATACTAGGTGTTGCTGGTCCTACGGGGCCAGTATCATTTTGAATTAATGTGGAGGCCTGCACTAGTTTTGATATTCCTTTTCTGATTCCTCTCTCTAACCGTGACAATTATGAACCAGCATCCTCTCCTCATCTCCTCAACACAATGGTCCCCTGAATCACACCCTTCACATCCACTGCGGAGACGGTCACCATGGAAACATAATTCAATTTTCCACATGGTCATGTCAGTTGTGATAGATGCAAAGACTTATAATATCTTGCATGATAGATGTCAGGTTACCGCTAATAAATGAAGAGAGGTCACTGAAATCAGAGTTCAAAGACTTTTATAGATTTATCAACATGGCTGAGGGGACAGGGAACCATTTATCAAGGTCATGCTATATGGAGAAGTGAGTATAGAGAGGGATCATGTTGATGATGACAGCCCCATAGCTGTAAATAACCTGCCAGCGATGGTGCAATGGAACTATTTCCCTTATTTGTATATATACATATGTATATATATATATATATATATATATATATATATATATATATATATATATATATATATATATATATATATATATATATATATATATATATATATACATATGTATATATATATATATATATATATATATATATATATATATATATATATATATATATATATATATATATATATATATATATATATATATATATATGTATGCATATATATATATATAAATATATATATATATATATATATATATATATATATATATATATATATATATAAATAAATATATATATATATATATATATATATATATATATATATATATATATATATATATATATAAATATATATATATGTATATATATGTATATATATACATATATATATATATATATATATATATATATATATATATATATATATATATATATATATATATATATAAATATATATATATAGAGAGAGAGAGATTTATACTTCAACAAAATCCATGTTGGTTGCAGACTTAAAAATGGCACTGCATACTTGCAATAGTCATATGACTGATACAAGATGAGAACAATAACAGGAAAAAATTCAGGCTAATCCGCAGAATTTAAGCTATGCATTTAAATGACCCAGAGGGACTATTATTCCAGTCGTACTTCACAGGTAGTTAATCCAAGCTTAACGCATCCTTGCAGCAGGGGAAATGAATAAGAATTTTAACCAGGAAATCCCAGGCTCACAGGGTGAAAAAATGTCCTAATAAATTTCCCTCCAGTAGAAGCTTTTTTCACTAACTAGAACTAATACATTTCCCTAGAGTTTCAGAATATGAAATGAAAAATGGTTGTCATTCACTTTTACAGAAGGTGTACATCAAAGGATTTTTTCTTCATATTTTTCAATTCTTTCATATCTATGATAGCCTCTTCCTCACAAAGCCCTTTTTGGAAAATATTTGAGAATGAACTGTTTACAGAACCAACTGATAATTATATTTCTAATACTTTGCATAATTTAAAATATATGGATTATTTCCTATTCATTTGCAAAACCACAAGAAGAATATGAGAAAATCAAAATCAAAAATAGACATTGCTTGATCAAGTTCATGGTCAGTTAATGGTGGTCTCTTGAGGACTCTTAGCTATAAAGTCAGGCACATGATAGCAATATAAAGAAAGCGACATCAGAAGTGGAGCTTTAAATATCTCATAGTTTTAGCTCAATAATGATTGATTTACAGTGGTGTGGAACTCCCTTAAGATCCCTCAACTATAAAACCAGGCCTATGAATGACATATCACTATAAATGTCTGATTATAGTGGTACTCAGAGGGCACAGTATGTAGGGGTTATAACGCTTATGCTGCTGGTGGCAAAATTTAGCCAATATAAGATGATGCAAAAAATCTGAAAAAAGACTGAAACTCTGGCACACGGGTACTCATCTGAGACTACTAAGTGAAAGCTATCCAATGAATACCAATATGACAGGGTTTAAATGGTTTTCAAAAATCTTTGCATCCTTGTCCTTTGGTTGAAAATAGCCTCAGCATTGGAAGGGTTGAGAATTGGACTGGAGAATAGGGTCTTCTAAGGCAATATAAGATTAAGGGGCCTCCTTAATCCATTCATTCCTGAAGATCTCTTTGACAGATCTCGTTTGGACTTTTGATACTTTTGGATATAACTTAAGAACCAATTATAGATTCACAAAATATTTGAAGGAAAATTGTGGGTTGGATTCTGATGAACATTACTCCTTCAAATATTTTATAAAAAATGTCTTAGTCACCAAGATACCATTAAAGTGGTCATTGTGTTTTTGTCTGCTTCAAGCATGAATGTGTCAAACTTTATATCTCACAAAGAATGTTGTTTTTAATACATAAAAGAAAATGCACACCAAAAATAGATTTTGCATGAACACATATAAATTACAAATATATCACATAGTTTTAGACAAAAAAAGTTTATTAAAGAAATCTTTACTATGAACCAATGATTGTTAATTTGCCAAAGATAACCCATACTAAATGAAGCTAAGGATAGCAAGAAACTCCTAGGATTTGCTTAGGAAGCTTGTCATCATTTTTCCTAAGAAGTCTCAGCGACATTTCTTAACCATTCCCTATGCTTCTGGTGGCAGGGCTCGACATTGGTGCTTGCCCCATTGCCCCGGGCAAGTAGAATTTGTAAATTATAGCTGTGGGGCAAGTGAAAACTGCATCTTGCTTGCCCCACTGGGAATGAACATTTTGTATATTTCAAGTTTACTTTTGAGAATGTGTGCAAGTTCTGTGGTCTGCCATCCAAGCTTGTCCTAGAAAATATGCTTTCACATGCCAGAACCATTATTATATACAATTTTTCAAGGGCAAGTGAAAGTTGGAGTAGGGCAAGTGAAAATTGAATCTCACGTGCCCTACGGGGCAAGTCACTGCAAAAGTTAACGTCGTGCCCCGGGTGGCTAATTTGGCCAATACACAATGATGCAAAAAAGCTGAAAAATGACTGAAACCCTGCATGGCACATTGGTTCTCATTTAATAGTACTCAGCGAGAGCTATCCAATGAATACCAACATGACAGGGTTTAGATGGTTTTCAAAAAAATCTTTGCATCCCTGTGCTTTGGGCGAAATTACAAATAGCATTTAAAAAGGTTAAGGGGAGACTGATCCTACCCAAACAATTTAAGCTTAAAGAACTCATAAACATCTCTTAATCATAGCCTTAAAACAGTCTGGAAATCCACCGTGAACCCTGTACTATAAACCATGGCACATGAAAGAAATATATTGCCATAAATGCCAGATAATAATGGTCTTCCAAGGATAGATTTATGAAAGGGTTAACCTATATGCTGCTGGTGGCTAATTTGACCAATACAAAAATGATGCAAAAAAGCTGAAACATGACTCAAACCCTGGCATATGGGTACTCATCTGATAGTACTCCGCTAGAGCTTTGCCATGAGTACCAACACGGCAGGGTTTAGATGGTTTTTACAATTTTTTGCATTTTTCTTCCATGGATGAAAGTCGCCTCAGCAGGTAAATGGTTAAGAATTTGCCGAGAAGATAGGGTTGGAGACTCTCCAGGCACTTAGCCCTACGGAACTTCTCAAACCGTACAAAAATGCGTCTGCATTCCCAAAAGCCCTTATTACCTCTTTTGTCTTTGTGGAAAACCGATTCATCGTACCCTGGGTCCCTCCTCCCTCACTAGACCTGTCGTGGCTAGGAAGCGCGAGTGGAATTTCTATTTCAACAGGAAAACATAGGGGTCATTGTGACTATTGATCATGTACGTTCCAGGGGATAAATCGCCCACTCCCGCTCCCCGTATCGATCCATCCCAGAACGCTCGCATGAAAACGCTGCCCTCGCTTATAGCCAACTTATTGACAAAGCTGCAGACTTCCAGACAAGGGGCGGAAAATGGCTCAGAGATGCCCATAGTCATGGCTCACAGAGCGATGATCGGCTAAAAAAGTGGCACATTCTAACGGCCACGTCAAGTAGCAGAATCAAAACTGAATATAAAACTCTCTCCATTGTTACTTGATAGCAGGGTCTTAGTCAGGATTTACAAGTTGGGTGCCCACAATAGGCAATTATCAAATTTTTGGGTCTCCTATTTTTTTACCTTTTGAAATAAGGCAAACTATCCTTATACAAAGTCATGGGAATTGTATTGAGGTTGAAAAACTCGAATTGTATGCTTGAAATTGACATTTTAAGATATTACTCACAAAAATATTGGGTGTCCTGGGGGATGATTTTTGAGGGTTTGGGCTTTCAAATGATGTCCAGAGGCCCTGCTGACTAAGACAATGTTCTAACAGCCATGTCAAGTAGCAGAATGAATGAATGAATAAGTGTTTAAGGGCACATTGACGCACAAAGGTCATTTAGTGCCGTAAGATAGCAACAAAAAATGTTCCTTTGTCATTGTTGAAGAACAATGACAAAGCATAATTATTCTAGGTGAAAGAAGAAAAAGAGGGAGAGTGAGAGCAGAGCCTTGAGATCCAAAGAGGACCAAGGGATAGATGCAGGGTATCCATAGACAGATCCACACATATCCCTCTTCTTTTAAAAGGCAAGCAGGGTGCCACACCAGCTTAGGGTTACAGCGGGATGTTGTTAATTGTTTGATGGACTGAAAAATGACTCATTTTAGTGGTCAATTAAGCCAAGGAGCAGAGGCAAGCATGGTCTTAGCCAGCAGGGCATCTGGGTGTCTTTTTGGACACCCAAACCCTATAAAATGCACCCCTCAGGACAACCAAAACTGTTTTGTAAGGAATTTCTTAAAATAATTGATTTTTTTCATCTCCCTATAATTCCCATTACATTGTATAAGGATATAATTCCTTAATTTGATAAATTTGTACATGTTTATGGTTGAAATCTGAGTATATTGTAGTTCCACTTGAAAATTGGGACGCCCAAAAACTTTACAATTCCCAATTTTGGGCACCCAGTTTCTAGATCCTGGCTAAGACCCAGGAAGCAAGACTGATCATAACCTTTTCATCCTAAGAATAGCGACCTCAAGATATATGACAATTTAGAAAAAAAATACATTGGATACAGCTTGAAATCAAAATATTTCAAATTGTTTTGACTTTGACATTTGCAGCTAAGTAATTGATGCGTTGTTTGCACTTCATATCACAACAAGATAAAAACACAAAATCGTAAAAAAGAATCTCTTCTCTTTGCAAAGTCAGAAGCTATTTTCTTAAAGATGCACAGGCACCATATAAGATATATTGCGAAAAAAAAGCCTTGACATTTTTGAGTGTTTAATTACCTTTACCAAAAGAAGTAAAATGAATACCTAGCACTTATCAGGATTTCACAAGAGATTGCCCAAGATTTCCTAGAATATCTCAACAGCATTCAATACAGGCACAACCCTGAATGGGTTAACACCACGGGAAATTCTATCTGTGCGCCTGATCGTAAAAAAAAGTTTGCTTTTCATCCTGAAAGCAATCTGAAAAATGTGTGAGCAAAATAACTTACAAACTGCTTCTTTGAATATTTTTCAAATTGAGAACTCACAAAGATCTTTTTGCCCAGCTGGCATTGAGGCCAGTATTTGAAAATTCTAACTGTGATTCCGATAGGTAAAAAGGTAACTTTGCATCCTGAAAGCAATCTGAAAAATGCATGAGCAAAGTAACTTATAAACCGATTCTTTGAATATTTTTCCAATTGAGAATCCAGCACCCTGACATTGAGGCCAATGCTTGACCAATGCTGCATACAGACAGCATCACGGAAAATCCCTGTATTCCGAATGAATATTTCATCAAGTGATATGAAGATTTGGCCGGCATGATGTATCTGGATGTCTTACGCCCAGGCAATGATAACACATCACAGAGAGGCCCCTAAATCTCCTCAGCAATAAAACCCCCGACAAGCCGGGATTTATGCCCGGGTAAAATACCAGGGGAAACAAGCGCCGCCGCAGCCGGTAAGGCATGACCAGAGAAGATTGAGAGGCTGATATGTTCAGCAAGAATCCTAGGAGAAGCCTGACCTGCATGGACAAGGGTCAAGCTTAACCCTTCTACTGCTGAGGCTACTTCCGTCCAAAGCACAAGGATGCAAAGATTTTTGAAGACCATCTAAACCCTGTCATGTTGGTTCATTAGATAGCTCTCATTGAGTACTCTCAGATGAGTACCCATATGCCAGGGTTTCAATCATTATTCAGGTTTTTTGCATCATTTTGTATTGGGCAAATTATAGCCACCAGCAGCATAAGGGTTAACCCATTGACACTAAGAGTTTCTCTAGAAGGTATTGTCAGTATCTAAATATATATTTCCTGGTATCGTCTGCTTACTTTCATACTTTTGAAGATAACTTGCAAATAAAGCAAAAGTTCCCAAAATATTTGAAGGGGAGTTGTTGTTTGGCATCTGATCAACATTCCTCCTTCAAATATTTTCAACAGAATGCTTTTGTAAGTAAAATATTTTCCAATTCGTCAGGCCTGTTTTGGCCACTCTGACTGTAAATGGGTTATGTTACCCTTCTAATGCTGAGACTGCTTTTGTCAAAAGCATAAGGACATGAAGATTTTTGAAAACCTAAAGCTAAACCCTGTCATGTTGGTATTCATTGGATAGCTCACTGTAAATTCGCCAAATTAGCCACTAGCAGCTTAACCCTTTTGCATCTGGAGACAGGGTCTAAGCCAAGATTTAGAAACTAGGTACCCAGAATTGGCAATTGGAGCATCCTCTTTTTCAAGAAAGACCACATAATACTCAGATTTCAACCATAAACATGTATTTACTTAAATTACGGAAATAAGGCATAATGTATTCATACAATGTCATGTGAATTTAATTGAGGTGAAGAAATTCAATCATATGCTTGAAATGACATTTTCAGAAATTCTTCATAAAACATTGGGTGTCCTGAGGGGTGGTTTTTGAGGGCTTGGTTGTCCAAATGATGCCCAGAAGAACCTTAAAATACTAATATAAGGGATTCCTGAAATTTCAATTCCTTTCATTAAAGGGTATTTCCTTTGACATAAACCTCTATATGAATCGACTAGGTAGTTCAAAAAACTGACTTTGCATCTGAATATGCCAAAATGTTGCTGGTGGAAAAAATTGTGCATTCTTGTAATTTCTCATTGCATCCTCCGTTATGGAAGCCATTAGTAGCCTGCCGCTCCAGGCTAAAAGAGAAATTGATTTCAGTAACGTAGTTGCCTCAAGTCTGACGGAACAAATGGATAGCTCCATTTTAATTAACTATATTGATTTTTTAGAGCATATTCTAGGCACAGTCAAGCGAGGCTGAAATTAGAAATCAATCTCGCGCTCCCTTTAACCCCTTCCCACGTAACACTGTTTGTGATTAGAATAGTCAAATCAACACCCAAACCTGACAGGAATAGTCAAATCAACACCCAAACCTGACAGGAATAGTCAAATCAACACCCAAACCTGACAGGAATAGTCAGCATCAACAATAAGCTTAACCCTTCCAATGCTTCAAGGCTACCTTCGTCCAAAGCACAAGGACACAAAGATTTTTGAAAACCATGTAAACCCTGTCATGTTGGTACTCATTCGATAGCTCTTGTCGAGTACTATCAAATGAGTTACCCATGTGCCAGGGTTTCAGTTTGTTGTTGTTTTTTTTGGGGGGGGGAAGGGGGGGGGGGGGTTGCATCATTTTGTATTGGCCAAATTAGTCACTAGCAGCATATTAGGGTTGAAACATTAACCCACCCATGACCGTGGCACACAAAAAGACCAAACTGTTTTGAGTATAGCTTTTACCACCACATTAATGCTTACAGCGGCCAAAATAGCCTGATATAATTTTGATAAAATCCTGCAGGAAAAGGCATAGTTAAAAAATATTTGATGGAGAAATGGCAGTAAGGACATGACCAACAACTCTCCTTCAAATACTTTGTAAAACCATCCTCAATTCCAAATTTATTGTCAAAAGTATTATACATCGGCCCTCAGCCCTATGGCAGCGAGTCAATGTTAAAGTTGAACCCTGGCCCAGTAGGGTTCTTGCATGGACTTCTGGTAGGCAGACTTCAGCCCTGCGCCAAAATACAAAAACGTCTTCTAGATCAGTCAATAAGGCTTTAATGGAAACAATTGTATACCTTCCTATATTTCAGTATCTAACCTATTAACCCTTCAAATGCTAAGGCTACTTTCGTCCAAATCGCAAGAATGCAAAGATTGTTGAAAACCATCTAAACCCTGTCATGTTGGTACTCATTGGATAGCTCTCACTGAGTACACTCAGATGAATACCAATGTGTCAGGTTTTCAGTCATTTTTAGGGGTTTTGCATTAATTTGTATTGGCCATTATTTATACCACCACCAGCATAGATATTAATGCCCTCAATTGACAAATTAGGTGGCCTGACATATTTGCTAATTTTCTTTTGGGTAATAGCATAGTTGGGAAAATATTTGAAGGAGTAATATTCCTCAGAACACTACCAATTACTCTCCATGTAATATACTACAAAACATTTCTTAATTCTGAAGTTATTGTCAAAAGTACTAAAGATACAGATGGTAATCTTTAGATCGAGGAAAATATGAATGGTTTAAATATCATTTACCAATTTGAAATAAGTTAGTTAGTTTCCTCTTTTCTGTCAGCATTATTCAGAACAAGGGCAATACACCAATACTGGCTAACATAAGCAGACAAAATTTAACAGGTTTTCAATAAAGTCTTAATAACAGCAATCTAGCATTAAGGATATACCTCGTCACAATAGGCGTTAAAGCTAAAACTGCCTGAAAGCCTCTGGGTAGTATTGAACGTAATTTGATTAATATGCAAATTAAATCAGCCTAATGCTCTTTCAAAAATGTCATAGTGATCCCCCTAAGGAAAGTGCAAAATTAATTTCATTCTTAAATTAATTGTGTGTAATTACAGGATTCCAGTTGCGTTGCATTATCACCCAATACTAGTCATTCAATTCAAATGGTATGAATTATTCAGGCAAGGGTTGGATATTGTTAAGAGCGACAAATACTGGTACTGGAACTGTATCGTTTCATTCCTTAAAGGTACTCTTAATGATACTAACCACTCTGAAGTTATCATTTATTAAGGATTGTCCAGGATCCTAAGCATGACTATTTACAATAGAATGTAATAGTTATTATTGCAATAAAGTGCCGTTAACAGTGCCATTGAAATACTGTACTGTTTGGTATGTACCGGTACCGATACCGTACCGTTTCATTCTTAGAGGTATCCATCCCTAATCCAGGCAGCTAGCCTGAGAAGAAATTAATTTATGGTGATGTCTTCAAACTTGAAGAATTATCTTTTCCCAATGGCTGATATAGTTAGTTTATGATAAACTCCAGGCAACATATTTTGAAATTGGTAAAATTATCTGCACCCCATCACCATTCACTTTGGTCTTAACCCTCATGCTGCTGGTGGCTAATTTTACCAATTCAAAATGAAGCCAAAAACCTAGAAAAATGACTGAAACACTGGCACAAAGGGTACTCAGCGAGAGTTATCTAATGAACACCAACATGACAGGGTTTAGATGGGTCTCAAAAATATTTGCGTTGTTGTACTTTGGATGAAAGTAGCCTTAGCATTGGAAGGGTTAAGTTGATGCGCAGAAGCTTGAGTACATTGCCACATGAATTTGTAACTTACATTTTCTACTCTCTACGCAAATAGCGTCTTTTAGATTGGCCCAATTACGAGCTAGCGAAGCTTCCGTTATAACTTCTAGCTTCTACATCTTCCACCGATCAATTTCCTGACAATTGTTTTCCCGATCCAATTATCAGTCATTATGTACAATTTCCCACCATTATTGAAGTTTATGTAATTTGCAAAAGGAAGCTCAAGAAATTACTCTATCCATGGTGCTATTCGTGCCAGCCTTCAGCTCAGACTGAAAACGCCATAAACCATGGTCCACAAATGAGAGGTTTTACGAGAGAGGACATCTAGCAATCACTGACGGCGCAATTTATAGACAGCATTTTAAAAGCTGTAGATTACCGCATAATTATATGAAATTCATGGTCACAGCAATATAGATTTCATTATCCATATTATCTCTCTAATTCTCTCTATCTCTCTTATCTAATAAAAATGTTAATCAAAACCTGAAGGAGAATCCTCCTCCGAATAGTTTGTGTTTTCATTCTTTACAGCATGCAACATAACAACTGGCCCCGTTGCAAGTTGCAAGTGAATTCAGCAAAAAACGGCAATCGGGCAAGCACAACAAAATCCTAATTTGCCCCGCTCGGCAAATGATGTTTTTCGGCAGAGTGTATAACTCGCCCTTATTATAACAAAGTGGCGGGGTAAGTGGAAGTGCAGGCGGGGCAGGTAAACTTAAGGGTCCGCACTCTGCAAAATATGTTTTAGAACCTATGATGCACGCTGCTTTATGCAGCAGATTTTGTCGGAAAAAGGTCAAAAGGTCAGATCAGACTAAACATGTCAAAGAGGACTCTAGGCATAAATGGGTTAACTCATGAAACATAAAAACTCAATTTACTGTTATTTCCTGCATACATGATTCCTTCCAAGATGAATGCTTTTTCTTTCCTTTCTCTTGATGAAAGTCTTGCGTGACAGACATTAGACTAGAGTACAATTAGCAGTCGGAATGACAAGTCACACAATCTATTCCTCAAGACAGTCAACAACTCCTTGCATGCGGTAAAGCTGAGATTGGCCTGGTGCTACACTGAGTGCACTACCTTATATTAAACCAAGAAAATTTGGATTGAGGGTGTAATATTTTGGTAGGACAAGCAAAGTTGTGCGGAGACTGTGCGCCTGCACGTCAAGTGGAGAAGAAATAGGTCAATCTCACTAAACTCTAGAGAAAAGCTGACCTTCATGTAATTTTCATAGAAAATCACAGGATTTTCTGGGAAATCTGGAAAAATTTGAAATTTGAAAATAAGCTTATATTTGAATTAAGCATGTTTCCACAAGAACGCAAAGAT
Source organism: Maea johnstoni (assembly GCA_963942565.1). Taxonomy (NCBI): domain Eukaryota; kingdom Metazoa; phylum Annelida; class Polychaeta; order Spionida; family Magelonidae; genus Maea; species Maea johnstoni. Next base: position 33,556,103 of record OZ012694.1, on the reverse strand, counting down.
TTGATTTGAAAAACATCTTAACCTAGCTGTCATGTTGGTATTCATTGAATAGAGAGAGATACATAGTCAACGTCAGTTACCTAATATCTCAAGCTTAAGTTATATTGGTAAAGACCAGGTGGCACCACTGCATGACTAAGTTCCATTCCGTTTTGATAAGTGAGGTTTAAAGGGTTAATGATAATGCTTTTCTACAGAAACCCAAGTTTAAAAGGAGTGGGATTTTAAACTAAACCTTGAGCTGACTACAAAATGCTTCCTGTGCAAAATTACCCTGCCATTTGCCTTCCTTAAAACATGCTCTCACCAATTGCTTAGTCCACTTTTTACCTAGCTCAATTAACCCGAATGCCAGCCCTAATCCCTCCTTCCACTGACTTGATCCCACGGGGATGCCAACTATAGCTTTCAAACACGATTGGTTACCATTTGCTGGCAATACAACTACAAAAAGGTCAACTTGGCAACTTGAAGAAAATTGGCCATCCAAGGTTAAAATACCATAATGAACACAGATATCTGATAAATCTGTACTACAGATTACCACAGTTTACACAGCGTTATCTTTCTAACTGAACACAAAGTCGACCGCAAAAGGTTTACTCAGCAAAGCCTCCCTGCTATTTGCATTACCTGATACGTGCTCACACCAACGGGTAATTCCACTTTTTATACCCAGCCCAATTTACCTGAATGCCAGCGGTAATCCCTCCCTCCATTTACGTGATCCCATGGTGATCCCAACTAGTTTTCAAACACGAGCGTGCCACGAATGGTTGCCATTTACAGGCAACACATCATCTCACCTCAAGCCTTGCCAATTTCATTATACTGATTCACAGCAACCAGGCACCATTTTTACATCACTGATATATATGTATATGTATAAATATATATTTGTATATATATATATACATGTATATACATATATATATATATTATATAATTATATATATATATATATTATATATATATAAATATATATATATATATATAAATATATATAATTATATATATATATATATATATATATATATATATATATATATATATATATATGTATATATAAATATATATATATATATATATATATATATATATATATATATATATATATATATATATATATATATATATATATATATATATATATATAATTATATATATATATATATATATATATATATATATATATATATATATATATATATCAGGGCTCGACGCTAAGGGTGAACCTATGGCCCCAGGCCAGTAAAAATTCCCAAAAACAGCTTTGGGCCAGTAAAAAAAGACCTCAACTGGTCCTACAGGGCCAGTAAACATTTGGAGACATTCTTGTTAAAATATTTCCCCCTGAGAAAGTCCCATATTGTTTTTGAAATAAATGAAGATAAAATTTATAAAGATAAGTGTTGTGGCGAATCTTATGCAATGTTCTTTCTTCTTATGTTTAAGAAAAAATGTAGGGCCGGTAAATATTTTGCAGGACCAGTAGATGCTAGGTGTTACTGGTCCTACAGGGCCAGTATCATTTTGAGTTAGCGTTGAGGCCTGTATATATATATATATATATATATATATATATATATATATATATATATATATATGTATATATATATATATATATACTAGAAAAGTACCTGACCTGCAGACAGTAGCCATGGTAGTTAAAGCAACCATAAATCTCCTTCAATTTTTTTTCCAATATGGTTAATTCCAAAGTTGTTTTTAAAAGTATCCTTAATCCAGAGGACAATCAAACTTATGCTGTATTCCAAAGTTATTTTCAAAAGTGTGAAAATATCAGACAATATTTTTTCCAGGGAACTCTGAGTGTGAACTGGTTAAGATATTTTTTCTTAAACAAGTTTTTAAGAAAATAGACCACCTCAAATCTCCACCTGATCTGAATAAAGGTGACACTAACCCTTAACCCTTATCCTGCTGGTAGCTAATTTGCCCATTACAAAATGATGCGAAAAACCTGAAAAACCCTGGCACATAGGTACTCATCTGAAAGCACTCAGCCATAGCTTTCTAATGAGTACCAACATGACAGGGTTTCGATTATTTTATAATCTTTGCGCTCTTGTGCTTTGGACGTAGTCTCAGCATTGGAACCTTTATTAACCCTAATATAAAGGTAAAAAGCAAAATGTCAATCCGAACTAAAATGATTATCACATATTTACCACCATACAATACATAATGGAAAGAAACCCACCGGGGCATGGTCTGATAGCTGTGTGGTCTAAGGCGCCGCCACTGACTGCACGCTGATTCTCACCACTGCCAGGGTTTGAATCCCGGCTTGGGCATGTGCGAAAGTTGCCAGTGACTTGGGGTTAGGCGGTGGCTTTCGCTGCATACTCCACTACTTATACAACTGGCTAGTAATGAATTAGCCACAATATGGCATAAATGTAACAAAAAAATTCCAAATTCCAGCGATAATTCTCTACCTGCGTTCTACCTGCGCCAGGTATCACCACCCTCTCATTAGCCTATGGGAGAAATGTGAGACGCCAATTCAGCGACCAGCGTCGCCAATATCAGTTATTTCATCAGCAGCCGCAGCGGCACCTGTCAGGTTTTATGGCTGCCACTACCTGTAATGGCTAATTATCCCTGGCGACAGCATGATGGAGTCCTCAGTTTGCCAATAATGGTAATCTGCCGCCGCTTCCTGAGACATTCAAGTGAAAACCCACGTTCTATGTCAATATCATTTGTCATTTTGCGTTTTGCACTGGCGAGTCGCTAAGCAGGCACTCAGAGATGCAGAAAATCAAACACTCAAGGCTGCTGGGAAAGGTGGTGGGTGGGTCAGTTAAAGAAAATCAAGCTATGACATCCATATTAGGGGTGTTTATAAATGCATGCAGCAGCCATCGGTCAGACTATTTTGGTAGTATCTCTCTAAAAAATGCAATAATTAGAAAATATTTGATGGAGAGTTGTTCATCAGAACTCAATCTACAACTCTCTTTCAAATAGTTTTCAGATACATGCTTCATTCCAAAGTTATTTTTAAAGGTAAGACAGGTCCAGACGGCACTTGTCAAGTGAATCTAAAAGCATGAATTAAGAAAATCAAGCTGTGCCATCCATATTAGGGATATTGCGGAGGTTCATGTAATGACCCTAAAAACTGTACTCTTGAGGATATTTTTTATTTATTTTGAAAGTAGTTATTTTTCTCATTTGTAGTTTGCCATCTTGTTGTAAATGGGGCAAGGAATCTAAATATAATAATGCATTAGGCCAAGAAAAAAATATTGTTTGTTTCCTGTAACAGTCTGAAAAAAAATAGGGTAGGTTAAGGTCGAAATTTTTTTTTTTTTTTTGCATTATTATCTTTTTTTTTGTTTTACATTTAATGGTAGTTGGGAGGGCGGAAAAAACTTTAGGGTAGGGATCTTTTTGAAAAAAAACTTGTTAGGGTAGGGTTACAGGAAACAAACAACTTTTTTTTAGCCCTTAGTATAATTGAAATCTACCTGATTGCATACTCTTATCTGATGTGGAAGTCCTCTTTGTATTTGAGTATTACTCAGTTGGAATAAACTTTGAACTCAAAATGGTACTTTGATTGAAATAGAGATTGTAGGAATCAGAAGATCTTCACAGGGGTGTCCAACTGATGCATTTTCCTACCAGACAGAGGGATGGTGTGACAGAGGCCTAAAAACGTGCGACAACACAAACCCTTTAATCACTGTTTAACCCTTCCAATGCTGAGGCTACTTTCATCCAATGCACAAGGACGCAAATATTTTGAATTTACCATCTATACCCTGCCATGTTGGTATTCATTGGAAAGCCCCAGCTGAGCACTCTCAGATGAGTACCTATTTGCCTGCGTTTGCATACATTTTTCAGGTTTTTTGCATAATTTTTTATTGGCAAAATCAGCCACCAGCGGCATAAGGGTAAACTCAGCGTGACCAAATCGCAGGGCTCGACATTGGTGCTTGTAGCCCCATTGCCCCGGGCAAGTAGAATTTGTAAATTATAGCGTTGGGGCAAGTGAAAACTGCATCTTGCTTGCCCCACTGGGAAAGTATGTTTTGTATATTTCAGGTTTACTTTTGTGAATGTGTGCAAGTTTCGTGGTCTGCCATCCAAGCTTGTCCCAGAAAATATGCTTTCACATGCCAGAACCATGTTTTACTTGGTTTTAAATGAAATACATGTATTATAAAATTATTATATACGATTTTTCAAGGGCAAGTGAAAGTTGGAGTAGGGCAAGTGAAAATTGAATCTCACTTGCCCTATGGGGCAAGTCGTTGCAAAAGTTAACGTCGTGCCCTGAAATGATTTTGTTAAATACTTCACTTTCATTTTTAAATACAGATTATTTTTAGAAAATATGTCAACTTCATTTATCAATATATTAATGAGTGATGTAGGTCTTCATTTTTGGTACAAATATTCAAACTGATATTTTTCAACAGTGCCCACCAAAAATTGCTGTGCGCCAAGACAAGCTGTCTAGCTGTGCTCCAGGAATCGAAAACATGGACACACCTGTCTGTATTGTTGCTTTTATTTCAGGTACGGTTGCAAAATGTGGGTAGAGTCCAGAATACTGGTCCCCAGAAAGTGATGACGTCATACACAACAACAATTGATGACGCGTCAGTTTAGATTAGAAGATAAGGCAATATTACAATGAGAGAAAAAATATACAGTATAATATGAATTAGAAATTTTCGATAAATTAAAAAAAGGAGGGGGGGGTGTGGGGGGTCTCCCCCCACAGAATGACAGTACATACCCTGTTTACTTTGGTGTCATTGCATTGTATAACAATAGTACACGCGCCGTAGGCGCGTGAGAATGCACCTGCGGTGCATTCACGCGCCGTAGGCGCGTGAAGCGCCTGCGGCGCTATGAATCCCCTTATAGGACGAAAATCTTGGGGACCAGTATTCTGTACTTGTTCCCAAAATGTTTGCTTGTGGTTGTGGTAAACACATAAATAGGTCGTAAAAGGTATATTTGATACATACAGTATCAATAAAATTCATTCAATTGTGTGAAGTAAAAATATCAATATAGATTGCTGCAGCTGTCATTACTGTTGCTTTTATTTCAGGTAGGGTTGCAAAATGTTTGCTTTGTGGTTTTGGTAAACACATAATCAGGTCGTAAAAGGTATATTTGATATACAGCCTCAATAAAATTCATTCACCTGAGTGAAGTAAAAATATCAATATAGATTGCTAATAATTTAACCCTTTCAATGCTGAATCTACTTTCGTCTAAGGCACAAAAACTCAAAAATATTTGCGAATCATCCAAACCCTGTCATGTTGGTATTCATTGGAAATCTCTTATTGAGTACTAACATATTAGTTCCCATTTACCAGGGTTTCAGCCTTTTTTCAGCCTTTTCACATTATTTCATATTGGCCAAATAAGCCAACAGCAGCATAAGGGTTAGAATGTAGAAAACGTATACATTACATGTAGTATAAAGATGTTTCAGTCATTAATCCTAATCCCATCTGTATCACATGACTAGATTATAGGCATTTATACCAATGATTTATTACCTTCCAATTTATTGCCATCTAAATAGCTTTAATCTAATGACCCCAATACTTTTTATTGCGATTAGTTAATTTCACACATCTTGGATCTAGCTGTAATCCTTACTTTCAGAATATTACCAAGTAGTAGCCAAAAGAGTCCTGACTTCTTTTGTGATGACTTTAAAATTAAGCATTTTGGGGGAAAAGAAATGTTTTTCTAATATTATTAACCTAAAACTCCACTAAAATATCTTTGGAGTCTATAATGTATTCCTAAGTAATTTCAAAAAGTATCTAAGATCCTAATAACACTTTAGTCGAGGAGAGCTCAATATTGAAGGAGTGCCATTATAAAGTTCTAAAAGCAAAAATCTTATGACATAATTAGTTATAGAGATGAATAAGCATGGGTGATAACTTGTAATGAAAAAATGCCATCCAAAATATTTCTAGAGCTCTTCTAAGGGCTTGGCCACCCACCTATTAGGTTTATACAAACACTTCCATAATGAATTAATAGCTCAATTCTATATCAGCACATTTTCGGTACAACTTCATTAGATTTCAATCCAGCAATAAAAGCAATAAAACAATATTGTATTCAGGCAGTGACCCCATATCAGGTTATAATTAGCATTGATTGGGCAATCAATTAAGTGCTTCTGCAGTAAAACCTCTCATCCAGGTCGTGGGAGTTTGGTTAATCAGAAAATTCCCCACACACCACTCACACAGATATCACTCATTTTGCACGGCACGTGGGCGTACTATCAACAAATTACAGTGTAACCACAGAATAAATGGACCATCAATAAAATATCGCTGGGATAGGAATTGTAATTGATATTTTGATTTGATTGGACATTCTGAGGTTAATCATGAGTAGCCAATTGGTAATAGAGGGCCTGCCCTGATGGCCAGGTGGTCTAATGGTGTTATACCTGTTCAGACTCCCACAACTGTCCAGGTTCAAAGCATGTATGGAGCATGTGAGAAAGTTGCCAGTGACTTTGGGTGTGGCTGTGGTTTTCTTAAGGTTTTCTGGTTTTGGACATTTTGAGGTATGATCATGAATAACTGATCATTAAAAGGGGGCTTGCCCCGATGGCCAAGTGGTCCGATGGTGATGTCACTACCCACTTAATGTCTTCCACCACTGACCGGGTTCGAATCCTACTTGGAGCATCTGAAGACGTTGCCAGTAACTTTGGTTTAGGGACAGCTAACCAGCACAATGCTTTGATTGACTTAACTATAAGGCCAGTCATCAAGTACAGGACTAGTGGAGTTCAAGTATAAAGATATAGGCATGCGTATGCATAAATGAAACATTGGACTTTTATGGTAAGATGTATTTTGATTATACTGGAATAGGGGAAATAAATTTGAAATATGTGTGTATATATGTATGTATATATGTATGTATATATATATATATATATATATATATATATATATATATATACATATATATATATATATATATATATATATATATATATATATATATATATATATATATATGTGTGTGTGTGTGTATATATGTATATATATATACACCCAAAATAGAATGGCTTGGTTGAGAAGCCATGGGGAATAATGGGTTAACCTTATCAGTATTGAATTTCAAATTATCCATCTTCATTTGATAAGGCCACCAAATTATTCTGATTTGTTTTTCCACTCCTACGCAGTAATATTCCACGAGACAGGCAGCCTATTTATAAAAGCCCGATAAAATCATTCGTGCAGCTTTTATCCTTTCCAAAAATCAATAAATGCAGAAAGCCTAACGGCACCAGCACTTCAGTCGCTGCAAATCTTGTTCAGAAAAACATGCGCTTGGCTTTCATCAAGTGTCAGGGTGAAAACTAAATGCGAGACGGAAAGTTTTCCTCAACACACATGAAGAATGACGGGGTAAACAAAGAGGAGGGTTTTTTGAAAGGCAAATTTATGCGTGTCATGTGTATCGTAATTGAGTCATTGTGGTAAAGAATGTCCTGAATTCCTTAGCTCAGCAACGATATTAGGATAATCAAATAGCAAGACTATTGCTGCTGAGAGGCCAGAATAATACCGCTACAAATTAGCATACTTTAACCCTTTTGCATCTGGAAGCTATGGGGTTTTTACATCGCTTTTAACAGCTTAGGTCATATCCGAACGAGATAGAAACAGGGAACCGGGAAGAAATTCTTACTCTTTACGAATAGTTCTAAGGGGTCTTTCAGTAGCAGAAGGACCATAGACAGTCCTCCACAACGCTGCACATTTATAAAGCGACCAGCCCACTATTTTGCATCCAGACTATTCGCATGGTTTTACAACTTTGGGCATACAAGAATATACAAGAAACACAATCAATAAATCAACAATAGCAACTAACGCTAGCCATGTTTGACATTTTTTTCTATTGTAAGCTAGTTTTTGAAATGGAAAGAATTCAATTAGTATAGACGAAACTATGCCAAAAATCAACAAAAGTTAACAGATTATATAATACAACTATCTAAAAGTACTATCATTATTCTAAGCATTATCATAATGTTTGAAATTGTTATCATTACTATTGTTATCATAAATTCTATCACTTCTATCATCATCATCACCATTCTTATCAACATCATAATCTTCATCATCATCTTCATCATCACCATCATCATCTTCATAATCATAATCATCATGAGTTCCGTTATTTTTCTACGGTCAAGCTCAGCAGAATTTCCTGGAAGTGAGGAATACAGACATGTATACTATATGGCTGTCATTATAGTATTCTAGGTCCCACTACTGTACACAGCAGCAATCTGCAGCATGATATAACCCTACTGCCCCAATGTAATGAGACAATCAATCCTGCCCACAGATTTCAATAGCAGCCCTAACAGAATTTTCAGAACTAACTTACCATGCCGGGCAAGTAATTCATGATTTTTTTACTTGCCCGAAACAATTTTTGACTTATGTTGCATTGTTTGCATATTTCTGTGTATTTAGGACATTCATTTTGAAGAATGTGTTTTGTATTCAAGAAAATCAGCTTGCCAATTCAGGCAAGTGAAAACTAAAATGTTCTTGTCCGTTAACCCTTCTCTCAAAAATTTACTTGCCGGGGCAAGCCGGCAAGTACTTGTGTCGGTGCCTGGGTTATCATTATCTTTTTCATCACTATCATCATCGTTATCATCATCATCAACGTTAGCATCTGCATCATCAACAACAATATGACTTTCAAGTTAAACTGAATCTACACAAAGTGAAGAACACCAAAATGTTTATAATTGCAGACCTTTACCAATTAATGATTAACCCTTCCAATGCTGAGACTACTTTCGTCAAAAGCAAAAGAATGCAAGATTCTTGAAAAACCATTGAAACCCTGTCGTCTTGGTATTCATTTGAAAGCGATGCCGAGTACTCTCAGATGAGTACCCATTTGCCAGGGTTTCAGTAATTTATCAAGTTGTTTGCATCTTTTTGTATTGGCCAAATTAGCCACCAGCAGCATAAGGGTTAAGAGTTCTTTCAGAAAATGTCATCTGGAACAATGACACATTTGGCAATAACTTTTGTGATTTGTAATTTACAAAACATTTTGAGGTGAGGTTTTGGTAATGTTCAGATTAACATTTCTCCATTACATATTTTCCTTAATATGCTTTACCTTACAGGATTTGATCACAACTGTAAAGGCTGTTTTGGCCGCTCTAAGTGTACATGAGAACTGATGGTTCAATAACAGCATGAAAGGCTTCCTGTCAAATGAGGAGATGGTATAGGCAATAATAATGGAATGAGTAACAAAGAAAACAACACAGATATTCCACCACAAAAAAACACATATTCTCATAAAAACATTAATCCTTACATGAAAAACGATTACTTTAAGAGTAAATCTGCAAGATATGCCAACAGAGGTGCGCAATATGGTAGAAGAGAACTGCAGAACATGCAATAAAAATATTTTTCATGGCTTTGTTTTTTACAAGATCTGATATCAATGTTTGAAATTACTCCTTTAAGACACAATTTATCATCAATATCACAAACACCTGATATTTTCTTATGGATAAATCCTTTGATAACGGCTCACAAAAAATACTGTGTAGCTGAGTTCATTATCATTTCAGCGTGAAATGTGAGATTGGGATCAATTTTTTCGCTTCAGAAATATTCTGCAACACACGTACGGCATACAGCGTTGACTGATATCACACGCAAAGCTCTGTTAAGCTTACAGACCATAGACCAAGGCTTCACCCAGCAGGCTGTCTAGGCTTTGTTTGGACACTGAAATCCTCAAAAAGGCACATACCAGGACACACCCAAATGTTATAGTCTGGGATTTATTCAAATGTTATATCGAAAAATAATTTGCAATTCATTTCTCACTTTAATGCCTACGCTGGTAAATAACCAAGAGCAACTTTGCATGCGTTTTCTTATCAAGTCTATATATGTTTGTGATTGCTAAATGAACACATTTTCATCTCCCTTAAAGGAAATGACTTCAAAATGTTTGCAGGTGCTCATATTGGACCCACAGTTGCAAATTGCAATATCCCAGCCAAGTTAAGTATATGCCGCAAACAATATTGATAGAAATCACACACGAAGCACACACTCTAAGCTTACGGACATACGCTGCCTACTGCTGACGCTTACCTGGAAGTCGAGAGTTGTCCTTTAAAGCAGCATCTGCAGGTGCAGCAACGACAGGCCTGGCACTCCTCACAGAGAAAATCCGTCTCGCAAGTGCTTGGTACCTGGGGAGTAGAGAGAGAGAGAGAGCGCGGAGCTGTAATGTGAAGGGACCGTGCAAGGATAGGTTTCTCGGCCTAGTCAAATGGAGCATGGGCTAACTTCGGAACATGAATTATTAAGTGTTTTTATTGATTGCAGAACAAGTTGGACCTTCTCTAGAGGGGGAGGGTGCATGTGGATTAAAATGGGTGGGGGGTAAACCTTCTCATATAATCATATATATATATATATATATATATATATATATATATATATATATATATATATATATATATATATATATATATATTATATATATATATATATATTATATATAAATCATCATTATTGAGTCAAGTTTCTACCAAAGGTAGTTAAGTCAAAATGAACAAACTTTTTATCTTTTAACAAATGAATGAATTATGCACATTGCATAATTTGCACTCGTAATTATACCTGAATAACCAGTGTCCATGGCATTGTGCAAAGGTCTTTGCCAGGATTTAAAATAATGCCTGTCTAAAAGAGCAAACACAAAATTTCTGCCTGTCCAAATTAAGGTACTAAGCTACTTCACATCCTTATACTAGTACCTATATTAATAAGCCTATAGTGTCAAAAAGAAATACACTTCAGCCTTGTCATATGGTTTGTTAGAAAGATATTTGGTTATTATCTGAAAAAAATGTCATGATCAAAAATTCTTCAAAGAAATCTTTGCCTCAGATTTAAAAGGAGTTTTTCAAGAAACTGCCTGTCCAAGAGGTTGTTGGATGGGTGCTGGGTTAGTACCTGGATTGTGTTCATGTTATTTAGTTTTAATTTCTATAACTGAACTCATGCTCTCTCTCTCTCTCTCTCTCTCTGTCTCTGTCTCTCTCTCTCTGTGTCTCTCTCTCTCTCTCTCTCTCTCTCTCTCTCTCTCTCTCTCTCTCTCTCTCTCTCTCTCTCTCTCTCTCTCTCTCTCTCTCTCTCTCTCTCTCTCTCTCTCTCTCTCTCTCTCTCACACACACACACACAACTTGCAATCCCTCGCCCTGATTAGAATTGGAAACAATTGTAAAAATAAAACAAAAGCAAACCATTTAGTTGAACCATAGTGGACCTTTTAGGGGAAAACATGTTTGTGGTCAGTGAAGAAAATCATGGCTTTCCCAGTTCCTTTTATTCTGTAAGAGTCCTAATTGGTATTGAAGGCTATTGGTAAGGTGAGCTTGATTGTGAAAAGGTCCCCTGCAAGCTTCCTTTGAGAGAGATCCATTAGCTCCTGCATGGCAAAATATCTCATATTTCAACAACACGTTAACTCATTAACACTCAGGGCGGCCAAAAAAGGCCTAATTGTTTTGGAAATATCTTACTTACAAAAGCATTTTGTGGAAAATATTTGAAGGAGAAATGTTGATCAGAAGCCATACAACAACTTTCCTTCAAATATTTTGTGAACTTTTGCTTTATACCCAAGTTATTTTCAAAAGTATGAGAGTAGCAGACAATAATTGTTGAATGAATTCTAAGTGTGAATGGGTTAACCAATTCACATCATGAATGAAAAAAAATAATGGTCTGGCAACTTTGAACATAGTTTATCAAATATATATATTTCCAAAAATGATTGAGAGAGGGATTGCTGGAACCATTAGGAACAATAGCTTTCTTTCAAATATTTCTCACAACATTTCTTTGTTATAAAGATGTATCCCTGTGTGTCAGGACATGTAAATGTTCCTGTTTAGAAAGGGTTTATCTTGAATCATCCCAAAGTATGTCCAAGCGAGTGTTCTCTGAAAGACCTTGATAGGTAAATCATTCTACTCACAATGTATCTACTCGCAGTGTACTACTGGACCTATTTTTAGTGACACTTCCTTTACCCTATTTCATACACAAGTGATAGTAATCTTATATTCTAAAATGCTTCAAAAATGGATCATTGATATGTGGCCAGTTGTTATTATTCAATGTGCCAATAGACCAATACTTCTTTTTACTGTGGAAATTACTACGAATAATTGGAATGTTTTGGTTCACATGTGTGTGACAAAGTCCCTCTGTGAGACAAACCTTATTGTAGCTGATACTTCTTACTAGGGAATCCTAAGATTTTCCCAGGAAAATCATATGAATCCCTTGATTTTCCAAGGATCATTTGGTAAGGGAAATACATCTGTTAATTTTTCTGTATGTGTGAATAGGACTACTACATACAGTATGACCAATACTTGCCCTAACTATATGAACTTTGGGTTACCAAGGATTTCCTAGAATTTTCCCATGAAACTCCCAGGAATACTTAAGAAGTCTTAGCTATATAAGCAAGTGCAGTCAATGGGTGCCATCGCCGTTTCCCTACATGACACAAGGAGTGCCATGTATCTCAGGGTTCGACGTTCCCAGGGGCACAGGCCCTAGATTTCACTGTGGGCTCCTAGATTTTTCAAATTAGGGGCCTAAATAGTATTATAATAACCAGATATCCTTTTTTTGACCACTAATTTTAGTCACAAGACCTTCTCAGGCCCCTAGCCTGAAATCTAAGTGTCAGACCCTATCTACCACATATGAAACTCACATCACTCTTGGTATGAGGAACCTAGGATGTGCACAATTGGCTAAGGTCTGCCACAGGTCAACCACGGGTTTGCCACAAAGTCATGAGAGCAGAAAAAACTGTCATGTTAACTATTCATTGAGTATGTAATATAAAGTGTGAAATAACATATGTTCATACTTCTGAATGGCATTTTAAGGATTTGAAGTAGATGAGTAACTAAACCTGGACTGGCAGAATTTATAGAATTGCTGTTTTAGACAGGCATCTTTAAAATCCTGGCTAAGGCCCTCCCCTCACCCTTCCCCCAGAAGAGATCTGTGCGATGAAAGGTACACTTTTCTAATAACTTTAGCCAAAAACGCCTCCGCCTCTCTCTTTAAGGTCTCAGTATCTCGAAATCCTGTATTTGTCCCTGCTATCAAGCTACTCAGCACTGAGAGGCCAACAAATTCAATAAACCTTTTACACACCTTAGCATTGAGTAACTACAGCTCAGCTCCCCAATCAAATTACCAAAATCAATTAAGTACCACAAAATATACCAGACACAGGATAACAATACCAGTGCTGCCACCATGTGTGACAAAACTGAGTTATTCTTTAAAGAACATTCCATCCTTCTCTAGGTATGGCATGTTTAACGCTTCCAATACTAAGGCTACTTTCATACAAAGAACAAGAAAGCAAATATTTTTGAAAACCATCTAAAACCTGTCATATTGGTATTCATTGGATAGCTCTCGTTGAGTACTCTCAGAAGAGTACCCATATGCCAGGGTTTTCTATGTTTTTTTGCATCTTTTCGTATTGGAAATATTATCCACGAGCAGCATAAGGGTTAAACATTTACTTATTTGGGATACATATTATACTCTAGGGCTGGTCTAGTTTTCTTATCATCTTAGTTTATTTAGTTTGCATAGAAGTAGAATTGACTCCTTAGTCCAAATCTAAAAAAAAACACAATTGCAGGATCTTCAATGGCTGACATACCACTGGCCCTTTAATAGTTAAAGAAAATGCCCATTTAAATAGAATACGGAAAAGCTAATTTCTACTTGGATATTTAGAACAGGACAATTTAACGTTATATTCTTTGTGTAATCGTTTTAGCAGCAAGCTACTTTTCTTAATTCTAGATGATGATTGTTGGTGGCGAAAAGCTAATGCCTACTTAGATATTCACAACAGGACAATTTAACTTTATAGCCATTGTGCAAAAATTATTTTAATAGCAACCTATTTGTTTTAACTCCATAAGATGATTGTTGGTGGCGAAGTGCACATAGAAGAAGTTCATAAAAATACATTGTTAAATAATTTTAAGATCTTATAAACAGCGTAGGTAAAGCTGAAAAAATCTCTAGGGCATCTGAAAGCATTTTCAGATGAAAAAGCATTCCCTAGCTGACTGACACTCAAGTATTCATGTTGCTATGTTTAATCATACAGTGCAGCCATCTATATGTAAAAATAGAAACTAAAAGTAAATGAACAGATTGCTAAGCATGCTGCACAAATAATTGTGTTATGAATTTATAAATATATCAATTTCAAATAGAAACTTTTAAGTGTCATGACAATGTAATTTTGGGATATATTACCCAAGGACATTATACACCATCTTAACTCCAAATAGACAGATATGTGTAAATCAATGTTATTGTTAAATGTGTTACTGTCTCCCTTATAACATCTGATACACTAAAATTTCAAATGCCAATTTTTGGACAACCAGTTCAAAATCATGTTTAAGATCACAAGACCAGGACTTGAGATTAGCCGGAGCCGGGTTTAATTATCCAGCAGCTCCCTCTAATTTCTGCAGGGAGTACAATGATGTACTGGTTTCTATATGTGTACAGCACCTTTAATAGAAGTAGCTTTGAAGAAGCAATTGGGGTCCATGAAAAAAACAACTTACTATCGAGCCCTGTAAATGTAATACCCTGTAACCATATAGTCTTAGCCAGCAGGGCGTCTGGGCGTCTTTTGGACACCCAAACCCTCAAAAATCACCCCTCTGGCTCAGGACTCCCCAAAATTCTGGAGAGTAATTTCTTAAAAGTTTTACCACCTCAATATAGTTCCCATGACATTGTATAAGGACTTAATGCCTAATTTCAATGAGTAGATGCAAGTTTATAGTTGCAATCTCAATATATTGTGTTCTCACTTGAAAAATAGGACGCCCAAAAATTTTACAATTGCCAAATTTGGGCACCCAATCTCTAAATCCTGCCTAAGACCTTACATGTAACCCTTCATAAATTGCACTGTTTTCCATTCCCCGCATGATCAATGCAACTGTATAGTATAAATTTTTTATCAAACCTATTTTACTCAGCCTGAGAGAAGAGGATAAACAAGCATCAATGCTGCTGTGACGACCATATAGTGCTGCCACCTATCAGTGAGTATGGAAACTAATAAACGAGAGCTGAGGATTGTCCTCCATGATGGAAAGCTTATGAAGTGGCTGTCTGTGCTGGGGCTCAGGTTACTTATGTAGTGAGGTAAAGGTAAAGGGTCCCGATCATAACGGCAGGCTCAGATCACAAAGACTAATCACCTGTGAATTAGCCCATAATCAGCGACAGCAAAGGGGATAAAACATGGCCGCCCTGGTTAACCCTCTCATGGCGCAGACTTCAGAGTGAAAAGTTATCATTTATTAGGGATTATCCAAGATTCTGAACGTGAATATTACAATGAAGTACCATTAACAAAACCATTGAAATACTGTACATTTTATTTTGAACCGATATCGTACAGTTAATCATTCCTAGGCTAAGATTACACAAACCTAAGAGTCAGTGAATAATCTCAAACTAAATGTAGCTGAGACTTCTAATATAACCATGGTAATTATCTTAAGAATATCCTAGGAATACCTTGGTTTTCCCAATTTAGTTTTTGAGAGTAACTACAGTAACAGCAGAGGGGAAAAAACAAAAAACATTAACCCTTTCTTACCTAGAGTCCTAGGTGAAAGGTATCCTCTAGACACAGGTAAGATGTTAAGTAATGTACTGAAGTAAAGATAAAGGGTCCTGATCGTAAGAGCAAACCTAATCGTCCGTAAATAAGCCCATGATCATTGACAGCAGAGGGCGAACTATAACTGCCCTGGTTAACCCTTTCCTTTAAGACTTGCTACAAGTATGCCTTATGCTGGTGGCTAATTTGGTCAATAGAAAATGATTGGAAAAAAGCTGAAAAATGACAGAAACCCTGGCAAATGAGTATCATACACATCTGATAATACTCAGAGAGAGCTTTCCAATGAATACCACCATGGCAGGGTTTAAAAGGTTTTCAAAAAAGCTCTGCGTTTTTGTACGTGCCTTTGATGAAAGTAGCCTTAGCATTGAAAGGGTTTACTGGCTCTTTCCTACATCCCACTATCCATCATGAGTTGATTTCACTCTTGAAAGCTTTAGCTCTAAATTAATCTTCAAGGGGGACACACTTGAGCTGTCTTTGAGTTTCAAACTGAAACTCATGAAAACTGTTCCGCCATTTTTAGTTTGAGAGAGGCATCAAACCTTGGATTAAGAAAAGAATGGATATGTAACGAGAGACCAACTACCATATGCCCTATAGTTACATGCTAGCCTCATGCCAGGACTAGCAGATAAGGCAGCAGCACGAGGTCACGTGGGAACAAGGACCAATCAGGGCTCCCGCATCGATTACATTACAGAGAAACCTTATCTCCACCACCTGCTGGGGGTGCCCAGAGCACCTATTAGCGACTATTAATTGACACTGGTTGAGGCTAGCATGTTCAGGTTGACCGGCTGGTTTCCATTCCATGTGTTGGTCTTCTAAGATCAAACCTACTTAACACCCAGTATATGTGGCATTATACCTAACTGAGACTGAGAACCAGGCTACCCAGGGCTCGACAAAACAGATAGCCCCATAGTCATGACTATCTAACCATGGAAAAACAGTATTTTGGGCAAGCTGATCAAGCCCTCAACTTGCCCCACTTGACTATCTAACATTAGAATGGAAATTAAGTGGTACATGCATTGAATTCATAACAGAATCATTTGAATAACACAAGAATTGACAGCAACCTTGAAAAGTATAAGGCCTAAAGAAAGAAATTGTATGTTTCCTGTAACGGTCCGAAAAAAAATAGGGTAGGCAGGTCGGTAATTTTATTTTTCTTTGATCATTTTTTTGCTCAAAAAAGTGTGTTTTATGCATGTTTTAAGTTAATTGGGAGTTGGAAAGTCGGAAAAAACTTTAGGGTAGGGATTATTTTGAGTAAAAACTTGTTAGGGTAGGGTTACAGGAAACAAACATTATTTTTTTCAGGCCTAAAGGGTAAAGGTTGAAAAAAAATGGGGGAGAAAAATTAACAGAAATAACATCAAACCTAAAGTTAAAAAAAAGAAAAAACTTATTGTCTCTATGTCAAGGTTAAACAAGGTAATACCTATCAACTTTTGCCGGGCAACCTGATTTTGGGTCCAACTTGCCCGCGTGACTACCTGGGTTGGCCGGGTACTGTTGAGCCCTGCTACTATTTCATGTACGGAGTTCCTAGTCTTCTGGACACAGGTATGATGTGAAGATATGCACAGAGGTAAAGATAAAAAGGTCTCGATCATGAAGTAGCCACAGATCATACAAACCTAATTGGTTAATTCCACGGACCCAAGATGATTACCCTCATGTCAGAAGTTTAGTTCCTTTAGCTCTCTCATTTAAAGGTAAAGGTATGCGGTTTATAGTCTTGTATCCACCGAAGCACTCACACAACCTTCCTCCCATTGCAGGCCTGTTCACACGGACACAATTTCAATTCCCCGAGGGATATTCCAGAGCAGTTGGCGGCATGTAGCGCACAAGCTCTAAGCACTACCTTATTAATGCTAGGTACCCATTTTGCAGCTGGGTAGAGGCAATATGGAATAAACTGTCTTGCCCAAGAACAGACCAAAGTACCCTGTTCGGGAATTGAACCAGCGACCTACTGATTACTAATCCGACACCAACTGAGCTACTTTGTCCTCATTTAGAAACCTATATTTTCCATTTCATGGCTGAAGATAAACACCCTCTTAATAGAAAACCACCCCATCTGCGAAACTCTCCACCCAAGGGCATTAATTTTCCAGTGTCCTCTGTCATCCACTGTTAAGCTATTAGTACAGAAACTGACTACACGATTCACCACTTAGATGTTATGCAGTGAATCATAAAATATCAGGTAGTAGGTGGAGTTAACGTTATAAATAGATGTTAGCTATTCTGATCCCCACGAATCCGGACTCTTAACCTATTCAAACATACATTTCTTATGACCTTTTGTCTGTATCATAAGATACATGTAAATAACTTAGGAATGCAGCATAAATTACTTATTATGCGAAGGAGAGTTGGTGGTTGGTAAAAATGTCTCCGTATATGTTAGTATGCTAGTGCTCGGATTCGCCGCTAAAAAACGGCTCGATCAATCGCTGAAACTGCCGAGCGATTAATCGACATATTACGAGCCCTTACTACTCATTGCACATGCGGTGAAATCAACAGCTGAGCAAAATTAATTGCCGTCAATCACGCTAATTTAGAACCGCCCCATGCCTGCCTAAGCCAATGAGCAACGTAAATTGCTGTCAATCACGCTAATTAGAACAGGCCCATGCTTGCCTAAGCAAATCACGTCCTGCTATCGTGCGATCTCGATGAGATCCCACGTGGGAAAGACGTAAGCAAGACAAAAAACATGGCGGATGATTGACGATGTGGCTTTATTTACATTTTCGCCGAACTCGGCGAGCTGGAATGGCGGCTCGAGTGCTCGCCAGCGGCGGCGATACTAGGACTGTCATTGACATCCATTTTTTTTCGATTCGATCATTGACATTTTATTTGTCGATTCCGATTATTTCGATTCGATTGTGAAGAACTGCAGTAATAGAATATTTTCACATGTTCCACACTACTTTTGTGGCTAGGATCCTAAGATTCCCACGATGCAAAGACAATGAAGGTTTTCTCAACACTTTCTGATTAGATACTTGAGTTTCTCTTCAAAATTCTTAATAGTGTTGGCTAAAAATTGCGTAAAAGGCTGAAAAAATGTGTTTCGATTAATTCGATTCGATTGACATAATATTTTTTTCTCGATTAATTGGAAAAATTATTTCGATCGATCGATACTTGTCATATCAATGACACTCCTAGGCGATACGAGCAATAGTTCGAGCCGATTGATCGTACTAGCACTAGTTAATACTTAATACTTTGTCTAAGAATTCACTTAATAACCCTTATGCTGCTGCTGGCTAACTTGCCCAATACTAAATGATGCCAAAAACCTGAAAAATGACTCAAACCTGGCAAACGGGTACTCATCTGAGAGTACTCAGTGAGGTCTATCCGATGAATACCAACATGACCGGTTTAAGATGGCTTTCAAAAATGTGTGCTTTGGACGAAAGTAGCCTCAGCATTGGAAGGGTTAACATAACAATAACTAAGAAAATATTTTGAATATTCATCATTTCATTCCAAACTGAATTTAGATCAAACACTCGACCAAACTTACAAACTACAACTACAACCAATAATTGATCTACTATCAGGAACTCTATATCTCCTGCTATTTATTCAATACTTTTGGGAGGAATGGAGCCCTAAAGACTGAAAGTAGGCAATAAATCACAAGGAGAGTTTAGAGTTGGTCTCTGATCAACTTTTCGCCTTCATGTACTTTCTTCACCCCTCCAATGCTGAGTCTACTTTCATCCAAAGAACCAGTGAGTCATATACTGGTCCCAAAAATATTACCGAAATATT
>OZ012694.1:33476010-33536238 GCA_963942565.1 Maea johnstoni | reverse complement strand
AATCACCAGTCATCTGTGACCTTGCTTTGTTTAAATTACAAATGGGGTTTGTTCAGTATAATAAAACAAATATGCCATGCCAGTGAGGGTAACATGATGGAATGTTTCCCCTCGGGAGGATGGTTTTCCCTCGGGCTCCGCCCTCGGGAAAAACCCATCCTCCCTCGGGGAAACATTCCATCATGTTACCCCCACTGGCATGGCATATTTGTATAATATATATATATATATATATATATATATATATATATATATATATATATATATATATATATATATATATATATATATACATATACATATATGATAAGGGTATTTATGTCCAATTTTTTTTTTGTATTGCATTAAAAGATATTTATTACAAAGACATGCTCACCAAAAGGAGCGGTGGTGCCTCATTTTCTAATTGAGTAAAGTAGTGTATTTTTATGATGATGCTGGTTGGTTATTATCTCTCAAGGTCATTCTGAAGGTCAGGGCTGTGTGAGAGGTTGAGGGTAGGTCCATTATGATGTACATGGCTTTGGAGTTATATTAAGGCGCTTAAATACATTACTGCGCAATACGTATGGATTAATGATAGCAATATCAATATTTTCATTGAGAAAATTGGTGGTTATGTGATGTTGATGTTAATGAAAAACTGGTGATATGGACACTAGCATAAACAAACTCAATTAGTGCTGTTAACTGTATAAGCCTAAGCCATTTGTGTCTGATATGCATCATGAAAGGCTTTACATCATAAAAAGGCCTTTTTTCTGAGAGCATTTTTACCAGAGCACCTTTTGAAACTTGTAATTTGAATGAGAAATGCTGATCGGATTCCTGGAACCAATAACTATTTTTCAATTAGTTTGTGAAATTAGTCTTAATTCCTGATTTATTTTCAAAATTATCATAGGTTGAAATAGCACTTTCAAGGAGATCTCAAGAGATGAGTGGGGTTACGTTAACCCATTGATGCATGCAGCGGCAAAAAAAGCACCCTGAAAGATTTGATGAATGCTTTCTGGCAAAACCATTCTTTGAACTATGTTTGAAAGAAAATTTAAATATGATAGAAAGATAAATGTCTATTTAACACTTACCACCAACTCTCCATCATATACTTAGTAGGAATACACTTAAATTCTAAGTTATTGTAAATTCTATGGCTACTTTTGTCCAAAGCACAAGGATGCAAAGATTTTTGAAAACCATCTAAACCATGTCATGTTGGTATTCATTGGAAAGCTCTCGCTGAGTGCTCTCGGATGAATACCCATTTGCCCAGGTTCCAGTAATTTTTCCAGGATTTTTGCACCATTTTGTATTGGCCAAATTAGCCACCAGCAGCATAATAAGGGTTAAGCATGGGTAAGTTAAGTATAAGCACCTGCTAAAAGTGGGAAATGTCTGTAGATTGTTGGCGTTGCACTTCACAATATGTGTTATTCACCTGCTTTATACATGTATTTTTGCAAAATTTTGACAAGTTCTTTACCATATTGACAGTGCAATCTTTCTGAGTATTTAACTCTTGTGAGTCCAAAATGTATTTTTTTCCCTTCAATAAAAGTCTGTTGTTAAATTGTAATAGGAACTACTGGCTAAATTCCAGTACCAGATTGGTCATGTCTGAAGATTTTATAAAGTTTTAGCCAGTACCATAGTCATATGACATATCAAAATGAACTTCGAATCGAGCACAACATTCTGGCAGCCAATTGCCTAATTGTCGAGCTATGTAGAGGGTCTTATAAATTGTCGAGCCATACAGTTCTTCAAATAAATGCAAATATCTTGCATGTATTTGCGTGCAATTGGTCAATATATCATGTAAAATATCTCATTAACAATGCAATATTTTATGAACTTATTTTCTTAAAATTGTTGAGTGTGTTGAATCAAACAATCCATCTTCAAATATTTTCAAATATTACTTTTATTGATTAAGTTATATTAAATTTGTCTGACCATAGACCAACTCCAGAGGCAAGTGTGTTGATATGACCTTGAACATTGTAAATCAATAATATGCATCAATTTGAGGAGTATCCAATACTATAGAGAAGACACAATTAGTTGTGGAAGTGGATCTAAATGTGTTAAATGTTGTATATTAGGTTTAACCCTTATACTGCTGGTGGCTAATTTTGCCAATACAATATGATGCACAAAGCCTGGAAAATGACTGAAACCCTGGCTTATGGGTACTCCTCTGAGAGTACTTAGCGAGAGCTATACAATGAATACCAACATGACAGGGTTGAGGTGTTTTTCAAAAATCTTTGTGTCATTGTGCTTTGGACGAATGTAGCCCCAACGTTGGAAGGGTTAATTATAGCATTTTGATGTCGTTAAAATGCAACGTCAACCATACGCTCCAGTATGCGTCCATTACATATTCAGGCATATTACACTCTGCGCTATAAAGCCTATGTCTGGGATACCTAGTTCTAATGGCGATCGAGAGAGCGAGTTGGTAGATTGAAAGGCGGTCGCCACATCAACCGCAATTGAGCTGTCAGGAATATTACTTTCCGTAACATTACCAGATTAGCAAATGTTTGCTTATTTTATTGCATATTTTATTGCCGTTGCGTTTGGAAGGTGCCTGCCAGCAGAGCCCTGCAGTAATAAAGTCATATCAGAGACAGCATTGCAGATCTGTCAGATAAGGGCAAGGAGTGTTCTTGATGGCAACTCGGGACACATGGGGCCATCAGTCTGACTATTATAGGCCCGGGACCTTGGCCAAACCACGGCCATGTTACGTATTGCTGCAGGGGCATCTGGGCATGACCTGGCTGCAGAATCACCCTAAATAAATAAAGCTTGGAATCTTTAAGAATTCATAGGATTTCCTGGGGAAATTCCAGGATTTTCTTCGGATTTCCTAGGAAAATTCCAGGATTTTCATAGGATTTCCTAGGAAAATTCCAGGATTTTCTTAGGATTTCCAAAGAAAATTTCAGGATTTTCTAGGAAGTCATAACTACATCTTGTAAGGGCATGCAGGGGCCGCTAGTACTCATATACCAAGTGTAGTCAAGAATTCCTAGAAAATCCTAGGATCCTATGCATTTCTTTGTCTTCCACGCTTCATTTGGTAAGGGATCCCTTGCCATTCATTGATGAACCTGAGAATTCCTAGAAAATCTTGGCGTTTCCGAGCATTACCCTGAAGTTATTTTCAAAAGTATGATAGGTCCAGACTACACTTGTCAAGTAGAGTTCTGGGAGTGAATGTGTTAACAGAATCACTCTTATTGCAGGGGGTACTGTATGGAGCAAATTGCTTATCATAGTAGTGTAGCCTTAAGAAATGGGTGGCTCTACAGCCAATGAGATAGCCTTATATGGTCATATACTTGAAATTAGCCAGACAGCAAAGGATATAGGCTTGTCTTTAATATGGCAGGTAACGGAATAGCTGTGACCTTTTGTGACCCTATCATAAATATACGAAACAATTATACAGAACGTAAAAAGTACAGTCATTTTTCTGTTTATTCAATTTTGGAATATTTGGAGATCTACCCATAAGTGAAAAAAGCACAACTTATATTATATACTTTTATTTTCCCACTAGAGTTCTCCTTGACAAATGTAGCTTGGATCAATGGATACGACTACAAAGTTGAGATTATAATTCACTGAATGTTCTAACCCATAAATGCTCACATCGGCCCAAAACAGCATGGCTATTTCAATTAAATCTTTCAGACAAAAGCGCTAAGTCTAGAAACTAGTTATTTAAGGAGAAATGTTAATCAAAAAATTACTAACAATTCTTCTTCAAATATTTTGTAAATTCATTCTTGATTTCCAAAGTCATTCTAAGATGTATAATCATAGATCCTATGGGCAATAACTAGAGAAACTCTGATTAGCATTAATGTATTAAGGAGCATTATTGTTAGTTGAGTATATAAATTGACCAGTATTTCTCCAAACTTTTTCCAAAAACTTACTCGCACAGAAATGGCTGAATTTGGAAGGCTCTCTATTCACTTCATAAATCCTGGACATTTTTGGGGAAAATTACACTTTCTTAATTTTTGTTTATAATTCTCTCTAATTGCTTTTGAAATCCTGAATTTTTCATCAGTCATTTTAATTACCATGTAGATAAACGTCTTTGTACCTATTTGATAAGAAAGAGGTCCAGCAATCAAAAACAATTAATTTGATACTGCATCTTTTTAAGGGCTGTATTGCTTAATCAGGTATTGCTTAATTTGATATTCAAGCTGATTGGATTTTTATTAAAAGATAAAAGTGGTTGTAAATCTAATTTATTACTGTATCATGTTCACTCTGTCTTCACCAGGTTTCTTACAAGGCAATGTTGTTGATTGAATTTTATTCATTGAAATCTCAATAATTTCATCTCATGAAGTAAATAATTCTTCTAATTTTGCGCAGGTGTACTTTAAGCCTGGAATTAGGTTGAAATTAGTAATGGTTCAATCACTCTTATTGCAGGGGGTACTGTATGGAGCAAATTGCTCATCATAGTAGTGTAGCCTTAAGGAATGGGTGGCTCTACAGCCAATGAGATACCCTCACCATGCCTTAGTGGTAAAAGTGGTCAGTAAGCCTGCCCACTGCATAAAAAAGCTGTGAAATGGGGTATTTAAGTGGTACCACTGTCAGAGTCAGCCCCACTGTCTAACATAGTGGTAAGACCACTGTTTCCTGCAGTGGAGCCACTGTTTCTCACAGTTGGGCCACTGTATCTTACAGTGGGGCCACTGTTTCTTACAGTGGGACCACTACATAAACCCATATGTGACTTGAAAATAATCCACATATATCAGAAACCACTATAATGGGGCTTCCAAAACTAAGTTTATCTTAGGACCACTTTTTCTTGCAGTGGGGCCACTGCTGATTACAGTGGGGCCACTAAATAAACCCTATGTGACTGATATGGATATGAGCACAGAAGATGCAGGCTTTTCCTTATCTGTAGGAAGGTAATATAATATATAACAATAGGGTCAACTAGTACAGAACTTGACCTTGTTATTCAAAATAGTGACAGTTGACGGAATGACAGTGTAAGAGAAGGAGGTGAGTAGAAATCATTGACAGAAATGTCTTCTGTAAATGGTATGAGGTGAATTTTGAAAAACTAACTAAGACAAATTGTGTGTAAGAGGATAAGGATAAAGTCAAGGCTATTTCAGTCAAAAGGGCAGGTGAATATCTCTGCTGTTGAATACAGAAAATGCAAAGTGAGATGAAATACTCAGGTTAGACAGGAAAGGCATGCTGACATATGATTTAGAAGTGACTAGGATGATGAAATAAGGTGGGTATGATAAAGAGTTTCTCTTTATTTACATCAGCTGTGTCAGAGTGTTAGGGTATTCCATGATTCAGGAGAAGGGAACCTTGCAAACTATGATATGTGACTAATGTTAGGTCTACAGTCCATCAAGATTTACATAGACTGGAGAGACAATTAGCAGACAGGAGACAGGAACATCTTAGAATAATTGTCCAGAATATGTTGCCATGCATTATAATCCTATGTAAATGTTCTTAACAGGTTAAACCTCTTTCTAATTAAAATTTTAGAAAATTATTTTAACTATTGAGTGTCTAGCTATTAACGTATCTATTTATTCATTCATTCGTTCATCTATCCTGAATGATGTGCTAAGTTAATGCATTTTACAGTGGGGTACATGACCACCACTGTCAGAGAAAGTGGGTCAACCACTTCCTTTGACAGTGGTAAAACCACAGCATCTTGCAGTAAAGCATGACTTTACCACTGTCTGAAACAGTGGGACCACTACATTGAACAGTGAAAAAATCTACTGCAACTAGCATTATAGGATGATCATACCACCGTCAGGTATAGTGGGACCACTCTCTTGATCAGTGGTATGACCACTGCATCTGTTAGTGGTAGAGAACTGCTGATGCAATGGCACTGCAGGCCCACCTACCACTGTCCAAAACAGTGGGACCACTATGAAGCTACCACTTTTTGCAAAAGTGGCCATGAAGCCCCAATAAAGTGTCTCCGCTTTTGCAAAAGCGGGACACTTCAGACAGGCTTAAAGGGCACTTTTTTTTTCAGTGGTACAAAAAAGTGGTAATAAACCCACTACAACAAGGCTCTTGGGCCACATTCCAGGAAAGTGGGGGATGGTGCTACAGCTCTTGAGAGACCCATGTACTATCCACTATATTTTTCAGTGGTACCACTGTATTCCGCAGTGGCACCACTGTAGGCAACCACTCATAACCCACTGAAACACCCCATGTAAACCACTGCACTATGGTAAGGGTAGCCTTATATGGTCATATACTTGAAATTAGCCAGACAGCAAAGGATATAGGCTTGTCTTTAAAAGGATATACTTTTGTCCTTGAATAATGATTAAATTAATATGAGCAACTAGAGCTGCACTCACCACTCACAAATTTGAGTGGCCCGCACACTTAAGCCAGATGAGTCGAGCTCGAGCTGGAATGGCCAACTCATGGACTTGTCTATGTAGGGAATACAAATCTGACACAAGGCTTAACCCTTATGCCGCTGGTGGCTATTTTCGCCAACACAAAATGATGTAAAAAAATTGAAAATAACTGAAACCCCAGCACATGGGTACTCATCTGAGAGTACTCAACAAGAGCTATCCAATGAATACCAACACAGCAGGGTTCTTATGGTTTTCAAAATTTTTGCATCCTTGTGCCTTGGATGAAATTAGCCTCAGCATTGGAAGGGTTAACACACACCTTCTCATCACTGCTTATCACTGTCAAGTCTTGCTTATAGGGCCCAATTTATGCAGGCATCGTTGATTGTTATACTGACCTTTGTACCTCACCAGCACATTTTAAAATGAAATGAGCATGTAAACTTTGATAAATTTCCATCAGTTAGCAGTAACTTCTTCATTGCTGGACTGAATAATAAATAGTTATTTTTAAAAAGCATGTGTCTGTGAGCTTCTGAGCTCACGAGTCAAAATGGTGGTGTGCTCATGATTTGGTATCCCTCCATGAGTGCAGCTCTATAAACAATCATGGTTCTTATTGCTCAGATATTAAATATCTATTGTGTACATCCGTGTCAACACCACTA
This sequence comes from Maea johnstoni, assembly GCA_963942565.1. Taxonomy (NCBI): domain Eukaryota; kingdom Metazoa; phylum Annelida; class Polychaeta; order Spionida; family Magelonidae; genus Maea; species Maea johnstoni. Next base: position 33,529,139 of record OZ012694.1, on the reverse strand, counting down.
GAATCACACATGACTTCCAAGTACACAAAAATGTGAGATAAACCTTTCTTCATTCAGAAAATTAAACTGGCCTTCATCTGCAAAGTCATTGTATGTATACATTTTGACCTTTTTGATATAACATTTTTCTTTCAAATATATAGCGAAAAAAGATTTCTTGAGCCAAAATTGGCAGCCGTACGTTTCAGAAGCCACAAGCACAAGTTAATCTAACTTACACAATATATTTTTGATCTAAGCAGTCATTGCTGAGCAGTCTATGGCTTATTGTGTGAGCAGATGTCATAACTGGACACTAAGCCAGTGGTCATTGTGGACAATGACATTGGTGAGGTAATACATGGTATTCTGGGAATCAGCGTTAGGTAATATAAGTGATATAATACATTATGTAGTATATTATTATGTATCATATTTGTCAGTTCTCGTATCCATAGGGATATAGAGGTTGTTGGATGCGTGTACTAGAGAATGATATTTCTTACACGAGGGGACAGATTTTTCTTGGAACGAGCCTCTGGCAAGTTCAAAGATGAAAATAATGTCCCCGAGTGTAAGAAATATCATACTCTAGCACACAAGTTTAACAACCTATTTCTGCCACGTCCCATACATAAATAAAAGGTAAATAATGAGCACGTGCCTAGCATTTCTAGGTCACGTTGCTAAGCCTCAAACCTGGTGCATTGTTCCATATATGGCAATCTTTACCAAATATGGTAATAAAATCATTCCAAATGCCCATTGGGAATGGCCATTGGGAATCAAATTTCTTCAATGGGTATTTCAGCCCCATAGTGGTAGAAATCACCTTCTCCTCTCAGCATGCTACGAAGAGGCTACATGTATTCTAAGTAAAATATGAATAAAACTAAAATTCACAAATTAGTATGAGAGTTCTTCACTTTGGCTCTGATAAACATCTGTCCTTCAAAGATTATCTAAAAGAGTTGCTTTATCCGACAGAATTCACTGAAATTTTGGGGCGTTTACAGGCATGAATAAGTTAACTTGTAGGACAATGCATTTTGTTGTCACAGCTTACCAAATGAAGCTTAATGGAATAACAAAATATTTATAGGATTTTCCCAGATAAAATCCTAGGATTTTCATAGAATAATTTCCTAGGAAGTCTCACTTACTGACAGAATTGACCATGATGTTCACAATGGATATTATGGGGATGAGTCCTATGTATAAAAATTAATATATTTCTTTTCTTCTTGGAACCAGCCTCCTTAAAAATGCTTGTCTGAATCTGTTAATTATGCTTAGGCCTAAAAAAAGAAATTGTTTGTTTCCTGTAATGGTCCGAAAAAAATAGGGTCGATAAAAATATATTTTTTTCAATATTCTTTTGGTCAGAAATGTGTTTTATGCATGTTTTACGTTGTTTGGGAGTTTGGAGGGCAGAAAAATCTTTAGGGTAGGGACTTTTTTGAATAAAAACTTGTTAGGGTAGGGTTACTGGAAACAAACAACTTTTTTTTAGGCCTTAAATCCAAAAAAATTGGAGGTGAATGGTTTATATTCTGACCTACAATTTCTCTTCAGATATATTACAAAAATGATGGGGTCAAAAAGATATCACCGAAATAGTTAGGACATATGGCTGCTTCTGGCATGGATAGCTTATGCATCTTCTTTTCTTTGAAATCTAGGGAGCATGCAGAGATTGCCAAGAGTCCTGGCTCTGCTCTGGATAACCTATTTGTGACAATGGCAGCCATAAAAGAATGGAAGATTTTGCATATATCCTTCTAACAAAAGCATTGTTGAGAAAATATCTGAAGGAGAAAGGATATAATCAGAAATCAAATCATAACTCTTCCTCAAATAATTTTGGCTCTTTGGCCCAAGCTGAACTTATTTTCAGGAGTAGCACTCAGCTGACTCTTTTCATGGGAAGATCTCAATATGTAAGTGTTAAACTCTGAGGCAGGTGTCCAAAGCCTCATGTACTTAAATTGAATTGGCCAGCTCACTGCTGAATTGAGCCATTCTTAGATTGTGCCCAGACACAAATAATGAATAAGGGTCCTGGACAAAATTCATTTTGACACAGCAGAAAATAGACCATTTATATACTTATGTATGTGTGTGTGTGCATACATGTGTATGTGATGTGTGTGCATGCATGTGTTTGTGTATACATGTGTATGTGATGCGTGTGCAGGCATGTGTATGTGTGTATGCATACATGTGCATGTGTATGCATATGTGTGTATGTGTGTATGCATACATGTGTATGTGTATGCATATGTGTGTATGTGTGAGCATGCATGTGTTTGTGAGATGCATTCATGTGTTTGTATGTGCATACACATGTATTTGTGTATGCATACATTCATATGTGTGTACATTCATGTGTGCATGTGTTTTTGTGTATGTGCATACATGTGCGTGTGATTTTTTTGCGTGTGTAGGGCTATGTGTGAGTGCGTGTTTGTGTATTATGTAGCTTTATCAGCCTAGGAGACAAATCATCTGTTATAATACTGGGTGCTGCCATTTCGATGTTATCCTCTCCCACAACCAATTTGACAAACTCCTGATAGAATGTCTCAGATGACAAATGAGAGCTCTTCCACTCCCGAGCATAATCTAACTACTCTGCTTGCGTGTTTGGACCGCGCTGGCGGGAGGAAATGAGAGTGAACCTGTGAGGAGAGAATACAACTTGGTGGAGAATCTAGAGCAGGCAACTCTCTTTAGAGCTCTCTCCGAATCTCTTTCTCTCTCAATCTCTCTTTTTCACTCTCTCTCTCTCTTCCTCTCCTCTCTATCTATATCTCCCTCTCTATCTCTGTTTCTCTCTCTCTCTCTCCCTTTCTCTCTCTCTCTGTAGATCTCTTTCTCTCTCTCTCTCTCTCTCTCTCTCTCTCTCTCTCCTCTCTCTCTCTCTCTCTCTCTCTCTATCTCTCTCTCTCTCTCTCTCTCTCTCTCTCTCTCTCTCTCTCTCTCTCTCTCTCTCTCTCTCTCTCTCTCTCTCTCTCTCTTTCTTTCTCTCTCTCCCTCTCGATCTCTCTCTCGCTCTCTCTCCAAGAAAAATGAGCTTATTTCACCATTAATATATAACTTTTTCTACATGAATTATTCTGATGCTGTTTCCTTCTCATCTAGGGGTTAACAACTTGTTACATCCCAAATTTGATTGCAGAATGCTGGAATAGTGATTAATTCGCCCTGTACTACACCCTGTAATCTGTCTTTCATCAAATAGCCAAAGAGATTGAGACTGTCTGTATCCCGCTGAAAAATAGGTCCACACTTCGTGCATTATTCATTCAGCTCAAAAAAGACGCTTTTGATCGTCTCATTCTTCATGTAGTCGCCTGCCTCTCTAGCTGGGAAATGCTGTGAATATTTCATGACATATTCACAGTCTTATGTACATGTTTGATTGGCTTTGTGGTAAGTGTAGGTGAATGAATGGTTCACTAAATGGTTAATTGTGAGGAACTATATGATCAGGTATTCATTGGTTTAACCTTTTCATGCCTGTTGTGCATCCCCCCCCCCCCCAAAAAAAGATAAATAAATAAGACAAAAAAAAGAAAGAAAAAAACTTTGTATTTTGGTAATATCTTTGGGACAAAAGCAATTTCCAGAAATATATGATGGAGAAATGATGATCAGGCCCCAATGGACAATTTGGCTTCATATAGTATTGGTAGTTTATGATGAGTGAGACAAAGAATGAAATTGGTTTTATAACCTAAACTAGAATTGCATATCTTAATCAGAAAGGCATGATATTCTTCTTTTTTTTTATATAGTTATGCATGTGATGTATTTCATCCTAAGATGTATTTCTGTGAAATTGCCATTAATTAAATAACAATAGGGTAAGCACCTATAACGTATTAACGGCATACAAGTACTTTCCTAAATGAGATGTTCTCCTGAGCCTAATTCTAACATGCAAGGGGTATTTATCATCTAGTCTGCGTTCATGCAATTCACTGTCTTTCTGGCCATAACTCATCCAAATATAGCTAGTAATTTCCTCCGCTGCGAACATCGGCAAATTATCCTTTGGAGGAAATCGCCCCTCTCCGCTAGTCTTACCCCCTTGTAACATAAATCCTGGCTTTTACTAACAGGGGGGATTTTCATGGTTTGTTTACGATGATGTTGTCCGGAATACTCAACCTGTCGGTGGTTGAACACACACTAGAGGTCAGACTATAAAGTAAACCAAAAACGTTCCCTGGTGCTGAAAAATAAAAGACTAATGTTAACAACAAGTTGGATAAGTTTGAAAAAGACTAGGCATCTTTAAAACAACTTTGGGAAAAATGACAAATGCAAAAAGTTATCCAGCTTCTAAGTTTTGATTTATTTCTTTGCAATAAATGGTACGCAAAATCTTTAATATGAAAAAAGTTTGAAAAAGACTAAGGCATCTTTAAAACAACTTTGGAAAAAATGACAAATGGGCAAAGTTATCCAGCTTCTAATTCTTGATTTCTTTCTTTGAAATAGATTATATGTAAAATCTTTAATATACTTATATTTTTTAAGTATGAATCCTCTAGTAGATCTACTGCATTAGATATAAAGGTCCACTAATCCACATACCTTCCATGTAAATTTCTCATCTGTGAGAATTCCAATCCCTAGTATGTTAACTCGATGGCCATAGTTGGCAAGCAATTGAATAAAACCAAAGATTCTTTATAAATAACAATTTTTTCTTGTGATAGCAAATTTCCAGATAGTATTTCCTGTGTGTTGTGTTAAACACATTCATACTTGGAGTTCCCCTTATAAGTCATCACCTGGATCTATGATACTTCTGAAAAATATTTAGGAATAAAGCAAGAATTATGGTACCCCATTCATGCATGGAGATCTACTTGACCAGAGTTGTCTGTACCGATCACACTTTTGAAAATAACTTTGGAATGAAGGATAGATTGGCAAAATATTTGAAGGGGAGTTGTAGACAAGGATCTGATGAACAATTTTCCCTCAAATATATGTTTAACCCTTATGCTGCTGATGGCTAATTTGGCCAATACAAAATGGTGCAAAAAAACACAAAAAATGACCGAAACCCTTGCAAATGGGCACTCATCTGAGAGTACTCAGTGAGAGCTATCCAATGAAAACCAACATGACAGGGTTAAGGTTTTCAAAAGTATTTGTTCTTTGGACGAAGTAGCCTAAGCATTAAAAGGGTTAAATCACTTTTGTTAGAGAAATATCACCATAATTGTCATGCGGTTTTGGCTGCTACAGGTATGAATGGGTGTTAGAGAGATTGAGTACCCAGAGTGAATTTCCATAATCACTTACCTATATTTTCTGTTTAAAACACAATCTATTATGTATAAAACTCACACTAGAAGGCAGTAACTCGATCATCTAACAATACAATATACAGTCAGTAATATCCATTATGGTTTCAATATCCTGATTGTATTTATTATTCATATGCTTTTAGCTGGTGCTTTTCAGGAATTAGAAGTTAGATAACACATTCATCCCTTCAGCTGAGTAAAATGTGAGTTCAGACTAGTAGAGGAAAGACTGTACTATATAGTCAAAGACAACCATACCTGTAATATATTAGCTATTGAATATGAAAGATAAATTAATCCTTATATTATGCTGGTGGTGGCTAATTTGGCCAAAACAAAATATTGCAAAAAAGCTGTGAACTAACTGAAACTGATTTGTAGGGAAAATTACAATTTGGACCAGGATTTAGAAACTGGGTGTCCAAAATTGGGAATCCTAACCCTTATCCTGCTGTGAAACCTAGCTATAAGCACTGCTGCACACCACAACAATTGTTGTGGTTAGCAGGATAAGGGCTAAAATTTTGGGGCGTCCTATTTTTCTGAGGGAGACCACAATAAACATGGATTACAACCATAAACATGCATTTACTTATTTGAAATAAGGCATAATATCCTTATACAATATCATGGCATTTACATTTCAGGGAAATAGATTCATTCAAATATATGTTTGAAAATGACAGTTTACAAAATTACTCCTCCTATAAATTGCGTGCTCTGAAGAGTGGTTTTTGAGGGTTTGGGTGTCCAAATGACTACCAGACGCCCTTCTGGTTAATAGTTGTGGGATGAGTACTCCGAAGCTCGAGCTTTCGGTCGCTGGGGCCTCAGATCCGAGCACTCGAGTCAAAAAATTGATCGCTCGGAAATTACGAGCCGATGACATTTTAATAGGAACACATGCTTCCGATGCATGTGTGGCCTAGCAATGGCCAAAACTCCCAAATTTGCACCGGATTTCCTGAAATAAAGTGTTTTTTTAAGTCTTTGTGTCAGATACGTATTACCGTACTATTACGCCATTTTCTGGTGCAACAATTTTCAATTGCTGTGGTACACTGTATGTGGGCCTGGCATGTGCCAGCTTATGCCAAGGCGCAATGTTGTTTTAAATCATTCGCCTTAAGATCTTGTCAAAGTGGACGTAAAACTAGATATAGACTCAAGTTTTAGTCGCTTGATTTGCCTAGTGCTCGAGTTCATTTTTTGGGCCGAGTCCCAGCACTTGACTGGCTAAGACTGTGATTTGGACTCACAAGGGTTAATCCATCGATGTTTCTAATCACTTAGCTACCTCGCCCTTATGACAACATCAGCTGCCGAAGTCAAGTCTATACAATGGCCCAGCATGCAATATCCCTATAGAACACAATTATGCATTCACAGAGTCACTCCCCCATCTAAGATGCTTGTTTACAATTTATTGTGTTTTTAGCGCTTTATGTTTTCCCCACAATCCCGTCGGCTCGTGAGCCTTCCATTATCATGTGACTGACGGCAGCCAATGAGGTATTATTCTTTCTCACAAAGAACCACGCCCGGGACTTATTTTTGCCTCAACATCCAAAACCTGTGCCGACGAGATAAAACACTTGTCACTAGCCAATTTTCTGTTAAAAGCCGCAGTCTGACAATCATTTTGAGTGAAGCGCAATAATATTGCAGGAAGCCATTACACAGAAAGGAGCTCTTCAAAAGGCCGAGGCAGAGAAACACTAAGTGTGGATACTCCTTGCCGGAGTTTTTTTTACGGTTGTTTACAACAAATTGAGTGTATTCTGTGAGTCTGTCCTCTGAACATTTTTACCCATTTCTTACAATGATGGAAGATAACTTTTCGGAAGAAACAGATATTTGAAACTCCAAACCACTAATTGTCACTAACTTAGCCATTTTATGGCAGCCTTTAGCTTTAAAGATAGATAACAGAACCACTGAGCAATAATTTTCAATAATATATTCATTTTACTGCAGCCTCCAGCTTTTTTCTTTATTTCAACCCTTTGACATCATAGCATGCACACCACTGGCGGATCCACACCGGTGATTCAGGTGACAAGTCACCGCTCAATTCGAAAACTGGATGTTTGGCACTGGTCAAATCCGAGAGATTATCCCTGCCTTTTCACACCACCACTTAGACAGGCAGTTAAAAGGCATGACGCCCCAGATAGATTCCCTTAAAAAAACTGGGACTGGTGGATTAAGGAAGAGGAAGATGGTTAATTCAGGCGGGACCATATTGTTTGCGCTGACGGCCTGCCGTCTGACAACATCAGTCTCCATTGGGAATTGATAAGGATGGGAGATAGTGGCCGGAAGAGATAGTATGCTCCCTGTGAAGATAACTAACATTCCCGGCAGACAAAGCAGCTTGTGTATACTCGCCTAGGAGCGCTGGTAAGCAACCACCGTTGGAGTGTCGCGAGTCATGCCACAGCTAGACAACTGAATTCATCTCTTCACTTTTAAGTGGAAGATGACTTTGAGAACTTGGTAAACAAGTATAAACATTCAAGCATAATATGTTATAGGAAATAATGAACAATACTAGTAGGTAGTATTGTAACTAGACCATTGATGGTGGATTATACTGGTAGTGGTAGCCAATTGCTCTTTTGCCAGTTTTGGATGGAGTGTATTAAGGATTAACCAGGTAAAGGCACCAGTTAATTGAATACCTGAGGGGGGCAGGGATAGTGGTCTGTCCTTCTGCCTTATTTTGCATAGTCACAACCCCTAGGGCACATTTTTTGTCAGTTATCCCCACCCCTGGGGCACATTTTGTGAATCATTCTTTCTAGCCAAGCGGGCATTAAAAATTGAAAAATGAATTTGAAAATAAACTTTTATTGCGTTTATTTGCACAATGAAAAGAACATATTTCATTTCATTATTACTATTATCATTTTGCTCACCAGAATGAATCTAGTGTAAAATCAGTAAAAGGGTGGTTAGTGGTCAGGTGAGTTCCCATTTATCCCACCAGGTGAAAATCTTATTAAAAGTGACTAGGGTTAGGATTTTTAAGCATACAGCGTAAATATTTTACCCATAAATTAGCCTTTTATGATGAAATCCATTGCAAAGATCAGGAGTGGGGAATGGGTGGTTCAGTACATAAGAAATACTAGAAATAAAATGAAGTTTCTTGAAAAGTAAGTCATTAAAATTTATAATTTTAAGTGCCAGGAATGGCTGAGAATGCATATCAGAGCATCGAACACCCTTTGGCTTCCAAGGCCCCCAGACGCCCGCCACTGGTGCCAAACACCGTGCCAGCCGTTTCTGCCCATTTCCAGTTTGGGCACCAGTCAAATTTAGGGCTGGATCCGCCCCTGCGCACCCTTTAACGCGTATCCAAATATCTTGATTCTGAAATACTACTAGTAGTATCTTGAGAAAATTTGGGTCAGAATTGTTGTTTGTAATGGTTTTAAATGTATATACATATATGTATATATATATATATATATATATATATATATATATATATATATATATATATATATATATATATATATATATATATACACATTACATTTACTTCACAGTTATCACTGTTTTGCTTGGCATTACTGTCTACTCAAATCATCATGAACATGTTTTCATCAGGAAAGGTCTCAGCCAATCTCACCTGCTATTACCTGTAATATTCATACTCTGAGGCTATATGCATATTTATAGTGCCTCTGTAAACTCTCAGTAACCTATTCACAATTCACAAATGGAGCATGCAGACTCTCTGACAAAAATGGAATTATCTTACTTCGTAACTAATTATCAATTGAGAAATATTTGTCCGAAAGTTGCAGTTCAGGTTGAGTTCAACAATTCCTGTTTAAATATTTTTCAAACTTAACTATATTCGATGAGTTTTGTTTAAAAATGTCAGATTTGGGTGCAAAATGGTCAAGGACAGCAGCTGCAGTAATGAATAAATCTCCAGAACCTTCTGGGCAAGCTGACTGCATGCGGGGAAGTGAATCTTGCGAAAATTCACTTAGGCTGGTAATTCTCTCTTACACCTATGATTGCACCTTGCCCATTTTATAGTAAACAGTATTTCTTTCTTTTTTTTTTCATTCTTGCCCCATTTTCATTTTGTCCTCCCAAGATTCGTTTTTGTGCGATATATTTTTAATTTTCCTATTTTTGATTCTCTCTTCCTGAGTATTGGCCAGCAGCTAACAACGCTTTTTCCCTATTTTCTTATCCTATTTCTCACTGAATGTAAGCTTGCCGCAAACAAATCATTCATGCACAATTTTTAATTGTCTGTCATTCCAAATTTTAGCCTGCTGCAAAATGTTTAATTTGATTTTTATATTTTGATCCTTTCTCTCCCAGAAGTATTAACCAGCAGCTAATAACCTTTTTTTCTCTATTTTCATGTCCAATTTCACGCTATAATTTAGCCTACAGTAAACAAATCATTCTTGCGCCATTTTCATTTGTCATTCCAAATTTTTGCCTGCTGCAAAATATCTAATTTTCTTATTTTTGATCATTTATTCCTAAGAAGAATTGACAGGTAGCTTACAACATTACCCCCCTATTTTCATGTCCTTACAACGTTTTTCCTCCATTTTCATGTACTATTTCTCATGTCATAAATCTTCTTGCACTATTTTTATTAGTTCATTCCAAATTTTTGGCTGCTACAAAATGTCCCATTTTCCTGTTATTAATCCTTTCTCTTCCTCAAGTATTGACCAGCAGCTGAGTATACATATTTTGCCCTATTTTTTCCCTTATGATAAAATTAGTGCCACATTAAATATGCTTGCCTAGTGATTCAATTGGAAATTTCCTATATTTAAGCACTTTAGGTAATGACTCACTGTCTTCTATTTAGAGATGGTTAAATCAACATAATTTTCTAGTAATGACAAGGCTTTCTGTGTAGGAATGGTAAATGGTGCAAGCAATCTTTAAGTAACAAAACACTATAATAAACAAGTCTTAATGAGTCATTATAACGTGTTTGCAGCTGATGGTAGATAATATCTCAGGTAATAACCTCATTCTGTTGTTTTGAGATTATCCTTGATGATTAATAGACTGGGCTCTAGTAGGCGTATATATCTTAAAAAGATGCCTGTATATCTTTTATGATTATGATTGTAGCAAAGGTGTTCAATTAACCCATCCCATGCCGAGACTACTTTTGTCCATAAAACAAGGGTACGCATCTGAGAGAACTCAGCGAGAGCTTTCTAATGAAGAGCAACATGACAGGGTTTAGATGGTTTTCAAAAATCTTTGTGTTCATTTACTTTGAATGAAAGTAGCCTCAGCATTGTTGGGATTAAGGTCTTTAACATGCATTTGACTTAAAGTTTTGCAAACTCTCAGTAGTATGTTTCATGTTGTCTGAATCTGTAATGATACTTTTGGAAACAACTTAGTAATAAAGTATGGATAAAGTATAAAATTACAAAATATTGAGAGGAAGGTTGTTTGTTTGGTTCAAATTTCACCCAGAGCGTGCCCTGATGGCTGTGTAGTTTAAGGCATTGCCACTGACTGCTAGCTGTCTCTCAGCACTCCCCGGGTTCAAATTCCAGCTGTAATGCCAGTGACTTGGGGTTAGGCTGTGGTTTTCGCTGGGTACTCATGTTTCCTACACCTCTTACAACTGACTAAGTCACGAATTAGCTGCAGTGTTGCTGAAAAAATGACGATAAGCGAAATTCAAAATTTAATTTCAAAGTATTCTCAAAGATGCTTTTCCTTGAATGATATCAGTCAAGAGGCATGCCTTTTTTCAAAGCCATTGATAAATGGGTGAAAATAGTGCAGGAACAAACTTACAGATATGCAAATATAACATAAAATCAAGAATCACTTCTCTTCCTGAACCTAGCTGAGACTTCCCTGGAAATCCTGAAATTTTCCTAGGAAAATCCTAGGAACTCCATGGCATTCCATGCATTATGTGGCATGGGCTGAGATCGGAGGATGTTGCAAATGACCTTGACAATGTGGTCACCAGCGGTAGCAAGGTCGATAAAGCCCTCTCCGTGGATGGAGCTGTAGTGATCTATTCGAGGGGGACTCCAGGGTCCAGGAGAGTCATTGGCAGCGGTGCAGAGCCAGCCAGCGAGCCAGCAACCAGCATCCCTAGCATTATAGCCCTGCATGCCGTATTCAGCATCATCGACTGGGATCCAGGCCTTCTCCTCTTTAGGGATCTCGGGAAATCTCAACGTTAGCCGATCGATACTGGCCCGCCAGAGTTTGCTTCGGACCCATGCAAATATTCAGCGTTAATACACTCTCTCTGGCTCCATAAATAGTTCACTGATTTAACCCTTTTATGCCTAGAGTATGACATTTATGCAAATTTTCACCCTTTAAGTGTGGGAAATATCTGCTGCAACTTAATTCTGAGGAGGATAAAGCACAAGTTTTTTTCAAATATTCATCATGAAATCTTTTATTTCATTGATTGACCTGAACATTTTTGGTGCCACGATAGTGTTTTGAACATGCCAAAGTTAACCCTTTGACAACTGATTATCATCTCCTTTCAATGCCATAGGAGACTGAATAATGGGAAGCCCATTATAAGATATGCAACATTGTAGATGATCCTGAATATACTTTTTCAACAAAGACTTAGATAGCCCTGTTTTGTAGGCTGCAGGGGCTGCCTCTTTGGCTGAGCTTTCTAGTGCATTACACAACTGCTAATTATGTCTAACTACTGCCACAGGAGACTGTATAATGGAAGCCGTATTAACCCTTCCAATGTTGTGGCTACTTTCGTTCAAAGCACAAGAACGAAAAGATTTTTGAAAACCATCTAAATCCTTTCATGTTGGTATTCATTGGATAGCTCTCAATGAGTACTCTCAGATGAGTACCCATTTGCCAGGGTTTCAGTCATTTTTCAGGTTTTATGCATCATTTTGTAATGACCAAATTAGAGATGCAATATTGTACATAATTCTGAATATTTCATTTACAAAGATTAGATAGTCCTGGACCTTTAGACTGTATAGGGACTGCCTCTATTGCTGAGCTATCTGTTGCATCACACAACTGCTAACTATGCCTAACTACTGCCACAGGAGACTGAATAATAGTAGGCCCGGCCATTAGAAGAGATGAAATATTGTACATGATTCTGAATGCTTTGTTAACAAAGATAGGATAGTACTGGCTTTGTATATTTGGGCTGCCTCTTTGGCTGAGCTTTCTATTGCATCAAACAAGTGCTAATCTTAGTACTGCCACAAGAGACTGAATATTGGGAAACCCTTTAGAAGAGATGCAATATTGTACATGATCCAGAATATTTCTTCAACAAAGATAAGATAGTACTGGTTTTGTAGATTTGGGCTGCCTCTTTGGCTGAACTTTCTATTGCATCGAACAAGTGCTAATTATGTCTTAGTACTGCCACAAGAGCCTGAGTACTGGAAGGCCTGTTAAAAGAGATGCAATATTTTGCATTATAGTTCTGAATACTTCTTTTACAAAGATAAGATAGTCCTGGTTTTGTGGGCTGGGACTGCCTCCATGGCTGAGCTTCCTACTGAATTGCACGACATTTCTCCAGCAACTATTTTTCTAACTATGCCTTTTCCTGCATAAATTAATCAAAATGACTAGGCTGTTTTGGATGCTGTGAGCATTAATGAGTTAAAGGGGAACTAAAGGCTCACATACATATTAGCTTATATGAAAGTAATACACTTCAAGAATAGGATGCTGTCCTCCTTTTTCTCTTAGTGATCTCATGAGGGGAGAATTTTGTGTATTGCCAGTAGCCTCAGCCACCCCCTAGCAGCCCCTGGTAGCAGCCATGTTTTTCAACTGCTATCAGCTGTGAGTCAAATGGGTGGCAGCCCACTTCATGTCCCCTAGCTCTGAGCAGTGTATCATAGACTGCAGTGCTCTACACACCAACTCTCTTCGAAAGTTGCATAACAACTTGTATGAGTATCAAACAGGTAAATGGTAAAATCATGAGCAGCAATTGGCTGTACAAAAAGACAGGGTGGTAGAATTATTTTTCATATATTTCCTGTTGGTAAATTCAGACAAAAACAGTGGCTAGCAGTCACTGAAACTTGTAAATCCACCTGTCTTGAAGTATGCAGTTCTATGTTCAGACCACTTCCCTGATGCGTATTATGTAAGGAATCACAAACTACAGCCAGGATTACTTGTAAAAGGGGACTTGGGGGACAGCAAATCATAAGGTTATTTGAAAATTCATGAACATAGCTCAACATCTGTCATATGCAAATACATAGGATACCTGTGTGACTATGAAGGAAGGGTTGAATAAAAACAATACTAGTATGTACATCACCAATCATCCAGATTTTCAGTATTTGATTTTACTTGAAGCTAGCTGTTCTACAACAACTGTTTTCTTTCATGTAGCCTACACAAATACTAAGCCGAGGGAAATGATTGATATTCCAAGTACTGATAGCTAGCTATTTCCTGCGTTGACTAACTTCTGTGTCCTGGGATCTAGATGTGTAATGCCACAAGGTTATAATTAACCCTTTGTTTAACCTTTTCCTTTAAGGAGTTGTTACTTCCTTTTGTTGTTGCCAAAGGGACCTAGATATTAAACAAAACCCAAGTTGTAAGACAACCAACACAATCCTAAAGTCTATTTTCTCTCTGTGCTTGCTTTGTAGCAGTTGATACAGAAGGGTTGAAAAACAAAAACACTGAATGGCACAGCACCATCCTGTTGAGTAATCCTGACTGCATTTATGATTCCTGGTATAAAACGCATCAGCTAAGTGGTCTGAACATAAAATTACATGCTTCAGGACAGGAATTCAGTGATGCTAGCCACTGTTTTTGTCTGAATTTAACAACAGGAAATATATGAAATATAATTATACTACCCTGTCTTTTTGTACAGCCAATTGCTGCTCATGATTTTACCATTTACCTGTTTGATACTCATACAAGTTGTTATGCAACTTTCGAAGAGAGTTGGTGTGTAGAGCACTTATACAGTCTATGATACACTGCTCAGATCTAGGGGACATGAAGTGGGCTGCCACCCATTTGACTCACAGCTGATAGCAGTTGAAAAACATGGCCGCTACCAGGGGCTGCTAGGGGGTGGCTGAGGCTGCTGGTAATACACAAAATTCTCCCCTCATGGGACCACTAAGAGGAAAAGGAGGACAGCATCTTATTCTTGAAGTGTATTACTTTCATATAAGCTAATATGTATGTGAGCCTTTAGTTCCCCTTTAACCCTTCCAATGCTAAGGCTTGTTTCATCCAAAGCACAAGGATGCAAAGATTTTTGATAATCATCTAAAACCTGTCATGTTGGTATTCATTAGATAGCTCTCACTGAGCACTCTCAGATGAGTACCCATGTGTAGGGGTTTCAGTCATATTTTTGCATAAGTTTGTATTGTCCAAATTTTTAAGCCACCAGCAGCATTGGAAGGGTTAATAGGAGACCCCTAGGCATGAGAGTGTTAAGATTGGGCTGAGATTTAATTTTCGCCTCACATCTCGAGTATCGATCAGCAATCACGCACAGCCCTTGGCAACTAACACCGTGACCTTATAATAGTTCTTGATAGTCCATTCCGATTTCCCTTCCATGCTGGTTTTTTCCGTATTTCTCCCGAGTCACGAATACATAATTACCTTAAACAGCCACATCTGGTAGGCCGATGTTATGTTGATGGTACCTATTAAATCTAAACTGACTTTCAGTAATTGTTGTCATTATTTCTTCTCAGCTTGATTGAGAATAAGGTATAATTATGCAGCTGGTCTTGTTTAGCATAGTTTTATTTTTTTGACTTTTTGACTTACTAATTATCTCTGATGTCTTTTCAAATGAAGCTTGCGGAAATGAAATCTTAGCTACATGTAGTAAGGGTTGGCACATATTAGCATTTTATGATGGGAAATCGGTTTTTGGTCAATATAAAATATAATTGGTACCAATATTACTATGAAAACATTGAGTTTTAAATGTGAAGATCAAGGCCAAAGTATTCAAAGTTGCTCTCAGTGTCAATAAATCAAGCCTTGTTTTCAAATAGGTCAACCTTTGTTTTTAAATAAGGTCAAGCTTTGTTTTTATGCTATCAAAATAAATGAAAATTTGGAATGGAAAAAAAAAACATTGTCAGTTGTGCTTGAGATTTATTTTACCTTTCATACTCTGAGTTGCCCCTCACATTATTGTTTTGGAGTTAACAACTTAATATGAAAACAACTAAGGAATCAAGAATTACAGTTGAATATACCATATATATATATATATATATATATATATATATATATATATATATATATATATATATATATATATATATATATATATATATATATATATATATATATATATGTATTTATATTTGATTGAGAGTTATTAGTTAGGTTTGCTGTGTAGTATCTCTACTTCAAATATTTTCCTGGCACAATGGTAGTATGGAAATTCCACAGTATTCCCAGTTTCATGTGACAATGGTAGTTGCAATAGAGTCTGGCCTTTTTCACTGCTTTAGACGAGATAAGGAATTGGTATACATGAAAGCATCAGCGCATATAAAATGGAATGATATTTTGCCATGCCTGTGTGGCCATTTTTGAGAGGTACAGGCGAGATAGAATAGTAATGGGTTATATAAAATCATGAGACAGTAGAAAATGGAATTCTTATTTGCAAGACAGGAAATGATTTATTTCTGAGCAGATGTAGCAATAATGGAATGTCTTCAATGCTCCACACTTTGTCAGCAATGGCTGTATGCAATTTAGTTGAGACTCGCACTTCTTTGGGCCAGCCCTGATAGCTGACTGATCGGCTGAACGCTGTCTCTCATGACTGCCCAGGACCTGTCTAATGACAGCCGAGTTGTCTATCGTTATTATTATCATTATTATTATTATCATTATTGTTATTATTATTATTTTTATTATAATCGAGAAAGTTGCCAGTGGGTAGGCAGTGGTTTTTGTGAGTACTCTGGAAAAGGAAGGAAGGAATAGTTTTTTTACGTTTCTTTCAATAGGTCATACTGTGCAGTTCGAAATATTAACGTGGAAGTAATATTAGCAACTTTAACGAGTGGGTCCGATTCGCTATTATTACAATCCTTTAATATCTGTTCTTTTTTGTATTCAAAATGCCTATCAAAATGCGTATCACGTACATGCGTATTGTGATAAATAAATGTCTCACGGTGTACAACCAAAACTTCAATGATGCACATAAAAACAGTGGATCTGACTTCCGTAATTGCAATATACCAATCAGAACGGACCCTCAATGACATGTGAGTTCCATAAACAGCCACGTGGCAATGCTAGTTTAGCGCTTAAAATCTGTGTGGTTCTAAGAAATAAAGATTGCAATAGACCCAATTTGACGATCACTCGTACCGTTCATAGCCCAATCAGATTATTTTGAACCCTTAATTTCACTTGTTAGGTGGTAATGAAACAAGGTACAGTCAGTATCATCGGGCATGAGTGGCAGATAAGTACATGAATTAGAATACCACCACTCAGATGGCGCTTTTGGAAATGGTTCACATGCGAATATAACAATCCGCTTTTGTGGAAAAACAGATCGACTCGCTAAATATATATGCGCTAATATTTCGAACTTAACAGTTGCAACGAGATAGAAACCTGTAATCGGCAAGCAATTCCCTCCTGTTCACGAATAGGTCCATTGGGTCTTTTGGTTGCAGAAGCACCATAGATAGCCCTCCACAATGCTGCACATCTATAGAGCGACCAGTCCAGGGACTTTAGCCAGGACCCCTCCTGCCTGTCTTTTGGACAGGCAGTTTCCTGAAAACCTCCTTTTTGGTCAGGCAAAAAATTCTATGAAGAATTATCAATTTTGGCTTTTGGGGGATAATAACCAAATATTGTCCTAACAAACCATCTTTGAGGACATAGTTGAAGTGTAAATGGGCTTTTTTGACACAAAAGGCTATCAAATGAAGTTGTAATAAGGATTTTAAGTAGATTAGTGGCTAAATCTGAATGGGCAGATATTTTGGAATTGCTGTTTTGTACAGGCCTTTTTGAAATCCTGGCCAAGACCCTGGCGACCACTATTTGGCCTGATTATGGCAGAAAAAGTGAAGATAAACATAATAACAAATTCCATATCATGGTTTGGATTATCTCTGCACAGGCCACTTCAGGGAAAGTACTGGGTACCAGGCCTCATAGAGGATCCGGCAACCAGCGCAGCTCCACATAAAATCAATATGCCAATGACAGATCTGAGTGTTGCATGAATGCCCTGCCATAGTCAGAGATTTACATGCATGTGTACATACGCTTCAGACCTGCTTCAGACTTCTTGCCCAGCAACCCTCTTGTTTACATACATGGCAGGAAAAACATCCATCATGGAAATGGTAATATGACTAGAAATCCTGATTATTTATTCTCTAAACGTGCCAAGTGAAGCAAAAATTGAATGTTGAAGATTTCTCAGGATTTTCCTAGAAGATGTTTACATACATGGCAGGAAAAAGATCTATCATGGAAATGTTGAAATGACTAGAACTCCTAATTATTTATTCTCTACCCATGCCAAGTGAAGCTAAAATTAAATATTAAAGATTTCTCAGGATTTTCTTAGAAGATCCCAAGATTTCCTGTGAAGTCTCATCTACATCCAGTAATCCATGCCCTCATATACAGTGCCCAAAAGCAGCTTAACAATTTTGATAAAATCTTGCAGGCAAAAGGATTATTAGGAAAATATTTGATGGAGAAATGTTAATCAGAACATTACAGTACAACCAGTGACTTGAGCCAGGACCCGTCTTGTCTGTCGATTGGACAGGCATTTTACTGAAAACCTGTGTCCTTTCTGGACAGGCAACAATTTCTATAAAGAAGTTTCAATTCTGACTTACTGAATTCTTATTTTCCTAACAAACCATGTTTAAGGGCATGACTGAAGTGTAAATTGCCCTTTTTGACACAATAGGCTATTAAATGTAGTTGGTATGAGAATTTAAAGTAGATTGGTGGCTTAATCCGGACAGGCTAAAATTTTAAAAGTGTTGTTTTGGACAGGCATTATTGAAATCCTGGCTAAGAGGCTTTAAGCACAACTCTCAGTATTTTCACTCATTTCCAAGCAACACTGAAAATCAATGAAATGATTTGTAAAGGAGGATTATTTATAGTCGAACCCCTCAAACCTCCTCTGCATCTGCAACTTCATCTTTTCAAAGATGTATATATCAAATAACTAATTAGTATATGGAACCCAATATCTATCCATTGACAATGAAATGTAATGCACCTTTGAGCATGTTTATATGGAAAGGGCACAATATCAAATGACAGTATTAGTATTATTAGTATTGTATAGTATTGTTTTGTATGTTTATTAACTTTACTATTGATGTACAAAATCATATCAATTACAACGTTTTTATATAAACAAGACAAATAAATATACAAAACAAATAAACTGGAAACTAATAGCTGTGTGTACAGTATAGGGAATACGAAATATAGAATACAAACTATAACACAAAAATATAACTTAAGTAGAATAAATAATACAAATTAGTATTATAAGTATTTGAGTTTCCAAATAATTGGCCCAGCAACAAAATACCTGTTAAAGATATTGCATGATTGTGTATCTTTGTCGAGAGAGGTGTTTTATTTCTTAGTGCTGTTTGATAGGAAGCCAGCAGTGAAACGAGCCATAGTGCTCCAACGCTGATTAAATTCCACCCGACGACTCTTCATCTTTGTGCCATGTCTGAATGTAATCAGTGTGATTTTGCCTTCAGCGATGAAATGATAGGTTAGTGCAGGGAGTCGAGGGCCCTAGCTACCTGACAGGTCTACCCGGCTACATGCAGCGGCTATAACAGACCGCGCACAGGTGTATGCAGAGAAAAAATGCCGGGGGGGGGGGTGTCCCCATGGTTGATCCATCAAGCACAGGGATTGACCCCATGTGTCAGGAGCTGCAGGAGAATTCAAGGGAGCCCTGGGCTCCCATCTATCGCTAATTCGGAATCCTGATTTTGAGCATACACTTTTTACTATTATGTATTTTTTATGTGGCCTTTACTGACTCCGGGACCTTGTGCAGTTGGCTGAGGGTAATTATTGTGATTTAGCCGGCAGCGATGAAATGATAGGTTGTCGCGGAGAGTGGAGAGCAGTGCCTGATGAGTCCGCCTGGCAACATGCATCCGCTATTACAGGCTGTAGTCTGGTGCTTGCGGTGAAAAGATGCCATTTAAAAATCAGCTGCATCATTTTAGAAAAGGGGTGTGTGGTGAAAAGATGCCATTTAAAGAGCACCTGCAACATTTTAGAAAAGGGGTGTGCGGTGAAAAGATGCCATTTATAGATCAGCTGCATCATTATAAAGAAAAGGGGTGTGTGTGTTAAAAGATGCCATTTAAAGATCAGTTGCATCATTTAGAAAAGGGGTGTGTGGTGAAAAGATGCCATTTAAAGATCAGCTGCATCATTTTAGAAAAGGGGTGTGCGGTGAAAAGATGCCATTTATAGATCAGCTGCATCATTTTAAAGAAAAGGGGTGTGTGTGTTAAAAGATGTCATTTAAAGAGCACCTGCAACATTTTAAAGAAAAGGGGTGTGCGGTGAAAAGATGCCATTTACAGATCAGTTGCATCATTTCAAAGAAAAGGGGTGTGTGTGTTAAAAGATGCCATTTAAAGAGCACCTGCATCATTTTAAAGAAAAGGGGTGTGCGGTGAAAAGATGCCATTTAAAGATCATCTGCATCATTTTAAAGAAAAGGGGTGTGTGTGTTAAAAGATGCCATTTAAAGATCAGCTGCATCATTTTTAAGGAAATGAGTGTGTGTGTTAAAAGATGCCATTTAAAGATCAGCTGCATCATTTTAAAGAAAAGGGGTGTGTGTGTTAAAAGATGTGATTTAAAGATCAGCTGCATCATTTTAGGAAAGGGGTGTGTGTGTTAAAAGATGCCATTTAAAGATCAGCTGCATCATTTTAAAGAAAAGGGGTGTGCGGTGAAAAGATGCCATTTAAAGATCAGCTGCATCATTTTAAAGAAAAGGGGTGTGTGTTAAAAGATGTGATTTAAAGATCAGCTGCATCATTTTAGGAAAGGGGTGTGTGTGTTAAAAGATGCCATTTAAAGATCAGCTGCATCATTTTTAAGGAAATGAGTGTGTGTGTTAAAAGATGCCATTTAAAGAGCACCTGCATCATTTTAAAGAAAAGGGGTGTGCGGTGAAAAGATGCCATTTAAAGATCAGCTGCATCATTTTAGGAAAGGGGTGTGTGTGTTAAAAGATGCCATTTAAAGAGCACCTGCATCATTTTAAAGAAAAGGGGTGTGCGGTGAAAAGATGCCATTTACAGATCAGTTGCATCATTTCAAAGAAAAGGGGTGTGTGTGTTAAAAGATGCCATTTAAAGAGCACCTGCATCATCTTAAAGAAAAGGGGTGTGTGTGTTAAAAGATGCCATTTAAAGATCAGCTGCATCATTTTAGAAAAGGGGTGTGTGGTGAAAAGATGTGATTTAAAGATCAGCTGCATCATTTTAGAAAAGGGGTGTGTGGTGAAAAGATGCCATTTAAAGATCAGCTGCATCATTTTAGAAAAGGTGTGTGTGTTAAAAGATGCCATTTAAAGATCAGCTGCATCATTTTAAAGAAAAGGGGTGTGCGGTGAAAAGATGCCATTTAAAGATCAGCTGCATCATTTTAAAGAAAAGGGGTGTGTGTGTTAAAAGATGCCATTTAAAGATCAGCTGCATCATTTTAAAGAAAAGGGGTGTGTGTGTTAAAAGATGCCATTTAAAGATCAGCTGCATCATTTTAGAAAAGGGGTGTGCGGTGAAAAGATGTGATTTAAAGATCAGCTGCATCATTTTAGAAAAGGGGTGTGTGGTGAAAAGATGCCATTTAAAGATCAGCTGCATCATTTTAGAAAAGGGTGTGTGTGTTAAAAGATGCCATTTAAAGATCAGCTGCATCATTTTAAAGAAAAGGGGTGTGCGGTGAAAAGATGCCATTTAAAGATCAGCTGCATCATTTTAAAGAAAAGGGGTGTGTGTTAAAAGATGCCATTTAAAGATCAGCTGCATCATTTTAAAGAAAAGGGGTGTGTGTGTTAAAAGATGCCATTTACAGATCAGTTGCATCATTTCAAAGAAAAGGGGTGTGCGGTGAAAAGATGTCATTTAAAGATCAGCTGCATCATTTTAAAGAAAAGGGGTGTGTGTGTTAAAAGATGCCATTTAAAGATCAGCTGCATCATTTTAAAGAAAAGGGGTGTGCGGTGAAAAGATGTCATTTAAAGATCAGCTGCATCATTTTAAAGAAAAGGGGTGTGTGTGTTAAAAGATGCCATTTAAAGATCAGCTGCATCATTTTAGAAAAGGGGTGTGCGGTGAAAAGATGTGATTTAAAGATCAGCTGCATCATTTTAGAAAAGGGGTGTGTGGTGAAAAGATGCCATTTAAAGATCAGCTGCATCATTTTAGAAAAGGGGTGTGCGGTGAAAAGATGCCATTTAAAGATCAGCTGCATCATTTTAGAAAAGGGGTGAGCGGTGAAAAGATGCCATTTATAGATCAGCTGCATCATTTTAAAGAAAAGGGGTGTGTGTGTTAAAAGATGTCATTTAAAGATCAGCTGCATCATTTTAAAGAAAAGGGGTGTGTGTGTTAAAAGATGTGATTTAAAGATCAGCCGCATCATTTTAGAAAAGGGGTGTGTGGTGAAAAGATGCCATTTACAGATCAGCTGCATCATTTCAAAGAAAAGGGGTGTGCGGTGAAAAGATGCCATTTACAGATCAGCTGCATCATTTCAAAGAAAAGGGGTGTGTGTGTTAAAAAATGTGATTTAAAGATCAGCTGCATCATTTTAGGAAAGGTGTGTGTGTGTTAAAAGATGCCATTTAAAGATCAGTTGCATCATTTAGAAAAGGGGTGTGTGGTGAAAAGATGCCATTTAAAGATCAGCTGCAACATTTTAAAGAAAAGGTGTGTGTGTGTTAAAAGATGTGATTTAAAGATCAGCTGCATCATTTTAGGAAAGGTGTGTGTGTGTTAAAAGATGCCATTTAAAGAGCACCTGCATCATTTTAAAGAAAAGGGGTGTGCGGTGAAAAGATGCCATTTAAAGATCAGCTGTATCATTTTAGGAAAGGGGTGTGTGTGTTAAAAGAAGCCATTTAAAGAGCACCTGCATCATTTTAAAGAAAAGGGGTGTGCGGTTAAAAGATGCCATTTACAGATCAGTTGCATCATTTCAAAGAAAAGGGGTGTGTGTGTTAAAAGATGCCATTTACAGATCAGCTGCATCATTTTAAAGAAAAGGGGTGTGTGTGTTAAAAGATGTCATTTAAAGATCAGCTGCATCATTTTAGGAAAGGGGTGTGTGTGTTAAAAGAAGCCATTTAAAGAGCACCTGCATCATTTTAAAGAAAAGGGGTGTGCGGTTAAAAGATGCCATTTACAGATCAGTTGCATCATTTCAAAGAAAAGGGGTGTGTGTGTTAAAAGATGCCATTTAAAGAGCACCTGCATCATTTTAAAGAAAAGGGGTGTGCGGTGAAAAGATGCCATTTAAAGATCAGCTGCATCATTTTAGGAAAGGGGTGTGTGTGTTAAAAGATGCCATTTAAAGAGCACCTGCATCATTTTAAAGAAAAGGGGTGTGTGGTGAAAAGATGCCATTTAAAGAGCACCTGCAACATTTTAAAGTAAAAAAGGGGTGTGCGGTTAAAAGATGCCATTTAAAGATCAGCTGTATCATTTTTAAGGAAATGAGTGTGTGTGTTAAAAGATGCCATTTAAAGATCAGCTGCATCATTTTAAAGAAAAGGGGGGTGTGTGTTAAAAGATGCCAGGCATTTAAAAATCAGGTGCATCATTTTAAAGAAAAGGGGTATATGTGGTACATTTTAGGGTATAGTAACATTTTAGATTTTTGTCTCTAAATCCATAATCCTCCAAATTTTGTACAAAAATATGCATTTGTACTCTGTTACATGGGCCATCATTTAAAAAAAAGTGTTCTCCTTCAAATATCATTTCAATACATGCTTTATTCCAAAGTTATTTTCAAAAGTATCAGAGATCCTGATGAAAATTGTCAAGGTGATCTCCAGGTATATATGAACCACTATTTTACTCAGATTTTATGGCACTAAATGGCCTTTGTGTGCCGATGTGCCTTTAAGCAATCATTCATTCATTCATTCATTCATTCCAGGTATGAAGATTATCTTAATTTACTGCAAAGATACTAATTGTAAGGCATATTTGTTTGTAGGGATACCCCACTGATATGTTCTGTAGGGTTACCCTAGTAATACCCATTGTCGTGATGGTTGTAGAATATAAAAAAATTATCAATTTATCTCCTTTTTTTTCAGATCTCTCCACCTACAACAAAAGCACGTCTGTGAGGAAAAGAGGACCACACTTTTGTGAATAATCTTACAAGGTTGAATCTTAGTGAGTATCTAAGTCTTTCTGTAGTTAGCCTGATGCATGTTGCCCAATGTCAATCAATGCTTTCTTCCATATGTTCATCAACTAAGATTTGCATACAACCTTTAAAGGTGTCCTTCCTTTCCCTTGAAACTTGGTACTACTATTGAATATACATAGATAGGGGTTGCCACCTTTAAAATTTTCACGATACAATAGGATATCTATATTTCCTGAACAATATGATACTTAACCCATTAACGCTCAAGAGTTCCTGGAGATGGATCGTCTGCTTCTCTCATTATTTTGAAAATAATTTGTTAATGAAGCAAAAGTTCACAAAATATTTGAAGGAGAGTTGTTGTCTGGTTTCTGATCAACGTTTCTCTCTCAAATGTTTGCGAGAAAGTTGCCAGTGACTTGGGGTTAGGCAGTGTTTTTTTTCGCTGGATACTCTGGTTTCCTCAACCACGTACAAACATCTTATCACAACATACCCGCAATATGGCAGAAAAAAGTGAAGAAAATTTAAAAGATTCCAATTTCAAGAATGTTTGCATGCCCCACTTGTAAAAAGGATTAAGAAAATGGCAACACTTGCCATGACTTGAGCTTCTATTCTGGTGAAATTCAGCGACATTTTCTGTTAACTACCTTTAGATCGATACCATTAACATGACCTCCAATTAATAATGGAGCTGGGTCAAGCAAAACACACCTTATTTATCCTAATCCCTTCCTCCCAGAGTTCCTCCGACAAAAATTGCATCTGGTCCTGAAACGGTTGCCATGGCAACAAATGCAATCTGATGAAAGGTGTGAGAGGGTCAGGTGAGGTCTAAAAATAGATTTGACCAAAGGTGGGTAAATGAACTGTTTAGTGCTGCGCAGGACATGGAAGATAATTGGGCTGGGTCAGGGATTGAGGAGATCAATTTGTCCATGTTGTCTCGCATGGCGTCCTGGTGTCTCTGCTAAATCAATACGATCCACCAATCCTTATAATCTGGAAATAAGTGAGAAAATGTAGATAACGCCACTTTTTCACCACAATACAGATGGCAGAAATAGGTTGATGTTTCAGTGACCAGTTTGAACACTGGTCAGTGGCAAATAGGCCAAAAATGGCTGTTAAACCTCATTTTCACCACAATACAAATGGTAGAAATACTAGATATTACAGTTTCAAGTTTGAACACTGGTCATATGTGTGTGTGTATATATAATATATATATATATATATTTATATAATATATATATATATATATATATATATATATATATATATATATATATATATATATATATATATATATATATATGTATATATATATATATATATATATATATATATATATATATATATATATATATATATATATATTTTAGAGCTGCACTCACGGAGGGAGATTAACTCATGAGCTCACCACCCGTTTGACTCGTGAGCTCATGAGCTCACGGACATTCCAATTTTCCAAAGAAATACTTATTTTCCAGCCCAGCTCTTGAAAAATAAATATTTCTTGGCGCAGATTTATTAACATTACCATGTTTATTCAATTTTTAAACGTGCTGACGAGGTACAGAGGTCAGTATAACACTCAACACCACGTGAATGTATACATTGGAGATTGTAAAGAAGACAATATAGACAGCGATAGGCAGTTATGTATGTTAATAATGTGTGTTAGGTGCTCTGTGTTACATTTGTGTTCCCAACATAGACGAGCTCATGATTTGAACATTTCAGCTCCAGCTCGGCGAGTTTGCCCTAGGGCTCAAGCTACTTGAGTTCGTGAGTGGTGAGTGCAGCTCTAATATATATATATATATATATATATATATATATATATATATATATATATATATATATATATATATATATATATATATATATATATATATATATATATATATATATATATGTATGTATATATATATATATATATATATATATATATATATATATATATATATATATATATATATATATATATATATATATAAACTAGTCAACTATCAGACTCATTTGTACCATTTGACAACCTAGCTCCAGCCACACGTGTGGCTCAAAATGTCCTTTTTTTTCGCCTACGGAGAATTCCTGCCTGGTTCCCGAGCAGCAGTGGCAGCACATGTAGCTCTGCAGCCGGTACGTACTGGCAGGCACAGCTCAGCTGAGTAGAAGTGGGGCTCAAATCTATCTGCAGGCTTATCATGTTAAATTCTATTTAGATTATCCGCCTGTCAATCAATCTTAATCAACCAATAAAGGAAGCCATACTGGTCCAGGTAAATCATTATCAGCCAGCTAAGCGACGACGACGCCAGTGACGGACGCTAGTGACAGTCAACAGTGACAGAAGACAGTGATGTCTGTTGATGCTCTATCCAAGTTCGCAGAAATCTGTCTAGTGCATCTCGGAGTCAAGAAAAATAAGTCCTTTTCAGAGTCATCTTACAAATTTGAGAATTTATTTATTGACCATTTTATGCCTGTAGCAGAAACAAATTGTATGTTCATCCTCTACAAGCCTGTCTCAGGTATTGCCATTGACTGCCCACTGTCTCTCACTATCATGCAGGTTTGAATCCTGCTCAGTGCATGCGAGAAAGTTGTCAGTGACTTGGGTTTAGGTAGTAGAATTGCCGCTGCTGCATGCTGTTTTTCTACCATGCAGGTTGGAATCCTGCTCAGTGCATGCGAAAAAGTTGTCAGTTACTAGGGTTTAGTTGGTTTCTGACAGCTGTGTGGTGAACACGGATTATCAAACAAGATGTAGGCCAAAATACAAGAAGTTGTCCTGATTGATATTATGTTCATTATACTTATCAACGTATTACGAATAATCTTAAATTATATGTCCTAATTGATACCCTAATTGAGCAATGATATTACACCCAGATATTAGTCATAATATGTACACATTCTAATTGATACCCTAGTGTACTGATGATAAATCCAGGGCTAATTCATTATACAAAAACATGTCATATCTTATCACACTTGTATAACAATTAAAGGGAGTTTATTATACAAAGGGATATCCTTTTTCACCCTTCCTAAATGACGCTTTGAATATCAAGGAATACTTGGGATTTTCCTAGTAAAATTCAATAATTTCCTGGGATGTCTCAGCTACATTTGATAAAGTTATGTTGTCATGTAGTTGATAATGTACAGTACAGGTATTTAATTCCTGCACCAGTCGACTGAACGTCTGCCAGTGACTGGTTGTACAAACACTCTGGATAGCATGTCAATGCAATAAGCCAAGCATATTTATGCCCCACGGGGCTTGTGAATCAAAGCTACGTTCAGTTATGAGGTCATATATGCGTCGATTGAAACAGGGTGGCAATCAGGCTTGCGGTTGTGTATTACGCCCGGGTTGCCCACACAGTGCAGGAATTAAATGTCTGCACTGTATCCTTATGGCCAATACAAAATGATGCAAACAACCTGAAAAAACTATTAAAACCTAGGCACATGGGTGCTCATTGTAAAGTACTCAGCAAGAGCTTTCCAATGAATACCAACTTGACAGGGTCTGGATGGTTTTCCAAAATCTTTGCATCCTTGTGCTTTGGATGAATTAAAGTAGCCTTATCATTGAAAGTGTTAACCCATTAATGCACATATCAGCCAAAAGCGGCCTGGCAATTTGATAAAATCTTGTAGGCAAAAGCATTATAGCTAGGAACATATTTGATAGGGAAATGTTAATCAGAACAGTACGTACCAACAACCCTCCTTCAAATATTTTGTAAAATCATTCACAATTAATTCCTAAGTTAATGTCATAGATATTATAGATCCAGACGACTATCTCTGGAGGATCTCCTACTATAGGCATTAATGGTTTAAATAACAGGATGCCCTTGCCATGGCTGTTTCCTTTTTGAGACCAATGTTTCTCAAACCACAAGATGTATTTCTCTTAACCCATTATGCTGGTGGTGGCTGATTTGGCCAATACAAAATGGTGCAAAAGACCTTAAAAAATGTCTGAAACCCTGGCACATGGGTACTCATCTGAGAGCACTCAGCGAGAGCTATCGAATGAATACCAACATGACAAGGTTTGGATGGTTTTCAAAAATCTTTGCTTTCTTGTCATTTGGACGAAAGTATAGCGTCAGCATTGGAAGGGTTAAAAAAAACTGCCATCTCAAATGTCAGTCCCTACAAAGAATATAATCCACGTGCCTAAAAGGATGTTATCCCGCCAGATTAATGCACTTAGAGGTGCTGGGTTCGCTATGTTGACATGCTTGTCTTCTCTCAGCGAGATCGAGAACGGCATCACCACTGGCATCACCGCGTTGAGACATGTTCTATCCTCAACCCTTGTGCCATTTAAACACGGGCCGTCGACTGCGCGCAGGGAATTGACTCGACAAGCCAAAGATGTCTGCCAATCTTCCACCGTGACAGAAACAAAGGAGAGGTCTCCAGCATGGCGCCTTCTTACAATGCGTCATCTCAATTGGAAAAAAAAACATTTTTACCCATTCATCATCATGTGTGTAACACATACATATGCATGTGCTCACACACACATACATAAACACTCACACACACACATAAACACACACACATAAACACACACACACATAAGCACACGGACAGTGAGAAGGTTTCCAGTGACTTTGGGTTAGGGGATGGCTTTTGCTGGGTACTCTTGTGTCCTCCACCACTGGTTAGTAATGATTTAGCTTGAATTTGGCTGAAAAAGTGACAAAAATTTGAAGTTTAGAAATCACTCTTAGTAATTAAACAATTAAGGCTAACATTTATACTCTTTAACCAATTTATGCATAGAGATTCCTTAAGATTTTTTTTGTCTGGATATATGGTATTTTGGACAATAACTTTGGAATTCAGAACATTTTACAAAATATTTGAAGGAGAGTTGTTGTTTTTCTGATAAACATTTCTCTTTGACAGATTCTCTCAACTTTGCGCATGCCTTCAAAATTTCACAAGAATGCTTTTGGCAATGCAACGTTAGCATTGATGGGTTAAAAAAGGGGGATTTTTTGATGCAAGGCAGCACGCAGCTCTCTGATGCATAATTGATCAGACGGAATTGCTCTGCAACTGCAAGACGGAGAGTCGTGTGTCGGTGAACGTTGGGCACCCCCAAGGAACTCTCTTCTACTTTGTGCATGCACCTTGAGGTAACATGGAAGAGGTCTGCAACGCTGCACAATTTGCTCGCAAGAGTTCCCTGGGGAACAATAGACTCCCAGAACAATGCCTCTGGGTGTCATATCAGCAAGGGTTTATGCATTAATACGCTTTTTCTGGCAGGTACTTGATGAAGTACGACAGTCCCAGACATGGTCGAAAGCTTTTAATTTGAAGGGCAAGCATGAAGGTTGATTTAGCCACTCAGGCTAGTATTTGGTACCAGTGTGACCCTGCCCCAGGGAGAGTGAATGAGTCAGTGCAAGGTTTCAAAAATCTAGAGTCTTATAATGTTTCCTATGCTAAGGCTACTTATGTCTTAAGCACAAGTTTTTTGAAAATTATCTAAGCACTGTCATGCTGGCATTAATTGGATAACCTCGCTGATTACTCTCAGATGAGTGCCCATGTGCAAGGGATTCGATAATTTTTCAGGTTTTTTGCATTATTTTGTGTTGGCCAAATTTGCCACCAGCAGCATAAGTGTTATAACTATTTTAGAGGCTTTTGCTAATAATACTGTATCCGACTTTAATTTCGAATGCTAAGAATTTCGCTTTACAACCCTGCTGGAGGGTATTTGTGCTTTTTTTTTTCGCTCATTCAAGCACTCTAACAAAACAAATATAACGCAGGATATTTGTTTGAAGGATGTTATTGTGGGACCATCATTAGGAGAGCAAAAATAGCAAAAATTAAATGCCTGTAAAAATACCAGTTATACAGTAATTGCTGATGACCCTAATGTATAGATTGGAGGGAAGAACTCTTTGAGGTCTTCAATATTGTTAAAACCACTCATTTCACCTTTTTTCAAGGGGGGGGGGGTTGGTTACTCAAAATGTTTTAGTAGAATCCTAAAGCGTCTACACGGCTAGCTCCTCTGCTGGTAATTTGTTCTATACAGCAATATTGGTCAATAAAGGAGTGCAGTTAAATAACACGTGGTCTTCAGTAGCTGTTGGATGCTGAACCATTGGCTCTGACTCTGAATGCATCCACTTGACATCACTCATTGATCTGGCACTAGGAAATGCACTCGGTTCATCGTCATGGTGATTGCCATTGGACCTGACACATGGCCAGTATTCGATGTTAACCCATTAATACTCACAGCAGCCAAAAGCAGCCTGGCATTTTTGATGAAATTTTGCAGGCAAAATCTTATTTGGAAGAGTATTTGAAGGGGCATTGTTTATACGAACACTACTAAAAAAAATATTTTTTAAAGTAAAGTAATCTTTATTTTAAGTCGGTATATCAATTACAAGAAACACAAGCTACTAAGGCTCTTGACCGACTTGACCAACGGCTTAAAGTGCCTTCCGAAGCACTGGGCAACGAGAAGTTAACTGTCTTGCCTAAGGACAGAAAGAACTGGCATCGGCCGGGAAAAGAACCCGCGACCTTCATGTCACCAGCCAAGCATTGGACGAAAGTAGCCCTAGCATTGGAAGGGTTATTGAACCCTTCAGCATCTGAAATCTGAAGTGCACTCATAGTAGGAATTTTGGGGAATTTTTTTATTAACGTCACTTTTTCTGCCCTATTTAGGCTATTTTGTGGCGATTGGTTTTGTGTCATTTTTCTTTTGTGGTCTAATCATTCTCTGGCTATCTGCTGCAGAGAATCCCTGCACTTTTCAAGGAAAATACCTGGATTTCCTAGGATTCTTCAGCTATATTTGGTAAGGGTTCTTCATGTGGTATAATAATTCTCTGGCTATAGCTGCTGCGGGGAGCTCGAGTGGGTTGAAAATTTCTTCAGGAAAAGTAATCAGAGCAGAGAACAATTTCTCAGCAATAACTCGACATATTTTACACCATAAATTTCCACAGACCTCTTAGCTAGGAACAACCAGCTAATGTGCAGTGATTGTGAGCTATATATAACGGCAGGTAAGATGACTGTCTCACTCTCGTTTATTGGCAAGCTGCCAAAGAACATTAATTTTGAGATATTAGGTATATTTGCCATCTGCCAGCTGTTCGTGCTTTCTTCGTGTCCGGTTGCCAAGGACTCGTGCCTAGAAGTGTTAATGGGCATCTCTCTTAACCCATTCATGCCTAGGGATCTCAATGACAAGTGTCGTCTGGACTAAAGATACTTTTGAAAATAACTTTCAAATTAATCATAAATAGCAAAAATATTTGAAGAAGAGTTGTAGGTTAGTTTCTGACCAATCAGTGACTCTTGCCTAGAAGTGCTAATTGGCATATCTCTTAACCCATTCATGCCTGGAAATCTCCATGACAAGTGTCGTCTGGACTTGAGATAATTTTGAGAATAACTTTCAAATTAATCATAAATTGAAAAAATATTTGAAGGAGAGTTGTAGGTTAGTTTCTGATCAACATTTCTTCTTCAATTCCTTTCTATAAAAATGTTTTTGTGAGAGAGTGATCTCCAAAATGCAGTCAGGTCATTTTGGCTGCTATGGGCGGGTTAACATGTTTTCATGGTCTCAGAACTTTAAACATAACTCTTCCAAACATAACTTTCTTCAAACTTTCCATTCCATGGTACTCAAACATCTGTGGTATGAAACCCTGCAAGTTGCACTGACTTATGATGTGCAATAGGAGTTGGCATCTCCTGGGGAACCCAAAGCTGTTGGGCACCCTGCTTGCCTTATAAAAGTAGGGGGATTTGGGAATCTGTCTATGGATACCCTGCATCTGAAGGCTCAGCTCTTACTCTCCCTCTTTTTCTTCTTTCACCTAGAATAATTATGTGCTTTGTCATTGTTCCTCAACAATGGCAAAGGACCAATAATTGCTAATATATCTTATGGCACTAAATGACCGAACGGTTGTGTGTTGATGTGCCTTAAAACATTTATTCATTCATTCATTCTGTGGTATGAATACAAGTGCATTAGTGTGCTGTCCAATTCCTGTTATGGTTGTGTATCCCATTATTGATCAGACCTCATGCTATCTTGGAGAGCCACTCAATAAGGGGCTCAGACCTTCCAGTCCTTGATAGTATAACACCTGTGGTATCAGTTAGGAGTGTGGGGGGCTAGGTCCACGTGTTTGAGTAGAGTGTAGGACAAGAAGGGCATTTAGTTCTAGTATTGCATACTGCTTTGGTACCAGTGTGTAACTTGCACACACCTGTATAGGAGTTCTAAATCCCTGGTAGTATAACATGTATGGTATCAGTTCAGAGTGTGGGGGCTAGATCCATGCGTTTGAGGAGAGTGCAGGACAAGAATGCCATTTATTTCTAGTATTGCATACTGCTTTGGTACCTGTATTTGACACAAACACCCAGGGTCTTAGCCACGATTTAGAAACTGGTTGTCCAAAATCGACAATTGTTAAATTTTTGGGAGTCCTATTTTTCATGGGAGACATTATACTCAGATTGCAACCATAAACATGTACTTACTTAAGTATGATGTTCATATATAATACCATGAGAAATATATTAAGGTGAAAAAAATATATGATATGCTTAAAAATGAGATTTTAAGAAATTCCCCACAATTATTTTGGGTGTCCTGAAGGGTTATTTTTGAGGGTTTAGGTGTCCTGATGCCTTGTTGGTTAAGACTATGCACACACCTGTATAGGAGTTCAAAACCCTGGTAGTATACCATCTATGGTGTAACATTTAGGAGTATGGGGGCTGGCTCAATGTGTTTCAAGGAGTGGGATGGAGGTGAATGCCCTTTGGTTCTAGCGTGGCACGCTGCTGTGTTACTGGGGTGTTCCACAAGCACACCTTTACAGGTGCCAACACCTCAATGGAACGAGACATGTTTTAACCCTACCAATGCTGAGGCTACTTTTGCCCAAAGCACAAGGACTCAAAGATTTCTGAGAACCATCTAAACCCTGTCATGTTGGTATTTATTGGAAAGCTCTTGCTCTCTCAGTACTCTCAGATGAGTACCCATTTGCCAGGGGTAATAATTTTTCATGATTTTTGCATCATTTTGTATTGGCCAAAGTAGCCATCAGCAGCATAATGGTTAAGAAGTGGGATGGAGGTTAATGCCATTTAGTTCTAGTGTGGCACGCTGCTGTGTTACCAGGGTGTTCCACAAGCACACCTTTACAGGTGCCAACACCTCTATGGAACGAGACATGTTTTAAAAAGACTACATGTACTTCACACCAATGTCAATGCAGTGTGTGAGCCAGACACTAAACATTCCCTGATCCTACAAGACTCCACTATAACTGAGCAGCATGACCAAGAACAACCCAAAGACTGCAATGATACAGGAATGGAATCTTGACTGATTTAAGTTTTTTAGGGATGAAGAATTTTTAGTAATTGAACTATACTGTCAAGAACTATTTTAGGAACTGACTCCATCATAACTGAGCAAGACATTGCAGAATGACCAAGAACAACCCAGAGATTGCAATGATACAGGAAAAGAATCTTGACTGATTTAATTTTCCAGGGATAAAGAATTTTGATTGGTCCTAAAGTATTTTCTTGCATAACTAACTCCTTCCTCCTGTAAAGAATTATTTAAGGTACTGATTCACAGTTCCACAACCAGAGAATATCTTTTCTTTAACCCTTCCAATGCTTAGTCTACTTTCGCTAAAAACGCAAGGTCGCAAAGATTTTTGAAAACCATCTATGACTTGTCATGTTGGTTAGATAGCTCTCTTTTTGTTCTCTCAAATGAGTACCTAACATTGTTCCAGGGTTTCTCTCATTGTTCAGATATTTTACATTGTTTTGTAGTACCAAAGTTAGCAACCAGCAGCATAAGGGCTAATGAAACCCAGTTCTACCTGCTATATCTATGTCTGTATTGGGCCTCAATTGAATCAAAAAGAGTTCATGTAGTTATCCACATTTCTACCAACAAAAAAAATCCTTTTATTTCTTTCATGAATCCAAGTCCTATCAGGAGGTGATATTTCCTTTAACTCTTCCAATGCCACACTTGTAGACCGGGATCGGGCACTGTCCACGCATCATCAAATGTCGCTGCCTCCCATCTCCTTGGCAACTATCTGACCTAGAAAGGATGCTGCATGCTAATTGCACAGATCAGATCACGTGACCAAGGCTACACCGCGTAACCCGAGGCGCACATACCCTAGGTGCTAGCATGCCGTGCCTATGGCGTTGCGGTTCAAGGGGATGTATTTCTCTGATATAACTTAGGAAAAAGTCTTTCAGGGGGATATTCATGATGTGACGAGATTGTGCTGTGATCGATGAAGCACTCCCTGACCCCATTAGAACGACGAGGCTAAAAAACCTGTTGCTAGGAATAAAGAGATTTTATCTGCATGAGTTTTCATCTGAAAAGGACAAAGCCGGAGATGCCAGGCAACTTGTTAGGGGTAAGATCCATATTCCAGCCAGCCAACGATTTTACACTGCTGGGTTTTTGCTAATTATCCCTCTAAGGATTTAATGTTATGTGATGTCTAGAACTAGCGATAAAAGGATGGGAAATGGAAAGGTCACTTCAATAATGAGACCGGCGACATTAAAATACTGGCTCCCCTGGAGTGCTTACTAAGTGGGACCTTGCTACCTGCCTCAACACTTATGCTGCTGGTGGCTGATTCGACCATTACAAAATGATGCAAAAACCCTGAAAAAAATGACTGAAACCGCAGGACATGGGTACTCAGGAAGAGCTATCCAATGAATACCAACATGGCAGGGTTAATTAGATTTTTTTCAAAAATTTTTGTATCCTAAGTGTCATACTTTAGAAAATAACTTTGAAATGAAGCATGAATTTGCAAAATATTTGAAGGAGAGTTGTAGATAGAGCTCTGCTGAACAATTCTCTTCAAATTTTATCTAAATATTGCTTTTGTTAGGGAGATATCACCAAAACTGTCAGGCTGTTTTGACCCAATGTTCATGTGGTCTAAGACATTGCCACTGACTGCTTGCTGTCTCTCTCTGCTCCCGGGTTGTGCATCCAGTTCATATCATGTGAGGAAGTTGCTTGTGACTTGGGGTTAGGCAGTGGTTTACAAAAGGTGCTTCACCAATTTCTCCCACCATTATCCTACTGGTTTGTCACCGTGTTGCCTCAATATATGGAAAAGTGATGATTGATAATTTCCAAAGATTAAACTTTTATTCAATATAATACTTTCATTCGTTCATACCAAATTCATGCCAAACTCAATGCGGATATTTAGGAAGATTATTTCAAAACGCAATACTTTTATTCATTCATACCAAATTCATACTTAAGTTAGTAAGCATATCTGTTATAGGATAATATTATAATGTGTTTGCATTATGAGGCGACTATTCATTCATACCAAATTCATACCAAACTTAAGCAGCATGTCTGTTATGGGCAATGTGTGGCAACTGTGCATTATGCATCATGTCCTGGTTAAGATTGATCATCATGTATACACAGACTGTGTGCTGCTCTGCATCTAGAGTATAAATATTGCATGTTATTGACTGAAAGTCACCTACCCATAGTGCTAGGTTACAGCAGTCAATATCAAAGCTAGCGACCTCTATTTCCTTGTATGTCAATTTTTAACCTACATTATTCAGGATATAAATATTGCATTTTATTGACTGGAAGCCATTCACATATAGTGTTAGGGTACAGCAGTCAATACTAAAGCAAGCGACTTCATATCACAGTTTTTAGCCCATAGACAACTGCTTTGGAATTTGAGACACTTTGATAATAACAATTTTTTCTTAAGTTGAGTATGGTCCACTTGGTAACACTTAGATTTTAGGCCCCAGAAGGTCCTTGATAAAAAAAAAAGAAGTCAAAAACAGCATTTCTGGTTAATGTACATAGTATTACTATTTTGGGCTGCTAGTCTGAAAAATCTAGGGACCCACAGCAAAATCTACCCTTGGGAGAGTCGAACCCTGGTCCATTTTTTCTGGAAGAACTGACAAATGAATAATCAGATTGCAAGCAGTGGTTGGAAGGGTGATTTTATCATGAATAATTCAAAGATGGAATGTACTGTGTTGAAGAACAGAGCCTGGTTAGGATGCAAGAATGATATATTTAACACCTTTCAGTGTTGTTTTTGTTATATCTGTGGTTATAATTGTATAATTTAATGAGCTGCCTTTCTTCTTAATACTTCCTATGCCTGTGTAAATAATTAATACCATTTTTGCTTTAGAGATTTCCCCTAATTAGATTAAGATTTTTAAAAATGATTTTTTGACAATTCATATATTAAACAAAATAAGTTTCTTGCTAATACAGGTATGGCTGGGCTAATTAATGTTGCTCATTTCTCTGATGAGAAATAATGTGTCTTCATATCAAAATTTAAATAGTTATAATGTGTCAAAGAATTAGCCTGAATTGAAGAGCCTACAACGTGCGTTCAAATATCATTGATCTGCAGGATCTCTTAATCGTGGCAGACTTATCATTGTTTTTTCTAGAATTTAAGAAAGAGTTTTTTTATAGAGGGATAATTTTTTTTGGCCTGCCAGTAGCACAGATGGGTACTAAGAACGCATATATGTGTGTGTGTGGCATCGGAAGGGTTGATTTTAAGGTCATGATAAATTTCACGAAGATGATGTCATAATTTGCATGTTATTTATGACCTTGTGTTTGTGCTGTGTTTTGGCAAGCTACTTATAGGTAAATAAATCTCTGTGTACACAGTGACAGCCCGGCAGACTCTCTGACAGACTCTCTCCCAGTTAGATGAGGTAGTTAAGTGGAATCGATCATCGCATCATTTACCATGCTTTAATATCCCACACACCTGCGGAAAAACACTATCAGGAGGAAGGGGTTCAGCTGAAGCAGGATCATATGATGGAAGCACAGGTATAGATATTTATCATTGTGTTTCACTGGAGGTAATATAAAGATTTCTTTTAGCAGGTGGTAGTTTTCTGAATAACCAAGTGTTGGTATAGTTAGTTATAATGAAATAGGTCAAAATTGTTCTTCAGCTCAGGGTCGAGGGACGGTATTCATTAGATAGCTCTCGCTACTATGATCAGATGAGTAGTACCTTTGTATCGGGGTTTTAGTGACTTTCAGATATTTTGCATCATTTTGTTTTGACCACTCAACCAGGTTCTTAGAATTCCCCATGAATATGGATATCAAATAAGATGGGTATATATAGTTGTCTGGACTTCCACATGATGCTGGGGTTTAGTTCAAGGCCCTGAAGAATAAGGTATTGTCTTTCCTATGATGAGGGCAGGTATGCTGATAAGATGGGTAGTAGTTGTCTGGACTTCCACGTGATGCTGGGATCTAGTTCAGGGCCCTGAAGAATAAGGTATTGTCTTTCTTATGATGAGGGCAGGTATGCGGTAAAGATTTTTCAGTAGATGATAGTTGTTTGGTATTCCCTTTATTGTGCGGGGTAGATGATGATAATGATGATATTAATGGTGATGAGGATGAGGATGCCAATATTATACTGATGATAAGGCCTAGAAAAAAATATTGTTTGTTTCCTGTAACGGTCTAAAAAAAATAGGGTAGGTAGGTCGGTATTTTTTTTTTCTTCTTTGACTCTTTTTTTGGTCAAAAATGTATGTTTTATGCATGTTTTACGTTGATTGGGAGATGGGAGGGCAGAAAAAACTTTAGGGTAGGGATTTTTTTTAATACAAACTTGTTAGGGTAGGGTTACAGGAAACAAAATTTTTCTTTTAAAGTTGATGTTGATGAGGATCAATGTGATGAAGACTTCATAATGATGATGATTTTGATATGGTGATGATGACAAAGATGGTGCTTGTGGCATTAACCTTTTTGCTGCTGGTGGCTTATTTGGCCAATACACAACTAGACAAAAACCTGAAAAATGACTTAAACCATGGCACATGGGCACCCATCTGAGAGTACTCAGTGAGAGCTTTCTAATGGGTACCAACATGACAGGGTTTAGATGGTTTTCAAAATATTTGCGTTCTGGTGCTTTGGATGAAAGTAGCCTCAGCATAACCATTGGAAGGGTTAATGTGGTGGACTGGTGGTGGTCGTGGTTGTGACTGACAGTTGATAACTGGGTTAGGTATACTACCTGCCTGTACGGGTTTCAGTTTTATTGATGTGATTTACGGGAATATAAAGGTCAAGGTCAAGACTGGTGGGTCTATATCCCATATACCACCAACACCTTATAATCAATCTACCTCCTCCATCCACTTGACACACTGCCCTTCTAGCTCATAGGGGATATAGACCAGTGTGACACACACAGGCCTAGGCACAGGTATGTGAAGAGGTATGTACAGATTGATTTTATATTAATGTTTGTTTGATGTTGCATTTATTGTTTTGATATCCTTTATTTGAAATATGTCTAGTATGCCTTAAGAAATCATATTCCTAATGTTGTTGGAATTGAACCTTTTCAGTATCGTGGAAATCTCGGTTTATCTTTGTCTGTCTGTCTCTGTCTGTCTGTCTCTCTCTCTCTCTCTCTGTCTGTCTGTCTCTTTCTCTCTCTCTCTCTCTCTCTCTCTCTCTCTCTCTCTCTCTCTCTCTCTCTCTCTCTCTCTCTCTCTCTCTCTCTCTCTCTCTCTCTCTCTCTCTCTCTCTCTCTCTCTCTCTCTCTCTCTCTCTCTCTCTCTCTCTCTCTCTCTCTCTCTCTCTCTCTCTCTCTCTCTCTCTCTCTCTCTCTCTCTCTTCATAGCTGCAGGATTTTCTATGTACATGTATCACCTTGAACATATTCTCAAATCAACCAATGACTTTTCTAAATATTAAGTAGATTGAACCATTTTATTCCGAGGGTCTAATTCAAACATTGTCTGATGCAATCAACAATTCAGGATTTTTTTTCCATTTATATGGATACAAAACAAAGAAACAACAAAGGAACAACAGTAAACAGGATGATTAGGCTCGCCTATAAATGCTCACAGCAGCCAAAAACAACCTGACAATGTTGATAAAATCTTTCAAGTGAAAGCATAATTGGGAAAATATTTGAGGGAGAAATGTTATTTGGGACACTACCATCAACTCTCCTTCAAATATTTTGTAAAATAATTTTAATTTCAAAGTTATTGTCCAGAGAATTATTGACTCAGACAACAATTGGGGAAACTCTTAATAAGAATTACTGGGCTAAGATTAACATATCATTCATTCTGCAGCTCAAAAATGCTTCACTATCTTGTCTTTCTGATAAAAGTATTTTATGGGAAATATTTGAAGAAGAAATGTTGATACAAACTCTTATTAAAACTTTCTTTCAAATATTTCACAATCTTCTACTTTATTCACTTTATTATTTCCTAAGTATCTTAGCTTCCAGCCGACAATTTTAATAGAAGTCTGAGTATGAATATATTGGAACTAGAAATTATATAAATTACAGCTTTTAATCCTATATTTTGCAAATTTCTCCTTAAAATATTTCTGAGTTATTTTCATCAGTTTTTTGGCATCCAGCCAACATGTTTTAACAAAAGTGTGAGGTAAGAATGGGTTAAAGACAGCCCATGCATATTATGCAAGTAGGGTAATTTAGTGGCCCTCTTTTCGCATACTAATGGAGCCAAATCACTTCACTTTATTGAATATTGAACAGGCCTCTGGCTGCTGGCATAGACTATGCAAGCAGAATAGGCACCACTCCTGTAGCAAATAATATTCTAAAGCAGTATTGGGTGGTGTGAGAAAATGTCTAGGCTATGCTACCCTGTCCCAAAATATCAACGCACAAACTTAATATAAGAACACAATAAACTCAATGCATTGTTTATACTCTTACCATATACAAATTGGTGTAAGGTTGCTTTGGGTACACCAGGTACATATAGGTAAATTGGTACCAAATTAATGATGCCCTTACAGAACGAAGCTGAAACTCCTAAGAAAATTCTTGGATTTTTCTAGGATATTCATGTAAATTCCTCTGCATTCCCAGTTTCATGTGGCAAGTGTATCAAGTAGATCTATGGGCACATCAAGTTGTAGGGTATGTTTTTACATATTTATGTAACTTCTTTCTGTAGGGTTTAACTTAAGATTTTTCACTAGTTTTTTTCCTGCAGTTTTTTTGCTCTGGGTTTATTCATTGAAATTTCTTTACTGTAGGGTTTCCTGAGTGAGTTTTTTACTGCAGGGTTTTTATTTGAAAGATTTCTCCTGTAGGATTTTCCTATAGATTTTTTTTGTAGTTTTTTTACGGTATGGCTTTCATTGTAGTATTTCATTATTGGTTTTCATACTACGTTTTGTTTACTGAGGGATTTTTTACTGCAGATATTTAATATGCTTTTTATGGACGATTCCTGCTGTGAATAGTCCTCCTGCATATGACGGCAGCAGCAATAAATTCTAATCATTGCATGCTTGCTCTGACGTCCTAATCTACTTTTCCCCGCGACAATCAGTTAATCTGGTTGTGCAATCAAAATAACTGCACTAACGATGAAGCTGCGGCGCTGGCGATTATTCTCAGCTAGTTTTCCGCCCGAGGACACACAGCAGATTACTCCGCTAATCATGTTGTCTGCAGCAGACTAGTGCCACACAACTAATAGAAATTAATTAAGCAAGCTGTGATATAGGTGCAAAGGTCTTGCTGCTATACCTGATATATGCGTACTATGAAAGTAGATACACTTCTAGTTCTATCTATAGCCAGAGAGAGAGAGAGAGAGAGAGAGAGAGAGAGAGAGAGAGAGAGAGAGAGAGAGAGAGAGAGAGAGAGAGAGAGAGAGACAGAGACAGAGAGAGAGAGAGACAGAGAGAGAGAGAGAAGGGGGAGAGAGAGAGAGAGAGAGAGAGAGAGAGAGAGAGAGAGAGAGAGAGAGAAAGAGGGAGAGAGTGAGAGAGAGAGAGAGAGAGAGAGAGAGAGAGAGAGAGAGAGAGAGAGACAGAGACAGAGACAGAGAGAGAGAGAAAGAGAGAGAGAGAGAGAGTCATAGAGAGAGAGAAAGAGGCAATACCTGATATTGTAGGAAGTAGGAAGTAGGCCGAGATATAGGTGCAAAACGGGCTCTCCCATGCACCTATAGTATCTAAAATCCCCATTCAGAATCTTACCCATGGTAAGAGACTACAACAGTTGCAATTGTAAGCAAATCTATCTACATAAACTGCGTACATGTTATGATGATTATACTCTCCTGCTCTTTATAGTAACACATAACTAAACCTCTGCATTACATAACTAAACATAATAGAAATGCAACCCAGAAACCTGTTTTTCCAACACATTGTGACATCCTACTATATTTGCCTTGTCTCACATGTCTCTGTGTATATAGATTGGAAGGCGGGCATATGTTGCCCTATTTAAGCAGCGGAAACATTATCATTGCTGTTGTTTTTGATTGGTTCATCGATCGATCAATCGATACATTTGAATACAATTTTCTGTCAATTCCATGAAAGTAATCGCTTGTTCAGCAGCTCACATTCTGACCTAGGAAAACACGATTTTCTATTTTGCGACAGCTGGAACTATTGATTTCTGAATCTCAGGGGAGTATATTGCAGCGAGCTGTCATTAACTATTCGTTGTTAAGAGCTCCTACGGATAAAAGTTGTCTGGATCGTTGATAATTTTGACAATAACTTTGAAATTATGAATTATTGTACAAAATATTTCAAGGAGAGTTGTTGGTATTGTTCTGATTAGCATTTCTTCCTCAATTAATTTCTCAAATATACATTTTCCTGAAAATTATCACTAAAATTGTCAGACTGTTTTTGGACGCTACAGACATGAATGGTTTAACCAGATAGTGTGTGGGAAGTTTGCAAACATTCCCTTGACGTTTAATAGCAACTGACAGGAAAGTGCGTCATGGTAGAATAGATGCAGTGTTTGTGTATCGCTTACAGAGTGAAGCGTCACTTGATCAAGCTTTTAGAGACAAGTTGCCACTGACTGCCCGCTGTCTCTCGCTACTGCTCAGGTTTGAATCCTGGCCAGGAATGGCCATACATGTAGTTGGCAGGCTATCAAAATAAAACTAAACATTCTTAAAAGACAAAAAGAGCATGTGAGAAAGTTGCCAGTGACTTTGGTTAGACTGTTTTTCCATGGGCACCACTCTGGTTTACTCCACCACCCACTATTTAGTGTAATAAGTCCTATTGAAAAACAAAATTTCATTACAAAATATACAATATAAACACATTTTGAAAAATGACTTGATTCCTACTGATTTCTTGGTATTCCAAGGTTCATTTGACAAGGGATATTACTTAAAATATTGCTTCCTTTTAAAGGTATTTGCATGTGCCAGACATCATGTCCACTCCCGATGTGAATGGGATATTATTTTATCTTATGACAAAATAGGTATCTCAGAATGACTGTAGTTATATGATTAATGAGTTTCTGAGGTGTTATGCATGTTTCTATGCATGACCACTGTACATGTAACAGCTTTCTATCTCTCTAATATGCCTGTGTAAGAGATTAGAGCTGTACATGTAATATGATTATCCCGGCCGCTGCCTGTGTTATGTAATGTATAGCAGCAATCAATGCTATTGCCATCTGGCATGCTTTACAATACAATCATTTACCACGACAAATCTGAGAATACTTTTCCCTTTCACACATAATGGCATGCAGTTCTGAAAAATCTATTACACTTTAGATTAGCTGTCTTATATGCTACATAATGATATTCTCAGGACGAATTTGAGAACATCTTTCCCTTTTTGCACATAATGGCATGCAGTTCTGAAAAATCTATTACTCTTTAGATTAGCTGTCTTACATGCTACATAATGATATTACCAGGAAAAATCTGAGAATACTTTTCCCTTTCACACATAATGGCACGCATTTCTGAAAAATATATATTCCTTGCTTGATTGATATGCTGCAGAATGATATTCTTGGACAAATTTGAGAACACTTTTCCCTGTTACACATAATGGCAAGCAGTTCTGAAACATCTATTACACTTTCGATTTACCAGCCTGATATGCTACATAATGATATTTTCAGGACAAATTTCAGAACACTTTTTCCTTTCACACATAATGGCACACATTTCTGAAAAATCTGTCACACGTAATATTAGCTGTCTTATAATATGCTACAAAATAATATTTTCAGGATGAATCTGAGAACACTTTTCCCTGTTACACATAATGTGTAATGTGTAAATTCATCTTGGATTTATTGGATGCCGCAGGCATGAAAGAGTAAAGGTATCAGGATGCCGGAGATGCGTTAAAGCATCATCAGTTAAACCCCCCTAAGCCCAGGTAAGGGATGCTGACTGGTCAATAAGATACCTCGAAATTCATTCTAAAATTCATGCAAAAAACCCAAAGAAATGACTGAAACCCTGACATATAGGTACTCATTCGAGAGTACTCAGTGAGAGCTATCCAATGAATTCCAACACAACAGGGTTTAGATGGTTTTCAAAAATCTTTGTAATTTTGACGAAAGTAGCCTCATCATTAGAAGGGTTAAGGTATCATGATGCGGGAGATGCGTTAAAGCATCATCAGTTAAACCTCCCTAAGCCCAGGTAAGGGATGCTCTGGTCTATAAGATACCTCAAAATTCATCTTGGAGTATTTGGATGCTGCAGGCATAAAAGAGTTAAGGTATCAGAATGTGGGAGATGCGTTAAAGCATCATCAGTTAAACCTCCCTAGTCCCAGGTAAGGGATGCTCTGGTCAATAAAATATGTCAAAATTCATCTTGGAGTATTTGGAGGCATGAAAGAGTTAAGGTATCAGGATGCGGGAGATGCGTTAAAGCATCATCAGTTAAACCTGCCTAAGCCCGATGGGAATCAACACATTCCTCTTGGAGACGGGAAAAGAGATACATTCTCCTTGGTGGTTAAAACTGACATCAAAGGTTGCCATGGAAACGCATTTGTTTCCTGAAGAGGAAAATGAATCAGAAAGCACCACAAATTCCCGTCTTTTGCAGACATGCGAAAATGGTACAGTTACTGAACCCTACCAACAACAACAACTCTTTATATATTTTGCAAATTCTCTGCATTCTCATGTTATTTCAACCCTTTTAATGCTGAGCCTTATACTCTCATCAAAGGCACAAGAACGGAGACATTTTTTGAAAACCTTTTAAACCCTGCCATGTTGGTATTCATTGGAAAGCTCTTAGTGAGTCCTATCAGATGAGTACCTATTTGCCAGGGTTACTGTCATTTTCTAGCTTTTTTTTCGCATCATTTTCTTTTGACCAAAGTAGCCATAATCAGCATAAGTGTTAAGCTTAGAATACCGAAGAATTCCTAGAATTTTCCTAGTAAAATTCCAGAATTTCTAAGGAAGTCTCAACTAAATTCATTAAATGGAATGAAGAAGAAATAACTCCAGTCATGAATGGGTTAACCCATTTACATGTAAAGCGGCCATAACAGGCCTGACAATTTGGGAAATATTTTACTTAGAAAAGCACTATCTGGAAAACATTTGAAGGAGAAATGTCAAATTATAACTCTTCTTCAAATATTTTTTGAAATTTTGCTTTATTTCCAAGTTATTATCTAAAGTATAAGAGTAGCAGACAATTTTTTAAGAGCAACTCGGAGTGTGAATGGGTTAATCACAAATCCTGTGCACAGTACGTGAGTCACTTATATGTCCCAGCTATTGGTTTTCTGCTCTGTCTCTCTAATGTTCACTATGGCGCTGAACCGATTTCCGTGAAATGAAGGCTAGTCCCCTTCAACGAGATTACTCGGCCCACAGACAATTTGCTTAACATCTGAAAATTCCCAGGAGTATAGCGTTGATATTAGGTCTGTGATTCATTCTGTACTGAGGGCGGACTGTGCAATACTTTCTCCT
Source organism: Maea johnstoni (assembly GCA_963942565.1). Taxonomy (NCBI): domain Eukaryota; kingdom Metazoa; phylum Annelida; class Polychaeta; order Spionida; family Magelonidae; genus Maea; species Maea johnstoni. The sequence continues at coordinate 33,484,408 of OZ012694.1, read as the reverse complement.
CTTACTTATTGATGCTTAACCCATTCACACTCAAGAGTTCTTCTAGAGATATTGTCTGCTACTTTCATACTTTTGGAAATAACTTGGGAATAAATCGAAACTATGCAAAATATTTCAAGGAGAGTTGTTGTTTATCCTCTGATGAACTCTCTCCTTCAAATGTTTTCAAAAAAATGATTTTGTAAGGAAAATATTTCCAGAATTATCAGGCCTCTTTTGGCCGCTCTGAGTGTAAATGGGTTAAGGGTTCTTCTAGAAACTGTCGTCTGGATCCACGATAGTTTTGAGAATAACTTTCGAATCAGAAAAGATTTTATAAAATATTTGAAGGAGGCTTTTTATTTATTTTCTGAATGACATTTTTTCACTCAGATACTTTCCCTGCTTTGCTATATTCGCCCACAAGATTTTATCAAAATTGTCAGGCTTGTTTTGGCCTCTGCAAGCATTAATGGGTTAATGTAATGTCTTCCAATCCTGCAATATAGGAATTTAACCCATTGATATTTAACCCACCAGCAGCATAAGGGTTAACCCTTATGTGGCTAATTTAACCCTCATGTGGCTAACTTGGCCGATTCAAAACGATGTAAAAATGCTAAAAAATGACTGAAACCCTGGCACTTGGGTACTCATCTGAAAGTGCTCAGCTAGATCTATCCAATGAATACCAACATGATATGGTTTAGATGGTCTTAAAAAATCTTTGAGTCCGTATGCTTTGGACGAAGGTAGCCTTAGCATTGGAAGGGTTAAGGCATAGATGAGTTATTTTCTTCCTCCTAGTGAAACCACTCACACTTGGATGAAAGCCGGCAGGCCGCAGATAAGAGTGAATACTAACGATAGACTTGCATGTGAGAGTGGCTAGCTGCAGAGCTGTAATTCATATAAATAATCTCTAACCTGGGAGGATTGCTCTAGCTGTAATTTTCTGACAGCTTTATGGAAGCGGGTTGAGATAGAGCGCTAAGAGACGCTGCCCTGATCGCTTGTTGCCAGGAAGAGATGGCAAGTAATATGGTCTACCTGCTGCTGTGTGCTGGGAAGAAACGCAATCGCTTCTTCATTGAGATATTGGTTAACCCATTTATTCATTCAGGAATTGTCGTCTGGATCGATGATACTTTTGACAATAACTTTGGAATTGAGAATGATTTTACAAAATATTTGAAGGAGAGTTGTTGGTAATGTTCTGATCAACATTTCTCCTTCAGATATTTTGCCAATTGTACTAAAACCTGAAAGATTTCATCAAAATTGTCAGGCTGGTTTTGGCCACTGTGAGCATTAATTGGTTAAGGGAGTATGGCTGCATGATCTATAGGTCCCATGAATATAGGGTCATTTTCGTGAGATATTGACTGGGGGAGTGTACCAGCGTGATCTCATGGTCTCCTAATCTTATTTAGCAGGCGAAATATGGACAATCACTTCTTCATAGTGATATTGGTTTTAGGGAGTGCATCTGCATCATGATCTCTGCTCCCATAAATATAGGGTAATTTTCTTTTGCAGTATGGAGGAACGCTTGCGGTACTTCATTGAGATATTGGCTATTTAGGGAATGTACCTGCATGACATGATCTCTTGGTCCTCTGAAGATAGGGCAATTTTCTTTTGCAGTGTGGAGAAAAACTATCAATACTTCATAGAGATACTGGTTAAGGGAGTGCACCTGCATCTTGATCCCTGGTCCCAAAATATAGGGTGATTTTCTTTTGCGGTATGGAGGAACGCTTGCGTTATTTCATTGAGATATTGGCTATTTAGGGAATGTACCTGCTGGATCTCTTGGTCCTCTGAATATAGGGCAATTGTCTTTTGCAGTGTGGAGAAAAACTATCAATACTTCATAGAGATATTGGTTAAGGGAGTGCACCTGCATCTTGATCCCTGGTCCCATAAATATAGGGTGATTTTCTTTTGTGTTATGGAGGAATACTTAAGCGTTATTTCATTGAGATATTGGCTATTTAGGGAATGTACCTGCATGATCTCTTGGTCCTTTGAAGCCATCTCTCTCAGCATTCAAGAAACTATATACCTTGAAGAACAATATTCAACTCTGTCGACTGAGCATGAAAGGTATTATCCTTAAATCTGAGTGCCACGAAAACCAAATTCTGTATTTGACAGTGTTACCCTCTTGAAATAAAGATTATTATTATTATTATTATTATTATTATTATTATTATTATTATTATTATTATTAATATTAATATTATTACTATTATTATTATTATTATTATCATTATTTTATTATTTTATAGGGCAATTTTCTTTTGCAGTGTGGAGAAAAACTATCTTTACTTCATTGAGATATTGGCTGAGGGAGTAAACCTGCATGATCTATTGGTCCCATAAAGATAGTGCAATTTTCTTTTGCAGTGTGGAGAAAAACTGTCTTGTTATTTCATTGAGATATTGGTTAAGGGAGTAAACCTGCATGATCTATTGGTCCCATAAAGATAGGGAATTGTTTTTTTGCATTAAGGAGGAACACTAACATTATTTCATTGCGATATTGGCTAAGGGAGTAAACCTGAATAATCTATTGGTCCTCTGGAGATCAAAAGGGCAATTTTTTAGCAGGAGAAATATGCACAATCACTTCTTTTTATAGATATTGGCATCGAGAGCATACATCTGCATGATTTCTTCATTGAGAGATTTACTAAAGAAGTAAGTATTAATCATTTGGTTCTATGAAGACAGGATAATTTCCTTTTGAAGTTGGAAGAAACACTATTGCTGTTTCATTGAGGTAATAAGTACTTATGACTATAAAGAAGTATGTGATTTCTTGGCCCCATGCAGATTAGGCAGTTTTCCTTTGCAGTGGCAAGAAACATATGCATATGTTTCTTCTTTGTTATGTTGGCATACTGTCTACATGACCTCTTGGTCCTCATGAAGATAGGGCAATTTTCTCTTGCATTGGAAATTCACACAATTTTGACTTCATTGAGATATTGGCCAAGGGAGTACCTGACCTAGCTACCTCTTGGTCCCTATGAAGATAGGGCAATTTTCAGTTCCATTGGAAAGTCACACAATTATGACTTCATTGAGATATTGGCCAAGGGAGTACCTGACCTACCTCTTGGTCCCTATGAAGATAGGGCAATTTTCAGTTCCATTGGAAAGTCACACAATTATGACTTCATTGAGATATTGGCCAAGGGAGTACCTGACCTACATCTTGGTCCCTATGAAGATAGGGCAATTTTCAGTTCCATTGGAAAGTCACACAATTATGACTTCATTGAGATATTGGCCAAGGGAGTACCTGACCTACCTCTTGGTCCCTATGAAGATAGGGCAATTTTCAGTTCCATTGGAAAGTCACACAATTATGACTTCATTGAGATATTGGCCAAGGGAGTACCTGACCTACCTCTTGGTCCCTATGAAGATAGGGCAATTTTCAGTTCCATTGGAAAGTCACACAATTATGACTTCATTGAGATATTGGCCAAGGGAGTACCTGACCTACCTCTTGGTCCCTATGAAGATAGGGCAATATTTTCTTGCATTGAAAAGTCACACAATTTTGACTTCATAGGGCATTGGCCAATTGGGAGTACCTGATCTTTTCTCCCTGGAAAGAGAGGGCAATTTCTGTTAAAAAAAATATTGGAATAATCAGAAAGAGAACAAAAACGTGTATGGATTCATGCCATCACCATTATAGTTCGGTTATCCTCATTGATGGCAGACATTTACTGTCATTGATAGAAATAATTTTTAATGTAGGAGGTTGGGTTGAAAGTTTTCTGACAGATTTATGAAGTGTTATATAAGATCAATTTCTAATAGGTGATGACCTTATCACTTGTTACCATAACGGAAAAAACAGTGATGCAGTCTTTCTGCGGCCCGGTGGGAAGGAACATGATGGTTTTATTGTGATATTTAGTGCATTACCTGATCGTTTTATGCCATAAATATAGGAGAGGTCGCAGGCAGGGCGGCTACAATATGATGTAATGAGAATGCATTGGAACAAGCTCTCAACACTTACAGTGAATGAAAAAATGATCAGTGAACCCTTATCAAAACGAACTTGCAAATTACCAAGGAAATCCAAGCATTTTCATAGGAAAATCCCAGGATTCTGTAAGCTACATTTTGTATGGGAATCCCGGGATTCTGTAAGCTATGTTTATATAAATATGTATATTTATGATTATATATATATATATATATATATATATATATATATATATATATATATATATATATATATATATATATATATATATATATATATATATATATATACTGACAACTTTCTCACATATATATCTAATACTTAGTAAGTGCTGGATTAATATGTCTAGATGTTTTATTACTTATTAGTCTTTGTGAGTGAATTCTATATATCTATCAAACTATATATTTGATTAAATCTTTATCATTTTAGTATTTGGTATTCCATTGATTAACTCACCAGCTGATTTCCGAGAAACAGAGCTGAGACATTTTTGATTTATTAGATTTCCTTCTTCCAGGAAATATCATGACTATCAAGGGTATGATTATCATCTTCCTTCTTCCTTGTGCCATTGATAGCATTCATCTTCAGCACTGTTGAGTTTCCTCAGGATATTGATGAACAGGAAATTAGCGAAACAAGACCTTTTTTTGATGAAATGAAAGATTGTTTGGAGTTTTCCATTCGCATCTAGAACACATATTATCTGACAGGTTTGCAAATTTCTTGATAACAATGCAATATTTTATGTAACTTGTAGTTGTTGTTCATGTTGTTTTCAACACACCCTTTTCAAATCTTTTTTCGAAAATATTTCAGATTTGATGAACAAGTTTTGTTTAAAGTTGACTGTCTATTTCTGCTAAAGATAATAATAATGATAATAATATTATAATGACAATAATGATAATAATAATAATGATTATAATGATGATTATGATAATGATGATAATAATAGTAATAATAATAATAATAATAATAATAATAATAATAGTAATAATAATAAATATAAAAATTTATAATTATAATAATTATAATAGTAATAGTAATAACTATAATAATGATAATAATGGTAACTATTATATAATAATATTAATGATAAAGCTAATAATAATAATTTATAATGATAATAATAATAATAATAATCATGATGATAATTATGATGATTATAATAATAATAATTATGATAATAATGGTAATAATAATAATTATAATAATGATGTTAATAATAATAATAATAATTATCATAACTATGATAAAAATAAGAATAAAAATAATGATAATAATATAAACAATAATAATAATAATAATAGTAATAATAATAATAATAATAAATGATGATAATAATAATAATAATAATAATAATAATAATAATGATAATAACAATAATTATAATAATAGTGAATTAATAACAATAATGCCTTTTCTGTATACACCTCTATTGGGGTCAATAGGTAAGCTATCGAGCTGCTATTAGGTACCTCCAATCAGGAAGAGCTCTGCTATTGTCTCATTATGGGCGGAGAAAAAATCCTAGCACCAGCTGCCACTGCTGCTGCAGCCCATCTTCTCCATAGCACTAGCTTTCTCCTCCGCCACCACCGCCGCCGCCGTGCCCCCTGAAGAAATCCTGCCAACGAGGCCCAGTTGTATTCTAAACACAGATCAATAAAATTACCAAAGCTTCCCTCTCTCCAGTCCGGGAGGTAAAATGTAGGCACGGTATCACACTGATGACCAGACAGGCTAACTGCATAGGAGCACAAACAGCTGAGCAGCATACCACACACACACATACATAAAAGGTAGGTGCTGTAATTTCTGTGAGGGAGGGTGTGGGGTCAGGGGAGGGGAGGAGTAGGAAGATGGGGGGCCATGTATTCACGTCACTTTCAGCTTCTGTGTAGGATAGTAGGAATCACACAGCTTTCCTTGTATGGGGACGGTAGCATGGTAGACTGAATGCGGTTGAGATTGAGAGGAAACCGAGCTAGATTGTATGTATTTCTGCAGTAGCATGGGTTCACTCCACTCCCAGCTTCTGTGTAGGTATAGGTAGGAATCGCACAGCTATCTTTGTGTGGTAGCATGGTAGAGTGAATGCGGTTGAGATTGAGAAGAATTGAGCTAGATTGTATGTATTTCTACAGTAGCATAAGCAAACGTTTGTGGATTAGAGTGACTATGTAATCTATAGAGTATGCTATACTATGGCTTCTGCAAGTGTTTTCCTATTCGCCTAGCCTCTCGTTGAACTGATCATGTTGAAGCATCTCTTGTGTTGTGAGAAACAAAGCAACTGTTTTGTGTGGATAAGTAAGAGGAGATGTAGAAGACAGAAGCGGGTTAGTAGTAGCGGGTGATATGGACCCTGCTGGTTGTTTATTGTAGCCGGGCTTTGGATGCTGATTCTGCAGTAGCAGGGAAACCTATATGCATATATACCTTCCACTACTGATAGTATACGGTAAAACACAGATTGTGTTGTTATTATCGCTTGGGTAGCTGTACCTCCCGAGTGGGTGTTGCCCGTTGCAGAGTCAGTGCATGCATTGTAGATAGGTATGTGATAGTGCTATTGAATATTCTCTGTGTACAGCCACTGACGAAGCACAGCAGTAGTGGTTTAGCGGTAACAGTACTTAGCAGGAGCAGGAGCAGGAGCTAGGTTATGGTATAGAACAGCGGAGGTGGCAAACTTCTCAATACTATAGCAGGCACAGGCTTAGTTAGGCTGGTAATAAATAAATAAAGATATGTGTGAGGAATATTCTCTGTGTACAACGACTAACTGAAGTAGCAGCGCTAGTGGTAGCGGTACCAGTAAGCAGTAGCTAGGTTATGGTATAGAACAGCGGCGATGGCAGGACTTATCAATACTATAGCAGGCACAGGCTTAGTTAGGCTGGTAATAAAATAAATAAAGATATGTGTGAGGAATATTCTCTGTGTCCAACCACTAACCGAAGCAGCAGCACTAATGGTATAGCGGTATCAGTAGCATGGAGCAGGAGCTAGGTTATGGTATAGAACAGCGGCGGTGGCAGACTTCTCAATACTATAGCAGGCACCGGCTTAGTTAGGCTGGTAATAAATAAATAAAGATATGTGTGAGAATATTCTTTGTGTACAACCACTAACCGAAGCAGCAGCAGTACCTGTGGTTGCGGTACCAGTACCAGTACCAGTAGCTAGGTTTATAGTATAGAACAGCAGCAGTGGCAGCGGCAGACTTCTCAATACTATAGCAGGCACAGGCTTAGTTAGTCTGGCACTGCCGACGCCCACGCCCGCCACCACTGCTCTGTTATGTATTGAACAGGTCCTCCTCCTCCTGTTATTGTGCTATGCCATTGTGCTGGCTGCTGCTGCTGCTGCTGCAGGAAGAGGCTCCTCTTGTTGGTGGTGCTCCTACTACTGCCAGGTACTTATTACATTATTGTGGTGTGTCAGTGCTAAGACAATCTGTAACATCCATATATATGGCCATGTGTGTGTGTGTGTGTGTGTGTGTGTGTGTATATATATTATATATATATATATATATATATATAATATATATATATATATATATATATATATATATATATATACATATATATAATATATATATGTGTGTGTGTATATATATATTATATATATATATATATATATATATTATATATATATATATATATATATATATATATTTATATGCATACATATATATTTATATATATATATATTATATATATATATATATATATATATATATATATATATATATATATGTATATGTATAGTATATATAATATATATATATATAACATATTATATATATATATATATATATATATATATGATACATATATGTATAAACAGCTGGTTGCGGCTGATTTTGATTCAAACTGACTGATGGTGCCTAATGATGGCTGACTGTGATTGCATTTGACTGCTTATAGTATGGGTTTAACTTGATTGTAATATGTGGTTATTTATTACAAGTAGAAGTTGCCTAATTGAGAGTTAACGATTCTTTCCCCGGGAAAGATTAATTATCACCGATAAACGCAGGTATCCTATTTCCTCTTGCTCTCTGCTGAAGAGCTATTTGTGGCATTTAGAGTAGCATGTTGTCTTGGTTACAGGAATTAAACACTATTGCTGTGATCAGAGTTTGTCTGTAGCGAGGACATCATAACATATTAGACATGCAGGTTTCATCATGTGATAGATGCTACATATAGGTTAATTAGCAAAGGGAATCAGAGGAGTCTTCTTCCTTTCTCCACTCTGAAATCGTCAGTGTGATTCATCACTGTGCTATAGTAGGAACAAGTTGTGTTGGTAAGTGTATTCAATCACTGAGAGCAATGTTTACACATAGAGGATTCTCTACAACTACATGTGAGATTTGAT
>OZ012694.1:33404963-33475810 GCA_963942565.1 Maea johnstoni | reverse complement strand
ATTTTTTTTTTTTTTTTTTGCATATCAATCCAAAACTTACATAGAATGATATGAAATAAATACATATATGTAATTAAATCAGGCATATATTACACATCCTCACAATTCTAGAGTTGTCAGTTGTCTTGCAACTATAGATCAATGTCAATATTTTTACACACAACAACAAGTATTTTGGTAGTTAAAAGGCTTATTTTTTACCAAACGCAAACATATTGAAATTTTGGTTAGGCACTTTTTAGAACGAACAATATATTTCAAGTCAAGATATGTATATTTAGTGCTTTTAGAAGTGACTTTGTTATTAGATTTTATTCATGATATCCATTAATTCATTAATTCAATTATTAACCGACTGGAATTTTCAACTTTGCATGTCAGGGCAGTCATTTTCTCGTGTTTTATATCCAGGCTGACCATGCATTTAGTGCAGGAATTAAATGTCAGCACTGTACATTCAGTTAGGGCTACGGCGAGCAATCTCACTTCATATATTTTCCGGACTGTTTGCTTTGTTTAGTTGTTGAATCATCTCACGAGCAGTCCTAACACCTGGGTCCATTAGGCGTGATTGTATCTTCGACCGCTAAGCGAGGGGCACACTTGTTTGATTTTGATTGTATGTGCGCAAATGATTTGAACACGGCGTTGGTTTGTGCTGTAATTAAGCAATATCACTGATTTCTCTCCACGACCTTCCACTGGCCCCAGCGCTTTCATCCGAATATTTTATGGCCTCATTATGAATAATAATTACAACATGGTGATGCTAGGCTAGTGATTATTGCAAAAACCTGCATTTCTTTGAGTGAAAGAAGAAGAAATGGAGATTTCTCGTCTCAGCACATTATTCTTTCTCGCATGATAAGGCTACTTTTTATTTGGATTTCTTAATATAAACCATCTTATTTTATATAAATGGGATTTTTAAAATAAAAAGCTTAAAAATGGATTTGTATTTTATGTTTCTTTTTACTAACCTAAAAGTGTAATAAAGCAGTTTTTGGCATATTTTAGAACCTTTCTCAAATCTGCCTTGTTCAAGTACTTAAGCAGACAAAAATATATAAAAAAATATTTTTTTAACAATCATATAAGGTTAATAGATAAAAACACCCTACATTAAGGGAGTGTCATCGCAACAAGAACAACAACTTTGAGTCAAATATATTCTTCAAAATTCACTTTCTAGTCAAGATATTTTCATATGCGTCGGATCTGGTGCTTAACTGTTCAGATGAGAAAGGGTTAAACATGAATTTCACCAACCTAAAAAATTCCTATATGAAGGGTATTACTTTGTCTGTAATAGTTTATGGGCTTTAAGATGTTCGCAACACTATACATTATCATCAGCTCCACTCTGACACTTTAAGTGGCTGATTGGTCAATTTATTTGTTGTACTGAACTATATTGGGCTTCTAACATTGCTTTTAACAATTGTCAATGTTAGGAGGCAATATGATGCTTTATTGGAATCCTAACAATGCTGTTCACAATGTTCAATTGTTAGGACCCCCAAAAATACCACACATTGCCACATTATCATTGCTACATTTTCCCCAACAGAGGTTGTTTCCCCCTAGAAACAAAGATGGTTGACACTGCTTTACACATCACACCACAGCTAGAAATTGTTTTTTTGGTGTTCAAACCACTATTTGCGCAATAAAGTCTGACAACATGGTGTATATCTCGAAGATAAGATGACAGGAAGTAATTAAGATGGATTTAGGTGTAAAATGGGAATTCAAGTGAGAAATCCTTGGCGTTTGCTCTGCATGAGTCGAGTCTGACGAAGAGTTTTCTTGGATGTTTGCTGCAGGTTCCTTGAACTTAGAACTTGTTGAGCTTATCATAATTTATTACAGTGTGGGGGGGGGGGGGGGGGGGGGGGGGGAGCTGATGATAAATTTGTTTCCCTTGTGAAAATGGTGTACATTAAGCAAGATGTCTGCAAAATGCCGGCATGTACCCACCTGCTGAAAGGAGAATTAAGATGTATTTAATATATACACACGCACGCACCTGCTGAAAGGAGATATATTTAATAACACATTATCATCCTATTAAATTGTGCTCTATTATCCATCCTGCAACAATATACTGCACTTATCCCATCTCTTCCTCTGCTCTTAGCAGTAACCCTATAGTGGATCTTGTAATTCCTCTTTCTTGGAAAATTGGATGATTGTTCTGTGGTCTTTGCAGAACATCTAATCACACATCATTATTTTATTGTTACGTGCTACTGTTATCCATCCTAATGCTAAATAATGCGTTTATGTCTATATCATCTTAAGGCATGCGCTCTTTTCTTTATGAACACATGAATCCAACTCGGTATCCTCATACATAATGGGCCTCATCATCATTTTTGCTTTAATGCATTTATGTCTATATCATCTAAAGGCATGCACTCTTTTCTTTGTGAACACATGAATCCGACTCGGTAACCTCATACATAATGGGCCTCATCATCATTTTTGCTTCCCCTGACTATTGCCTAATTGTCCTATTGTCTCTTGCAGGTCTGATCTAGCAGCGACAGCGTAACGCGATCCCGGGACTGATACTTGCTGTAAGGTAGCTATTGGTTTTCACTTAACTGTCGCATTGAACATAAAGAGGGTGATTACTGTCACCTGGGGAGAGCCCAGCCCTGTGTTAAACAACCTATTATGATCCTATTGGCTGTTTTATGGACGAGTGTCATGCAGGTGTTGTTATGGGGCTATAATATAGCGTATAGGTTCAGTATCCTATCGCATGCTGTACATACGTACGTCTCCGTTTCCTCAAAACCTCGGCGCTCTAATCCGTAATCAGTGCTTCCCGTAAACCCCATCCCGCACATCATCCAATAAGGTAATGGTATAGGATTAAAGGATTAAGGGATTATCTGGCGCAGCTGGGCAATAAGGCTGATTAACGCCCCGTAGGAGGAGTGATCTGATTTATCGAGAACCTCCTCTTCAGGCTCCAGCCATTAGCTGTAACTAGCTGGAATGGAAGCCATCAATCGCTGTAGATAAAGCCGATCGCCAGTTCATTGTTTGGCCACAAGCGGATGTGGGTTTACAGGTATTTAAATAGAGAATAAAGATTTGAAAACAAAGGTATTTAACCCATATATGCTTACAGCGGCCAAAAACAGCCGGTCAATTTTGATGAAATCTTGCAGGTAAAAGAATAATGAGGAAACTCCAGCAACTCTTCTTCAAATATCTTGTAAAAACATTCTCAATTCTAAAGTTATTGTCAAAAGTATATCAGTTCCAGACAACAATTTCTTGTGGAACTCTTAAGCATTAATGGGTTAAAGATGTTCTCTATTTTACTCCTTGAAATGCTCATATATGTTGTTCTGAAAGTACCAACCTTTTGAAATAGCGCTTTATTTAATTCTTTGAAATACTCATATATGAGGTTCTCAAAGTACCAGCCTTTCCAAATAGTGCACTATTGAACTCTTTGAAATGCTTTTGAAATGCTCATATACAAGGTTCCAAAAATACCACATACCTTTCAAATAGTGCTCTATTGAACTCTTTGAAATGCTTATGATAAGGTGCCAAAATTTAACATACCTTTCCAAATAATACCTGAATAATCTATGCTTGATTACCAAATATAATTGGAGATCTCCAGGAATTACTAGAATAATGCTGATAAATGCCATTTATTCCTGGGAAGTCCCAGCCACATTTGTTAAGGCTTAAGGGAAATATAAGCTTATGTGTGCTTAATATTGAATTGCAGAGCTGTTTTTATCCTAATCTTCTAAAGGAGAGAGAATCTTTTATATTAACTGTATATTTGAGTGACCTTTTGTAATGGAGCACCGAAACAGCATAGTTATTATATTTTCATATTCTTCTACCAATTTGGAATGTATGCGATATATATATTTGCAGCTATTGGGAGTTGAAATTGTTCTGAAAAACTTGAAAAGAAAATATCCAGTAAAGCATTACTTGTATAGGGAGGTATATTGAGCAATTAAGCATATAGGCAATTTTGATGTACTGTTACTTATGATATGTTTCACCTTGAATGCCTTTAGGAAATATTCTGCTTTTGTATTGATGTTTGTACCATTTTCTTTAAACTTTTAGAATTCAGATGATGACTGAGGAAGCAACAGGAAATTTTGGCTTTTTGTTTATTTTTCAGGGAACAATTTTGCCTTGAACTTGAAATGCATGTTGACCCCTATTTACAAATGTTAATCAACCTCTCTGGGCTAACTTTTTGGGGATTGATCTCAAATGAACTGCACACAATCAAATTACATTTTGTGATAGAGTATTGACATCAATCATGTGGTATTGACTGAAGGAATACAGTATGGGCGTCAATCATGTGATATTGACTGAAGGAACACAGTATGGGCGTCAATCATGTGATATTGACTGAAGGAATACAGTATGGGCGCCAATCATGTGATATTGACTGAAGGAATATAGTACGGGCGTCAATCATGTGATATTGACTGAAGGAACACAGTATGGGCTTCAATCATGTGATATTGACTGAAGGAATACACTATTGCCGTCAATCATGTGATATTGACTGAAGGAATGCAGTATAGGCTTCAATCATGTGTTATTGACTGAAGGAATACAGTATGGGCGTCAATCATGTGTTATTGACTGAAGGAATACAGTATGGGCGTCAATCATGTGTTATTGACTGAAGGAATACAGGATGGGCGCCAATCATGTGATATTGACTGAAGGAATACAGTATGGGCATCAATCATGTGATATTGACTGTAGGAATACAGTATGGGGTTCAATCACGTGGTATTGACTGAAGGAATACAGTATGGGCATCAATCATGTGGTTTTGACTGAAGGAATACAGTATGGGCGTCAATCATGTGGTATTGACTCAATGCTTATATAACTTGGCGGAAGAAAAAGCAGATAATCAATACTCTAATTGGAGAATTAATGAGCCTCTTAAAGAGGATCAGCTGTCAGTCAATATTGATTACATCACAGAATCAATAGAAAATGAATAGCTACCATCTGAGGTTTTGCCATGATAAGCGATCTAGGGATGTATTAAATCACAAATTTATTCATGATTTCATGTGATAAGTTGGCAGACTGTGTGCACACTTGCAATATAGCAAGGCCTCGCTGACTGGTAAACTTGAATTAACCCTTTGCATTAGAAGAGCACACATGGTCTGATGACAATTTTGAACCTGACTCCTCAAATTGAGCGATGTTTGAAAAATATTTATTACTTTGGAATAAAGATTTTTCCATACAAATCAGTTCATATGTATGCTCCCTGTGTAAAAGGGTCATCCGGATGGAACGAAATTGGAACGAGTTAAACTATGCCTGACCCAGTCACCACCTGCCCTCCTCCCTTTTGCGAGACGGTCGTACATTTCCTGCGGTGAAATATGCCCAAACAATTTCCCAGGAGGATATTAAAAGCTGGTTAGGTGGAGGCTGCCGTCTGATTGCGCCAGTAGGATAAACATGGGACGCGCTGTTCGGTAATCTGCCGAACACACACTATTGATGTCGTGCGGGTTAGCCGGGCCTCCTCTCTGATCCCGGCCCGCGGCCGCCGGGCGTCAACAGACTTTAATTGGCAAGCGGCAAGGACACTGATGCAGTGGGGATGATGGGGAAATAATACCTGTAATCAGTGGCGACGCCCGCAGGTATGTTGTGGTAACAGGTACTGGGAAGAGAGGGAGAGAGAGAGAGAGAGAGAGAGAGAGAGAGAGAGAGAGAGAGAGAGAGAGAGAGAGAGAGAGAGAGAGAGAGAGAGAGAGAGAGAGAGAGAGGAGAGAGAGTCTTGGGGGAGAGAGAGAGAGACAGAGAGAGACAGAGACGGATAGACAGACAGACAGGCAGATCGATAGAGTGTGTGTGTGCTGGAGTGAGAGAGTATACGAGCTATGGAGAGAGAGACAAATAGAGAGAGAGTCAGGCAGGCAGACATTCAGGCAGTCAAAGAACAGTTAAAACTGACATTTCAATAAGAAGAGCAAACAAGAGGCAGTGCCATGATCTAACACAATTCTGTGAAAAACTATTTGAGGAACAAACCTGTCAGGGTGTAGACCATAGATATTCTGAAGACATTCTAAATTTTAAAAATCTCAACAATTGGACATTTTGAACCGTCTGAGCGAAATGACGTCAAATGAAATTAGGTCAAGGTCACGTAAGGTCAAGGTCACATAACATCAAGGTGACATTAGTCTCGGAAAAGTTGAGAAGATGGTGACTCAATCAAGTCATGCATGAAGATAAAGGCAAACTGTCTCTTTTCATGATGGTCCTATTCATCAATGTAGTTCTCAAAAGACAGGATAGTTGATTGCTATTCTTCCTGTACAAAGTCTTATTAATCATCCATCACCTGATAAAAGTGTGCGGTGTCGTTGCGCATAAAGTTCACCCCTCCTATAGGTGTTCTCCGTAAACAGGCTCTGTGTGATTCTGTCTTTGATATGCATACACACGCGTGAAATATCCTTGCCAAGAATTTTCTTGCAATAATGGCATTTTCTTGGCACATTCGCCCTTCCCAATGTAATCTAGCCTGGACTATTATGGATAATACCTTGCAGCTAAGAGTTGGCACAGTATTCTTCATATCCATCTATGCATATATTACAGCTGTATGTAGCTTAACACATTCGTGCCTGCAGATCTACTTGACCAGTGTCCTCTGGACCTGTCATACCTTTGAAAATAACTTTGAAGGAGTTCCATATGGAAATTGTCTTCTGCATCTATGATAATTTTACAGATAACTAAAAATTAAAGGATGTATAGGGATAATATTTGAAGAAAATTTGTAGGTTGAGTTCTAAAGAATAATTCTCCTTCCAAAGACTTCATTTGTGAGAAAGGTATCACCAAAAATCTGAGCCCTTTTTGGCTGTTACAGCTAGGCATCAATTGGTTAATCCATGCATGCCCAATGCTGACAAAAAAGGTGTGGCCATCTTGAAAATAATTATCCCTAGTAAACGCATATTTCAAAAAACATTTGATGGAGAAATTTTGACGAGAATCCAAACAACAAATTTTCCTCCAAATAGTCTGTTAATGCATGCCTTATTCTGAAGTTATTTTCAAAAGTATCATAGATCCAGACGACACTTGTTTTTCGGAGTGCATCAGCTGTGATTGGGTTGAAAGACGAGGCATTGATTGCGGACCCATTTGGAACAATGAAGGACCATTTAGCCCTCCCACGTACGTCCCCTCAGAATTGTGCTCAGACGTACGGCAGCCTTCCAATATCACAGTGGCGCGAGGGTGTGTGGGATTTTCAGTCGTGGTAACCTTGGTTAGATTTGAGGTCGCCGTTGAGTGGTAATAGGGGATTCGGCCAGTAATTACTTTGACTGGAAATGAACAGAATCAATAAATCCTTGTGGGTTGCGGGGGAAAGGAATGCATGGTGTGTGTAGGCAGCAAAAGGCGGGCCTACGGGGAACGTCTCTAAGCTCTCCGCGAAACCTCCCCTCTATCAACAGTCACAGCACAATAGTATTCAAGGCACATACGGTGTGTGGGTTCTGCTGAAAGCAGTTTGTTATCAGGCACGGCCAGATGTTTGTTCATTTGTTTGTTAGGATTTATATAACTTGTGATAGCTTGGGTTATATGTAGTAAGTAAATCAGTATTCAGGGCAAATGTGGGATCTGGGATTTTGGTGAAGGGAGTTTGATATCAGAGAAAGCCAGATGTTAATTATTTGTTGGTGTGTTTGTTTGTTTGTTTGTGTTTACATTGCTTTCAGTAGCTTAGGTCATATGTCACAATGCCTTAAGACCATTTAGCTATTGTGATAAGCCATCACATATCAGATTTTCCACACTCGTGAATTCTAAGGATACTTCTAGGAAATGACAGGAAATCCTTGCTAATCTCAGAATGGGGTATGTACCCCAGGGAATATCAGAATTCTGAGAAGCATGTATCTGGTGCATTTTAGTTATTAATGTCTATAAACCTGTTTTTTCAGTGATGGTTAAATAGTTAGGTTTCTAAAAGATTATGTTAAATAATAAATCATGGCCATTGATTTTATAGCAACATGTCTCTTCATTAGATTACTCTCTATAAATTTATGACTGCACAACAGACCAATAAATCAATCCCATAAAACATTAAATACGCATAAAACATTTTTTCATCCAATTTATTAATTTTCATTATTTAATGCTCTGGGTTAGCCATTAGACATAGCTAATTTTTAAAAAGCAAGTTGTATGGGTCTACAGAACTGCATAAATAATTTATGATGTTGTTGATCACTAACAAATATCATGCAATGAATTTTGAATATGCTGGTGCAAAACGACATATGCCATGTGCATTATTGGCAACATATCCTAAAAATGGGAGGTCTCATACCTAGAGGCCTCTTTGACAATAATGTCATTTGGACGAACAATACTTAACCGGCCCCTTCCAATGCTTAGGCTACAAAGCACAAGGACGCAAAGATTTTTGAAAACCATCTAAACCCTATCATGTTAGTATTCATTGGATAGCTTTTGCTTAGTACTCTCAGATGAGTACCCATATGACAGGGTTTCCGCCATTTCTCAGTGTTTTTGCATCATTTTATATGGGCCAAATTAGCCATCAGCATAAGCCTTAAGCACAACTTTACTAGAAATTAGGTTATGAGCAACATTGCTCCTTCATATAGTTTCCCAAAAATCTTCCGGGGAAGTCCTAGCATTTTCCTAGCAAATCCTGTAAGATCCTTGGTATCCCAAGCTTCATTTGGTAAGGCCGGTTATTGTGTGGGTACTTTATGTTCTTCTACCATTAACAAATTGGCTATTTACAATTTACTCTCGTTATGGCTGAAGAAGACATGATAGAGTTAGCTCCAAGGGCCTCTTGAGTGGGAGAAGAAACTGTTAAGAAGATCGATGGCCTTTTTGCACTGGATTGTAATGAGAGTTCATGCCTTTAACCCATCCAATGCTGAGGCTACTTTCATCCAAAGCACAAGGACGCAAAGATTTTTGAAAAATATCTAAACGCTCTCATGTAAGTTGATATTCATTTGATAGCTCTTGCTGAGTACTCTCAGATGAGTACCCATATGCCAAAGTTTCAGTAATTTTCAGGTTTTTTGCCTCATTTTGTATTGGCCAAATTAGTCATTAGCAGCATAAAAGTTAACAGAAAAACCTAAAAAATGACTGAAAACATGGCAAATAGGTACTCATCTCAGAGTAGCTTTCCAATGAGTATCAACATGACAGGGTTTAGATGATTTACAAAAATGTTGGTTCCTTGTACTGTGGATGAAAGTAGCCTCAACATTGGAAGGGTTAACTTGCAGAAAAGTCAAGCTGTTTTTTAATCATTCAGCACCTCACCTGACTCGGTGGCCGACTTCTTGTGTAAATTGCCCTGTCAACTTCACTGGAATGGAACGTGACGGTTTGATTTGATTTTTGCGGCGATAGCGCTCAGAAATAGCAGTCAAATCCTGCAGATGAGAAGTCTTGTATTTCAATTAGCCTGGTAACTGTTCAAATGCGATGTATCACAGATCAATTATAAGCCTAGGTGTAGAACCATGGGACTTCTTGTATAAAACATCTTAAAGTTGGTATCCCTTGAGGTTTTCCATTAAGGGCAAAGGTTTCCCGTAATTCTATTATTAAGGTATACCTTAACCTTATGATTTTGAATATGTTATCCTCGTAATATATAATTTATGTTTTTCACTTAAGGTAGCCATTAAGTTACATTCTTATCTTAAGATTTTATGCAACCAGTCGCTGAATCTAGAAATAGGGAACAAAGAGAAATGTATTATCCACTAACTGCTGTATTGAATTGAGGTATGACTTTAAAACAAATAAAACATTTCTGGCTGTAATCGCCTGCAGAAATGGAAGCCTTATTATTGTAGTTAA
The DNA here is from genome assembly GCA_963942565.1 of Maea johnstoni. NCBI lineage: Eukaryota > Metazoa > Annelida > Polychaeta > Spionida > Magelonidae > Maea > Maea johnstoni. The sequence goes on along the minus strand of OZ012694.1, from coordinate 33,465,865 downwards.
CAGTTAAGCAGCGTGTATTATTTTATGAATGTTCTGGCTATGTTATGCCATTAATGACAATTTGACAATTTAATCATCCTCCTTATTTATCCAACATTAGCAAATCTCCACTGGTGAAGAGGTGTTAACTCTTATATTGCTGGTGGCTAATTTGGCCAGGACTGAAACCCTGGCACATGGGTACTCATCTGAGAGTACTCATTGAGATATATCTAATGAATACTAACATGACAGGGTTTAGAATACTTTAGATGGTTTTCAAAAATCTTTGCTTTCTTGTGCTTTTGAAGAAAGTAGCCTCAGCATTGGAAGGTTAAGTGTTTAGTTGTTTTAATAGCTAAAAAACAGTTAATAGGAACGTCCTAACGGGTCACAGGTCAAGATGACACTTTTCCCAAGGCATGAAAGGGTTAAATGTGTTTTCTATCGCTCAACCCATTATCGGCTGCAATCGTCACACGAGGCCAGCACAATAATTGAAAAGAAAGAGCGCACAGGTGGCTTCCTCATCAAACCGAATAGAACTCGCTCTCAAAGATGTCGTTAGCTGCCATCCGGGAAGAGCACTTAGAGAGAATGAAAGGGAAGAGATTGTCGAGGAGAGAACCCGCAAAGCTGCGCGTTGCGGTATTGTCGTGTGCTCTTTGGCAGACTGCGTCGATTGTAACTAGGTATTCAAGATGACATTTGGATCATTTCCTGGAGGCAAAAGGCGGGGTATTGTGAGAAATAGGCTGTGATGGCAAAAGTCTAGTCTGCTAATTTCTATAAGTCATGATACACCACAGGTGTCCCCCAGTCCCTCGGAGTGACCGCTTGACCTCTTAGTCAGCTGGGGACCTGTTATTTAGAGCTCAGGCTGTCAGGCGGGTTCTGATGATATCTTCATGTTTTTTTTACCAGGCACCACATGCTCTATTGGCAGCAGCGTGCAACATAATCACTTGCCCCGTTCCAAGTTACAAGTCAAAAAACGACAATTGTACAAGCAGAACAAGACCCTAACTTGCCCCGCTCGGCAAGTAATGTTTTGTAGTCCTGGCAATGTAACTTACCTTTGTTTAACAAAGTGGCAGGGCAAGTGGAATTTAGGGCAGTTGGCCCAGCTAGGAAAGTAATGTTTTGTAGTCTTGGCAATGTAACTCACCTTTGTTTAACAAAGTGGCAGGGCAAGTGAAATTTAGGGCAGTTGGCCCAGCTAGGAAAGTAATGTTTTTGAACCTATATTGCACCCTGATGGGATCAACGTAACAAAGTTATTAGCTGGGAAAAAGGGGTAAGCAGAACATCATCAATAAGGAATATCTACCAAAAAGGGGGTTAAGATCTTAAGGCTTGTAGAAAACTTGGGCGAATTTCTGTAGCCCTTTTATATACCTGGCAAAAAAGGGTAAACAGAACATTATCAATAAGGAATATCTACCAAAAAGGGGGTTAAGATCTTAAGGCTTGTTAAAAACTTGGGCGAATTTCTGTAGCCCTTCTATATACCTGGCAAAAAAGGGTAAACAGAACATTATCAATAAGAGATTTCCTCCAAAAAGGTGTAAACAGATCCAAAGGCTGGCAGAAAACTTGGGCGAATTTCTGTAGCCCATTCATTACCTGGCAAAAATGGGTAAACCAAACATTATCAATAAGGAATTTCTCCCAAAAGGAATTGTTGTGTGGCTTCTAATAAACATTTCTCCTTCAAATGTTTTCCAAAAAAATGCTTTTGTAAGTATAAGAATATTTCCCAAAACGTCAGGCCTGTTGTGGCCTCTCTGAGTGTAGATGTGTTAAACCTACTGCAAACAATAAAATTCTGCAGCCTGAGTTTTTCCTTATGAGAGCACGGTTCTTGTCAAATCCCCATCCATCCAATATCGCACCTAATGCACTTTAGTGCTTAGCCGGCACGGAAAAACCAACACGAGTTTATACGATTTACTGCTCTACGCCTCTAATGTAGCCTTGTCTAAATAAGAGGCTGCCGTTCCTTTGATGGCATTGCATAAAAGTGCAATATCTTGATGCGCGGGGCGGTACGGTGGTGGCATCTTGGCAATGGATTTCTCGGCATGCATCCCGTCCCCTGGATGCCATAGAAAACTTGTCATTTCAAGACATTCAATACTGTTGCCATGGCAACGTGAATTGAATTCCACTTGGGTTATCAGTGGGGCCTGAAGTTGGGGTCGGTATTGTAATGAAGCTCCATCGGAGTGCTAACCTATTGACGTCTTGGGATTAACCCTTACGCTGCTGGTGGCTAATTTGGCCAATACAAAATAATGCAAAAAACCTGAAGAATGTTTGAAACCCTGGCACATGGGTACTCATCTGAGAGTACTCAGCGACAGCTATCCAATGAATACCAACATGATAAGCTTTAGATGGTTTTTAAAAGTGTTTGCATCCTTCAGTACTTTGGAACAAAGTATCCTCAGCATTGGAAGAGTTAAGACGAGTGTCGTCTGGAATTGTGATACCTTTGGAAATAGATTTTGAGTTCCGCATAAAATTGCAAAATATTTGAAGGAGAGTTGTAGATACAGGGCTGTCCAAGCTGTCGCATTGTCGCAAAATGTTGCGCCAGCAGCCTCAAAAAATGCGACACAAGAATATTTGCGCCAAGGTTGCGACACGGTGATTTTGCAACATGCATGCGTTCGCCATCTAGCGGTGGTCACTAAAACTAAGTGATCACCAAACGGCGTCGTGCGCATGAAACAAAGGGACAGTAAACAAAGGGACGCCATGATACAGACGATATGAAAATAAAAAAGATACCCCTTCAGTTTAGGATTTTTGGAAAAGGAACGTATTTTACTAAGATTTCTGTAATGTCTATCGAAAACGGAGTTGTTTATGTATACTTACGTTCAGCCAGTTTTGTCAGTGAGTTTGCGATTATGATTATTTTTGCTCGTTTATAATCAGTGTGGACGTGTATTTTTTCTGTAGTATCTTTGTTGTTGTTAGAAGAAAGAAACACTGTCCATCATTTTTCTCGGCCGGCGAGCACTAGATATCAATAAAACGTTGTATGGGGGTGCCCACAAAGGTAGTCTAATAAAACCAACTTGTCAACTCTAGAAATCTTGTATTTAGTAGACGTGTTGGTAACCAATTTTGTAAACTGTTTAGAAACACAAAAGACTATTGAGGAAAATCAGGTTTTTAATTCTATGCTATAGCAGAGAGAATCTATTAATGTCATTGGAGGTCCCTGGCTATAGGCAATTTTGAGGTCTGAAATCATTAATATTTGATATACTATTTACACTTAGGGATGCTGATGATAATTTTTGAAAAATATTACGCTTTAGCAATTCTTATTCATAATCTGATGATGCTTACTTACCAAAAAACTTGTTTACCTAATTTCTCTGCAACCGGTCACCAGATTTCATTAATATTTGATATGCTTATACACTTAGGGATGCTGATGATAGTTTTTGAAAAAGATTATGCTTGAGCATATCTGATTCATAATCTGATGATGCCCACTTACCAAAAAACTTGTTTCACTAATTTCTCTGCAACCGGTCACCAGATTTCATTAATATTTGATATGCTAATACACTTAGGGATGCTGATGATAGTTTTTGAAAAAAATTATGCTTGAGCAATCCTTATTTATAATCGGATGATGCCCACTTACCAAAAAACTTGCCGAGTCTTATCAGACTGTATTATAAATATTCAAGCTGGCTATATATGTGAAATAGAGTGTGTGCCAGTATATTGAAGAATCTTAAGCTTATATACAAATCTGTGATAAGTATAACCTATATTGTACTATGTGTGGATTCAGTGTTTCAAGTTTCAACATACATTTCAATTGGTGCTATGTCATAGTCTTAATTTAACTTCCCCTAGTGTGTAAACTGTGAACTAAATGACCCCTGGTGGATAAAAATTGAACCATTAAAACGCCACCTGGTGGTAGACGGTAGAAGTATTTTGCTACAGGTAGTTCAAATTTTGCTACAGACATTTTGGGCTTGGACAGCCCTGAGATATAGTTCTGAAGAATATCTCGTCTTCAAATATTTTATGGAAATTGCTTTTGAAAGAGAGATAACACCAAAATAATCAGGTGGTTTTGGCTGCTATGGGCATGAATGGTATTAAGAAGTTATCTCCATCTCGGTCCCCATCTAGAGCACATGCCAGCTCTATCATCTGACATAAATATACAGATATACTGGAAACCACAGCAAATTAAGTGCGGCATTTGAATGAAAATTTGTGTTTTCTCAGTGAAACAGTCCCATCTGAAATATTTTTGAAATATTTCATTTGTATTATGTAGGAAAATATTTCAAGGAGAAATGTTTATCAGAACGAAATCCACAACTCTTTTAAATATATTGTATGATAATCTTTAAGTTCCAAGAACTCTTATAAACTCTTAATTCTTAAGCATTAATGGGTTAGAAATCCAAAGGGAACTTTAGGCATTAATTGGTAATCCTTTTTGTATCTGGTGATAAGCATATATGCAAAAAGTATTTGAAGGAGAGTTTGTGGTTTGGTTTCTGATCAACATATCTCCATCAAATATTTTCAGAAAAGCTACGGTCCCAAAGATTTCTCTAAAATATTCAGAGCATATTTTGAAGCTCCGTGCAAGAATTGGTGAACCCTTGCAGGTCTAGAGGTTCCCATTAAAGTATTTGTAATTTACGATACTTTTGGAAATAACTCTGTAATGCTTATTGTGTTCACAGTATATTTGAAATATAGTTGTAGGTAGAGTACTGATAAACATTTCTCCTTCAATTGCTTTATAAATGTGCTTTTTGTTGGAAAGATAGTCAGGATTTTAAGGTACTACGTGCCTGAAATGGGTTAACCCATTAGCGCTCACAGCTGCCAAAAGCAGCCTGACAATTTTGATGCAATCTTACTACAGGCAAAAGAGTAATATGGAATATATTTGATGGAGAAATGTTAATCATAACGATACCAACAACTCTCCTGCAATTATTCTGTGAAATCATAATCATTTCCAAAGTTATTGCCAAAAGAATGATAGAAGCAGACGTCAATTTTCCGAGGAACTCTCGAGTAGTAATGGGTTAATGAGACTTCATTTGCAGACCATCAGTGCATCTCTATCTCTGTAGTGCTTTCTCTTCTCTTCAAGAGCTCGCTCGCTAATGACGCCAATTTCAGGGTCTTTCTCCATCCCATGATTGCAGGTGATGCCGTAAAAGGTTTGGCTTTCGCGAACATCAGGAGGGATTTCGCTGCGGAAAGTTCAGCGGTTTCGAACTCGAAATGTGCTTTGATTTTCTCATCTTGCTCCATTAACCCATTGATCCCTGGTGTCTGAAATGATTAGCCTGGGGAAGATTTTTTTTCACGGATGTAATTCTAGCAGGGATTGTAAAGTCTGAGCCTTGCTGATTCGTTACTGTCCTCGATTGCAGACAGTCGGATCAAAGGAGCGGCTTGAAAGCACTGTTCTAATCCTGAAGACTGCAAGCACTTATAACTGTCGTCTGGATCTTCAAGACTTTTGACAATAACTTTGGAATTAAGAATGACTTTACAAAATATTTGAAGGAGATCTGTTGGTAGTGTTCTGTTGAACATTTCTCCAACCAATCTTTTTACTAATATACTTTTGCCTCTGAGATTTCACCAAAATTTTCAGGCTGCTTTGGGTCATTGTAAGCATTAATGGGTTTAAAGATCTCTCAAGATCTGAATATCTTTGGGACCCACTCTTATAATTTATATTATGTAAGATCAGATTTGTTGCTCATGCTTTTAATTTATTCTGTGTATTAAAATACCTTGTCCAAACAATTCGTGGAATACAAAACAATTCTTAGAGTTTTCCTTGAAAGATCCCATGCATTGACCTTACCAAATGATTGTTAGAATACCTGGGATTTCCCAGGATTTCAGTCTCAGCTCCATTGGTGTGGATGAACACTGGATCCCAAAGTCCCAGACAGGGTGCAGGCTTACTAAAATGATACTGGTACTAAAATAATACTCGGCAAATGAATGTCTTCCCTCTGAATTTGCTTTATCGATAGATTTAACGATTAATGCTCACAGCTACCAAAAGCAGCCTGACTTTGGTGAAATATGCATAAGCATTGTTGGAAAAATATTAATTGGAGATTTATTGATCAAAACACTCCCTATAACTATCCCTCAAATTTAAGAAAAATTATTCCTAATTCCAAAATAATTGTCAAAAGTTTGTTAGTTCCAGACAACAATTTCTGGAGGAATTTTAGAGGCATCAATAAGTTAATGCAGACAAGCACATCCCTGATATTTCATCATGGCAGGAAGTCAACCCATTCATTTGGTCTGCAATAAACAAATTTTATTTAACCCGTTTATGCCTGTAGCATCCCAAACTGTCTGACGATTTTCATTTCATATCTCTAACAAAAGCAATTTTGAGAAAATATTTGAAGGAGAATTATTAATCATATCTTTATCTACAACTCTCCTTCAACTAGTTTGTGATTTTTTGCTTCATTCCAATATTATTTTCAAAAGTATGACAAGTCCAGACGACACTCATCAAGTAGATCTCAAGGCATGAATGGGTTAACGTTATCTTGAAATAACTTTCTGCAACGTTGCCATAATCACATTGTGTAATAGACCACTAGCTGCAAATCAATGGTAGATGATTGATATTCATTGGAGGTTGTGACCTAGGCCCATACGGATGGAACTTGTTTATGGTCACTGTTTCTGCCATACTCATGCTAAATCATCATAAGCCAGTTTAACATTTATGCTGGTGGTGGCTAATTTTGCCAATACAAAATTATGCAAAAAAGCTAAAAAAAATGACTGAAGCCCTGGCAAATGGGTACTCATCTGAGAGTGCGCAGTGAGAGCTATCCAATGAATACCAACATGACATGGTTTTGATGGTTTTCAAAAATCTTTGTGCTTTGGACAAAAGTAGCCTCAGTATTGGAAGGGTTAACCTGTTAATGCCCTCATCATGCAGCCAAAGCAGCCTAACAATTTTGATGAGATCTAGTAGGCAAAAGCATAGCTAGGAGAATATTCAAAAGAGGAATGTTATTAGAAACATTACCACCAACACTCATTCAATTATTTTGTGAAATTATTCTCAATTAAAAAGCAAAAAATAGCATGGTTCCAGACGGCAATTTCTGAATACACTCATAAGCATTAATGGGTTTAAGTTTACAGGAAACCTTGGGAAGGTCAATGTCTAGAAAACCTTTTACATGCCCCATTACATGCCCCAAGCATTTTACTGATTTCAATCCAGGCATTGGCAATTGACAGCAAACTGTTAACCCTTAAATTACCCTGCTTATTAAACACAACAATTGTTGTGGTGTGCAGCAGTGCTCATAGGGTTCACAGCAGGATAAGGGTTAAATCCATATTTTACAATGAAATACAACCATCTTTAAAGTAAAATTTTGAAAAATTGTATATGGATTATTAAGTCATCAAATATGTATTTCCTTAAGTTTGTTTCCTGAAATAATTAAAACATGCAAAGTTTGACATTACGCCCAAAATTATAACTAGCAAATTTGGGCTTGATTCTCAAAACTTTTGCCCTAACATTTTTGTATTAACATGCTACCTTCTCTGTCAAACCTAGAAAATGAATGATTTCTAGAGGTTTTCTTATCAGTGAATCTATCATGAATAGATGAAATTGCTGAGAGGCATGGAGTGGCATGTTAAAGATTAACGTTGCGCATGAGAAATTGGTCCGAGAATATCCATTTTCTTGCGCAGGAATCGTGCAGAATGGCAACCCAATTATTACCGATTCCACTATAGTTCTGACTGAATGAAGATGGCGGAAATAGCATCAGTTTTGCCGACACGTAATGTTCAAGTAGAAATTTCATTTCCCTCTCCGAATCCATACATAATGTGCTGTGCAATTTATTTGGACAATGGCAAAGTTTTATTGATTTTTACAATAAATGATTTCTCCCTCGGGGATACCAGACGGGCCCAGGTTGTCATGACGACCGTTCATGAAAATGAATGAAGTGGGACCTTCAGGCTCCTGACTGTCATCGAATATAAAATGGCGGTCAACTTTACCCACTGCTTCTTTCAAGTGGGGCGTGTGCGGGTTTCTGGCAATCTCAGGGGACCGATGATCTATGCTGTGCCCGATCGGGGAATCGCATGTAGATTGTTGGAATGGGAAACGGAAAGTGCTAAGTATCCAGGGGCGGCGCTGTGTCATGCGCGGGTACTCTCAGGGGAGCTATGATCTATGCTGTATGAAAGGGGGTGTTCCATATGTAATGTTGGGATGTGAAACGTAAAATACTAAATATCCAGGGGGCGCTGTCGCCTGTGACATGCGCTGCTTTCGGTCACTCTGGGGAGCGATTATCTATACTACAACCGTTACGATAAGAGAATCGCATGTGAAACAATGCTAGGATGTGCTGAATATACAGGGGGCGCTGTCGCCTGTGACATGCACTGTTTTCGGTCACTCTGGGGAGCGATTATCTATACTACAACGATAAGAGAATCGCATGTGAAACAATGCTAGGATGTGCTGAATATACAGGGGGCGCTGTCGCCTGTGACATGCGCTGTTTTCGGTCACTCTGGGGAGCGATTATCTATACTACAACGATAAGAGAATCGCATGTGAAACAATGCTAGGATGTGCTGAATATACAGGGGGCGCTGTCGCCTGTGACATGCGCTGTTTTCGGTCACTCTGGGGAGCGATTATCTATACTACAACGATAAGAGAATCGCATGTGAAACAATGCTAGGATGTGCTGAATATCCAGGGGGCGCTGTGTCATGCGCTGGCTGGTTTCTGGCACTCTCAGGAGGGCTAAGATATATACTGCTTGGATCAGAGAATCGCATATGTACTGTTGGTATTTGAAACGTAAAATGCTGAATATCCAGGGGGCGCTGTGTCATGTGCTGTTCCTGGTGCACTCTCAGGGGGGAGATGATCTATGCTGCATGAAACATGAAATCACATTGCTGGGATGTGAAACAATATGATAGATATCCAGAGGGCTCTGTCATGTGCTGTTTTTGGGCAGGCTCTATGTTGCATGAAACAGGGAGCTGCATGTGTAAGGCCAAGAAAAGTATATTATTTGTTTCCTGTATCGATCTGAAAAAAATTGGGTAGGTAGGTCGGTAAAAAAAAAAAATTGCATTATTTTTTTGGTCAAAAATGTGTGTTTTATGCATGTTTTATGTTGATTGGGAATTGGGAGGGCAGTAAAAACTTTAGGGTAGGCATTTTTTTGGATGAAAACTTGTTAGGATCAGGTTACAGGAAATAAACAACTTTTTTTAGGCCTAATGTGGATGGGAAACATAAGATTTATCTATTGTAAATTGAAATCCTATCATGTCTGTAGTTCCTGACAAAGGACACACTACTTTGACGATATCTCTTATGTCGGATCTTTTGGAACATTTTTAAGGGGAAAAGGAATACTCCTTACCCTTACCAAATGAAGCTTGGGATACCAATAAATCATGAGGATTTTCCAAGGAAAATCCCAGGTTTTCCTAGAAAAAGTCTCAGCTAAATACTGTAAATACATGTTATACCTTGAATTGGGACCCAGCCTCCCTCAGGGGATCTGCACAAAATGAAATTGATACTTACCATTTGATAATTGTAATAAATCATACTTAGAGCAATGCTTAGGGTATTTTTGACTTTTTGTTCCTAGTATTTTATTTAGTCTTGAGGTTTGAACCATTAACTTGAAGTTTTGATATATTGGACCAATTTAGTGTGCGTTCATGAATAAAAGAGGACTTGAGTCAACATGATAATATCCATTCAGAATGAATGGATAATTTACTCAGCCTTGAAATAACTTTCTGCAACGTTGCCGTATAATTACATGGTAATAGAGGACTACCTGAAATCAATGATGGCTTATATTGACTGGATGACATTGTGACCTAAGCCTTAATAGGGTAGGATGCATGGTTTTGATTCAAATTCAAATTGACAAAAAGTCAAAATAAGGCATTTGACTATCAACAAGTATCATTTTTGAAAAGGCCTGATAATTTGGATTGTATATTTTTAGCATTACAAAAGCAGTTTTGTAAACACTTGAAGAGGAAATGTCAATCAGAACTCTAACCTTCAACTCCCTATATTATTATTTTTTGAAAATTTATTTTTTACTCAAATTTTCTTTTTACTCAAGATATTTTCAAAAAATCATGAATCCAAATGACAAATTTGAGATGGAAGCATGCATGCGCAAAATACCCTCTATAGCATTAAGATGTTGATTTCTTACAACATTTCTATTAGAGCAAGTCCTCCCATTACGCAATATTGGATGTTGTACACTGCATGCATATATGCATGGATAGAAGACATCAAAGGGAGTTGTTTTACATGGCGTGTCTGGTTTAACCAGACACGCTATAACATAATGAAATTGGAAGGGTTAATTTCTGCAGCCTTAGAGTTGCAGACATTGTCCTGGTAATGGCAGAACCCTATCCATAACTCTCTTTTAAGTATTTTAAGAACTTATATTCATAAAAAGGAGCAACCTGTTCAATCAAAAAGTTGAAGGACTTCCAGAAACGAAAAACCTTTGTTTTGAGCCCTGATGCTACAGGTTGCTGAGGAAGCCTTGTAACGGTAACCTTAATTTTGAGCCCCAAATTTGCTGATTGCCTGAGCCATTGCAGATTATAAGTCAAGAACAAAGGATGATAACCCTCTCCTAGAAACCTTAATTTTGAGCCCCAAATTTGCTGATTGCCTGAGCCATTGTAGATATAAGTCTAGAACAAAGGGTAATAACCCTCTCCCAGAAACCTTAATTTCAAGCCCCAAATTTGCTGATTGCCTGAGCCATTGTAGATTAACACTCTAGAACAAAGGATGATAACCCTCTCCCAGAAACCTTAATTTTGAGCCCCAAATTTGCTGATTGCCTGAGCCATTGTAGATATAAGTCTAGAACAAAGGGTAATAACCTTCTCCCAGAAACCTTAATTTTGAGCCCCAAATTTGCTGATTGCCTAGCCATTGTAGATTAACACTCTAGAACAAAGGGTAATAACCCTCTCCCAGAAACCTTAATTTTGAGCCCCAAATTTGCTGATTGCCTGAGCCATTGTGGATTAACACTCTAGAACAAAGGGTAATAACCCTCTCCCAGAAACCTTAATTTTGAGCCCCAAATTTGCTGATTGCCTAGCCATTGTAGATTAACACTCTAGAACAAAGGGTAATAACCCTCTCCCAGAAACCTTAATTTTGAGCCCCAAATTTGCTGATTGCCTAGCCATTGTAGATTAACACTCTAGAACAAAGGGTAATAACCCTCTCCCAGAAACCTTAATTTCAAGCCCCAAATTTGCTGATTGCCTGAGCCATTGTAGATTAACACTCTAGAACAAAGGATAATAACCCTCTCCCAGAAACCTTAATTTCAAGCCCCAAATTTGCTGATTGCCTGAGCCATTGTAGATATAAGTCTAGAACAAAGGGTAATAACCCTCTCCCAGAAACCTTAATTTCAAGCCCCAAATTTGCTGATTGCCTGAGCCATTGTAGATTAACCCTTATGCTGCTAATGGCTAATTTGGCTAATACAAAATGATGCAAAAAAAACTAAAAAATGATTGAAACCCTGGCAAATGGGTACTCATCTGAGAGTTCTCATCGAGAGCTGTCCAATGAATACCAACATGACAAGGTTTAGATGGTTTTCAAAAATCTTTGCATCCTTGTGCTATGGGCGAAAGTAGCCTCAGCATGGGAAGGGTTAACACTCTAGAACAAAGGATGATAACCCTCTCCCAGAAACCTTAATTTTGAGCCCCAAATTTGCTGATTGCCTGAGCCATTGTAGATATAAGTCTAGAACAAAGGGTAATAACCTTCTCCCAGAAACCTTAATTTTGAGCCCCAAATTTGCTGATTGCCTGAGCCATTGTAGATTATAACAAGTGTCTCCTATAGCTAGCAATAACTGCGGGCCACATCTGGCCATGTGTGTCGGGGACATTGTTTTTCATTGGCAAAGTGGCACCTAACATGCTTTATGGTCCGGGCAGGTGATTTCATTATCGCCCACAGCGCAGCGCCACTTTGATGCTCCGGAGCCATTACCAGGACAATGTCTGCCACTCTCAGCACGCAGCAATTAACCCTTGTGCTGCTGGAAGCGACTTTTGCCAATACAAAATGACACAGAAAGCAGAAAAATGACTGAAGTCCTGGCACATGGGCACTCATCTGAGAGTACTCAGCGAGAGCTATCTAATGAATACCAACATGGCAAAAGTCTTTGTGTCCTTGTGCTTTGGACAAAAGTAGCCTCAGTATTGGAAGGGTTAACCCATACAAGTCTGGAGATCTCTTAGACCAGTATCGTCTGCTTCTCTGAAACTTTTGGAAATAACTTGGAAATTAAGCATAAGAGGCCAGCAGTAACATTAGAGCTGGAAGCAAAGGTTCCCGGAAGTCCTCACCCTTTTTTATAGAATAGGAGGTTGCTCCTTGTTTCAGACTTGTTAACCCTTATGCTGCTGGTGGCTAATTTGACCAATACAAAATGATGCAAAAAACCTGAAAACATGACTGAAACCCTGGCACATAAGTACTCATCTGAGAGTACTCAGTGAGAGCTTTCCAATGAATACCAACATAGCAGGATTTAGAAGGTTTTCAAAAATCTTTGCGACCTTGTGCTTCGAACGAAAGTAGCCTCAGCATTGGAAGGGTTTAAATTCTCAATAGCTGTGTGGTCAATTAGAAAAACTGGTCATGCCTCTGAACTTACAGGTTTGTATTGAACTCATGTTCAGTGCTCCTGGGAGTGCTTACCTTGGAATATATTGCAATGAGTATATAGGATAAATGTATGTATTCTATAAGACTGCATAATAAGGCACCAATCTGAGATGGATCAAATGAAACTCAACCAATACCTTTCACTGTACAGAACAGATCATTACACAGAGTACCTTGCTGTGGCTGTCCCTATTGCTATGTGACAACCAGTAGCTAAGTGTGTGTGGTGGGTTGGGGTGATAATAAGGCAGTTATTAAGGCGAGATACCTGCCGTTCCAGCAGGAGGAGAAGAATGAGTGAATTAAAGTGTAGTGTATCCCTGCGGATGATGAATGTGATGAGCGGGGAGACCGGGCTGAGGGGAGGGATTAATAATTATAGCATCTCGGGTTTCCCCGGTTCATCGCAGCCTCGCAGAGCTCAAGATCAGCAGTGACGGTATAACAACCTCATGGAATAATATGTCATACTGTAAGGGAGATAGGCAGGAACATGCCTTCTAAGAAGCGTAACATCTAGTACAATGATAGATGGAGATTATAGCTTGTTCTCTTTTCTTCTGGAGAAATAAATTCTGGAAAACCGTGCATGTGTCTTGGCGAAAAGTATATGAACATTATTCACCCTTTCTTCAACCTAAAAACATGCGGGGCAAGATCGCTGACTAAGCAATCTGATACGATGCTATTTTTGATGAATAGGTAACATTATATGGAGATAACCACAATATCAAGTGTTAATTGAGAGGGAGGAAAGGATGAAAATGATTGGGAGGGGAGGAAAAGGGGAAAGAGGTTTATAAAGAGGGGCAGGAGGGGGATAACAATATCATCACATTATACAGTCTTTGCCCCACCCTTATACCAAATGAAGCTGAGAGTTTTAAGAAAATCCTGGGATTTCCAAGGAAGTCCTAGGATTTTCTAGGAAAATCCCAGGATTTCCAAGGAAGACCTAGGATTTCCTCGTAAAATCCCAGGATCTCCCAGGAAGTGTAAGCTATATCAGGTAAGAGCAAGCACTTGGAAAATGGGCTCCCATTCTTTGCAAAAGTAGGAGAACATGGGATCATGGGGGGATTATGATGTTGATAATATTGCATGCAAACTTTTAGAGTTGGTTGAGGTAATGAAAGATATGGTAAGGATAGAGGTCACTAAGATGGAGAAGATGATGTTGATGATGACGACGATAATAATGATAATAATGATGAAGATGATAAGGATAACGTTGATAACGATGATGAGTAAAATAATGATGATGATTATTATGCTGATGATGATGTTGATGATGATGTTGATGATGATGATAATGATGATGATAATGATGAAGATGATAAGGATGACGTTGATAATGATGATGACAAAAATTATGATGATTATAACGTTGATAATAATGATGATGATGATGATGATGATGATGATGATGATGATGATGATGATGATGATGATGATAATGATGATGATGATGATGATGATGACCAACTGATAATTCTGGTAATTATATAGGGCCCTGCAAGATGCTCAGGATGTTAAAGGATATTGTGAGCACAAAAGCGTGAAGACCCCCCCTTACCAAAAGAAGCTGGGAAAATCCCAGAATTCCTAGGATAATGCTAGGAATATACGGGAACTCTCTTGGTATTCCCAGGTACATTTGATTAGGCCAAGAAAAAAATATTGTTTGTTTCCTGTAACGGTCCGAAAGAAAATAGGGTACTAGCAGTGATCAATGTCTCTGGTACTAGGTAGGTCGGCAAAAATTATTTTGGTCAAAAATGTGTGTTTTATGCATGTTTTACATTGATTTGGAGTTGGGATGACGGAAAAAACTTTAGGGTAGGGATTTTTTTGAATAAAAACTTGTTAGGGTAGGGTTACAGCCTTACAGGAAACAAACAACTTTTTTTTAGGCCTTTAGTGCCTGGACCAGGTAGATGTCGTCACCTGAAAAGCCTGCATGGCGCGGACACTGATTGAAGGTGCTAGCAGGTGCCATGAATCTTCGTTGTTGAGTTCTATCCAGGTAAATTTTGCATTATCCCACGGCTGGCCGCAGACGAGCCTGACTAATAGGATCAGATAATTGTAGCTCTCAGTTGCCTCCATCGCTGTCATTTAAAGTCCCCTTAATTGCACGAGCTATGGCCCGGCTTTAATGGCTGTCTTGTGGCGCAGGCAGCAGGGGTGGACCGACCAATGGCTGGGAAGCTTGTTCTTGACGTAGGTTGCGGCACTGACATCGATTGCATGTTTAACCCTTGTGCCTTCGGTGGCTATAATATGGCTAGTACAAAGCAATGCACAAACCCTGAAAGTTACTGAAACACCTGGGTACTCATCTGGGAGTACTCAATAAGAGCTATCTAATGAATACTAACATGACAGGGTTTAGATGTTTTAAGAAATCTTCACGTCATTGTACTTTGTATAAAAGCAGCCTAAATAGCTTTAGAAGGGTTAACCTATTTCAGAATTGAGGAATACGAGAAAAGTTTGGTTACTTTAGTCATAAAGGGCCTGCCATGATGGCTGTGTAGTCTAAGGTGTTGCCACTGACTGCTATCTGTCTCTCACCACTGCCCGAGTTTGAATTCATGCTGAGGCATGTGAGAAAGTTGCTGGTGACTTAGGGTTAGACGGTGGATACTAACGGTTACCTCCACCAGTTACAACTGGCTAGTAATGACTGTGACGAAAAAAAATCGAAATTTCAAATTCCATTCAGTCATAAATGGGTTGATAATATGCATGGATTAATAGTTAATATATAATATAATTGAAGATTGTGTTTATTCACCAGAGACTCCCTACCTTATGAGTTAATTAATTGGTTTTAATGACTTGTGTAATATGGTGCCTGCTGGAGGGACAAACAGACAGACGGCCCGATACAAGTCTTTGTCCGTGATTGTCACAGGAAGTCCTTGGTTCCACTGAGTACCAGCATTGATTGCTCGCCATTTAAGAGTGCTGTGGGAGCGCGGTGATGATGCCTGTATGCTTTAGGCTATTGTCTCCTGTGCCTCTAGTTCATGCAAGGACAGACAGGTAGTTCACATGCTTCTTCTTTCCAACCAAGAAATATGCATAGTCAGGTACAGTGCGTATTAAGAGCACTCTGGGAGCGCGGTGATGATGCATACTTTGGGCTTTGGTCTCCCTACGCCTCTTATAAGTTCATGCAAGGCCAAACAGGTAGTTCACATGCTTATTCTTTCCAGCCAATGAATATGCATAGAGGCAGGGACCTATCCAGGACCCATAGATATGCATAGAGACAGGGACTTATCTCTAAGGACCCATGAATATTCATAGAGGCAGGGACTTATCCAGGACCCATCTTGCCTGTCTTTTGCTCAGGTAGTTTCCTAAAAAAAACAACTCCTTTTTGGACAGGCGAAAATTTCAATGAAGAATTTTCAATTTTGACTTTTTGCGGGTAATGACCAAATATTTTCTAAACAAACCATCTTTTAGGACATAGCTGAAGTGTAAATTGCCCTTTTTGACATAATAGGCTATTATATATAGTTGGTATAAGGATATAAGGTAGATCAGGAGCTAAATCTGGATGGGCGGAAATTTTGGAATTGCTGTTTTAATTGGATAGGCATTTTCGAAATCCTGGCTTTGACCCTGCTGAGGGGTATCCCGTGCTTCTTGATCAAATAGTTCTCACAGCAGCCAAAAACAGCCTGATAATCTTAATAAAAATCTTTTAAAGAAAAAGCATACTTGGGAAATGCTAAAATGGGAAATGTTATTCAGATCACTACCAATAACATACCTTCAAATATTTTCTGAAATTATTCTTCATTCCTAAGTTAATATCAAAAGTTTCAAAGATCCAGACGACAATCTGTACAGGAACTCTTAACCCATTAATGCTCAAAGCAGCCAAAAGCAGCCTGACAGGTGATAAAATCTTCCAGGAAAAAGCATACTTAGGAAAATATTTGAAGGAAAAATATTTTTCAGAACAATACCAACAACTCTTCTTCAAATATTTTGTAAAATCATTCCTAACTCCAAAGTTATTGCCAACAAAAGTATCATTGATCAAGACGACAATTGCAAGTGGAACTCTTAAGTGTTAATGGGTTAAGCTCTAATGGGTTAAAATCCATTGATTTCCCCCATCTCTTATTTCCTGGATAAGTTCATCAATATTCTTGATTCCCCCAAACCCATGATGGGGTGCTCCATATTTGAAAAGTATTGACATCTTGATCAGTCCATATGTATTTGATATTGCCCTCTGCACCAGTCCATATCAAAAGCCATTTTGAATGATGGCTGATGATTATGGGAGCATTAATTCGCTAAGAAATTCAGAATAACTGTACATATACCTATATTTACTAATCAATAAGTTTGTTTTAATTCCAGTTCTTTTTACCAGATCCGATCCGATCCGAAGAAACCGCAGCAGTGAAACTTCACCTTAATATTTAAAAATCCAAGATGGCCGCCTTTATTGCGAAGCAGGTTATCGGCAGTAAATTGAAGGAGGCGAAAGGTGAGCTTCCCCCGTGTCGCCCGTTGCAGCTCCTCCTCATCCTCCTACTCGTCATCATCACCTCGTTTGGGTTGTGGTTGCGTCCACTACAACTAATACACTGACAACTAATCACTAACTTTGCAATTAACACCACATCATCGTCTATGCTAACATGTTCTTGTGTGGCTATACTACAAGGTTGACTGCTTTCTTTGACTCCAAACAATCCTGGTCACGGCACCCATTTTCATCCAAGGGCATCCTGGTCATTGTGCCATTTTGACCCAAATGCATACCTACCAAACAGCTGAGACTTCCTAGTAAATTCTTGGATTTTCTTCCTTTAACTCCAAACAATATAGGTTGTGGCACCATTTTAATCCACATGAATCATGGCCAAGGTACTTTTTTTTAAGTTGTCTGATCTTTTCATATCAGGAGCACAATGTACTTTTTGTATTGGTTGGTTTCTTAAGTGCCCTGTGAATGAATGGGTTAAAACATGATCTATGATATATAATCATTCCACATATTTTGACAAATCTTTTGGTTTGTTTGGTTGTTTGGTTTCAAAATTTATATATTTTTAACAGTGCTTATTTCGCTCTCACAATATAGCCTTTAACTTATCAAATATGGCTTGGAATACCAAGAAATTCCTAGGATTTACCTAGGGAAATGCTAGGATTCCTAGGAAGTTTCAGCTTTATTCCTAGTTTTTTTATCAGGATAAATTTAGGAAAATCTCAGCCTCATTTGGTAAGGGCATTGAGGTGTAAAATGTTTGCAGTGAACCAAGGAATTGTTGGATCAAAGAAAGCGGCAAAATCACAGTGTGCTAACTGTTCGTTTTGCACTCATCTCGTCTGACTCTGTAGTTCCGATGTTGCCTCCATTTTCAGCGCTTTTTGCCCTGATGTTACCAACTGCTTCTAACTAGACTAGCTCAGAGGTAGTGTTCGCCAGAAATTGATCGCAACTAGACGCAACTATCCCTAATCCAAGATGGCAGCCTTTATAGCAAAGCAAATGGTCGGTGACCAGTTGAAGTCTGTGAAAGGTGAGAGTGGTGTAGAGGTGCTCACCCTACTGCCCCCTATTGGTTGTTGGTGTCACTACTAGTAGGATCAGTATATATATATGTATATATATAGTCTGTGAATGCCACTTTGCCTTGTGCATTGTAACACCACCTAGTGGCCGAGAAATGTACTAACCCAACTTCTTTCAGCATCCCCCGTGAGTTTGTTGTGGTCGTCGTATGTTTAAGGTAGTCGAAGATAAGTGTTGTTGGTATGATACTTATTGTATTGTAATGTAACCATTAGTGCTTGTCTCCCTCCTTTAACCACCTTTCTCTCATCCCTCCTGGTGGTTACCCACAATTCCAGATTCAAGATGGCTTCCTTCATCATCAAATCGATGTTGCCCGGCAACCCTATGGATAGTGTAACAGGTCAGCTTAAGACCATGCACTGCATGAATAAGGGTCCTTCTGACATAGCAATTTGCATATTATAATCAGCTGCATAGTGCTGCTGCATAAGCTTGGTACCACTACCTGCTACAGCTTCTTCCTCTACCTCACTTGCATACTGACTCGTCCCCACATCCTCCTTTAGAATAAAACCCTAAAAACGCTTCAAAAAATGCCAGTATGCTGAAAAAGAAATATGCAAACGAAATCAGGCTGAAGACCCTTTTTCACCCTTTTTTATTCTACTTAACGAAAAATACCTTTATCACAAATCAATGCGGCCTGGATCGGAACTTTGAAATTTGCTAAGCGAAATTTCACCCCACAAGATTTTTTGGGATTTGAACTTGTATCCTGGCCATGGCACCAAAGTGTGCCTCTGATGTGTTTGCTCCTCCTGGCTTTTTTCAGCACCCTAACAGTTCAGCAAATTGAAATCAAATGGATATGATCTCAGGTGAAATATCTCCTTATTCTCCTCCTCATCCTCCTTATCATCATTCTCCTCCATATTCCTCCATTAATTCGGAGGAGTGCATATTGCTATGACAGAAGGACAGCTACATATTGCATGTGTGTTGACTAGAGCTTGGAGTATGGCACGTTGAGTTGAGTTCAACCCAATCATTCTCAGAGCGCCACCTAGTGGTCCGAAATGAAAATATCATGAAAACCGTAGCTGATTAATCCCTCTGCTGCTGTTACTTTCGTCCAATTCACAAAAAAGCAAAAAATTATGAAAATCATCTAACCCTGTCATGTTGGTATTCATTGGAAAGATCTCACAGAGTACTTTCAGATGAGTACCCATTTGCCATGGTTTCAGTCATTTCTTTGATTTTTGTCATCATTTCATTTTGACCAAAGTATCAACCAGCAGCGAAAGGGTTGAAAAAAATACTTGAATGGTGGTTACATTTCTCTAAACGAGGTATAATCTTTCAAATATATCCTGCAACGTTGCCTCTATTTTCATGGTATTTCCATTATTGTGTGATCATGTATGTACTGCTCGGAGTATGATAAGGTAAATTGGCACGAAACTACAAATTTCTACCCTTACTGAATGAAACTGAGACTTCCTTGGAATTCCTGGGATTTTCCAATGAAAACCCTAGGAGTTGTTCCTTGGTTTTCCAATATTCATTTGGTAAGGGTTAATTTTACCCAAAGTCTTCTAGCCCTATGCATAAAACTGCACCCAAGAGTTTGATTTGCTGTTGACAGTACTCTTATTTCCCGACCGCTATTTTCTTGGTCATTCACCCTTCAACATAAACTAGTACTTGTAGGTTAAAAGCATGCTGGGGTTATAACGCAGGGACAGTCCTGTCAACTCAAGAAAAAGATAGGCAAAGTATACAAAACAATTTTCTTGTGCAGGCACTCTTATAGATTTGTTGAAGTTTTTTTTTGGTATGATTGGAAGGAATGAATGAATGGTTGCTTGAAGGCACATTTTCTAAAAGTTTGAATGGATTGAAGTGAATGCTATTTTTGCATTTCTGGATATTTTATCTAATTTTCCTTTGGTGATCAGAAGTGTACCCAAACATTTGTATCCAAAGAACTGCCTAATACAAAATCATTTTTATGTTAGAATCATTGAATATTGTGGCCAAGCAGAGGTCTCTTAGGCTGAAAGTCGTCTTTTACAAAACATTTCACATTTCAATTATGTTCTCCTTGGCTTTAGTGAGTTTTTTCTAGGAATGGGGGGGGGGGGGGTCAGGTAGGATAATAAAAGGAATTAATTAGGTATCGTTATGAATATTGCGATGAACCAAATTAATCTGCTGTTTGTATATGTCTTTCTATTCCATTCATGACCCATTCGACCATTCAGGATTAGTGCAGATTTTGAATACTAGATAACAGAGCAAATAGGGGGTACTAAAATTTAGTAATGACTATGTCGTGCTTGGTCAAATTGTGTGGTTTTCATGCACCCAAGACTTGATCTCCTTTTGGAAAGTAGTGTATTTTTCTGTGATGCTTAGGAATAACTAAATTAGGAATGACACGCTGAATTCGTAATTATTGAATGAATGGTTATAGGTTGAATCGTGAGGAATTTTTTAATTGAAATATTTCCCAAAATTTGCTTTTGTCTGAGAGATTTCACAAAAATTGTCAGTCCTTTTTTGGGCGTCGTACACATTATTATGAACCAAAATATTCATTCTAGCATGTTCTATTCTTCCATTATTTTTCCTGTATGATAGACCCAGTATTTCCAAATGTCATGCCACTCATTATACCGTTTGGTCTTCTTATGTAGGTTACAATTACTTTTCTTAGAATTTATGTAATGTTTGTCTGAAAATAAAATCATGGGAGCTTGGCAGATTTTCTTTATAGTATTTGAATTTGTAGGAAAATAATGTTCACACCTTGAATTCATTTTTAATTGGAATTTTCTTTTATCAATTTTCAACCATACTCTATAAGATTTATCGCTCTTTATCACTTGCTTTGAAAAGAATCCCACTTTATTTTTCATTCTCTTTTGACCGTTGGTAGTGGCAGAGAAATACATCCCCTTGATCCGCAACCCCATAGGCATAGCATGCTAGTACCTACGGTATGTGCGTCTCGGGTTACGCGGTGTAGCCTGGGGAAGTATTGGTCACGTGATTGGTTTCGCGGCAATTTCAGTCTGAGCCAGGGCCTGTGAAACCAGCAGGCAGCCAATCCTGGGGTACACATGTTATCTATGACTCATAGTGGTGTGAGGCAGCGAAATTTGATGACGCATGCACAGTGCCCACTCCCTGTCTACTACTCCCAGGTAGTGGTTTACTGTTATTCCGGTTTGACTAAATACCATGATGTTGGGAGCCCTGAAAGGTCAATCTAGTCTATAGAAATGTATAAGATAATAATAAGGTACTTTAAAACCAAAGTTAATCTACAAATTACTTATATCCAAATGTCTAATTTGTAAATGATCGAAGTGAAAAAAAGTCTTATTCAAGAAAATTAAGTTAAATAGTATTTAGGTACTACTTAACTCTAAGGTATCATTCAACTAAGGATTTGGTGACGTTTGGCTTGGAAAGCAACGCTTAATCTTCAAAGTTCAAAGTCTAGGTGCTTGGTTGGTCATAGGAAAAAGGAAAAAATGTGTAATTCATGTATTTAGTTAAGGATAGTTAGTGTAGTCACCATTCCTCCTAAGGATTCTGTTTAGATATGCCTCCCTAATAAAATGGTTCATCAAAGTCATTAAACTAGATTTCTAGAAAGAACAAACTATGCCTATTAAATTGTCTCAACATGTTACTTATATGAATTTGTTTGCTGTAAGAAAAATACTTAATTTACTAGGTGGGATATTTCCCTCCTCTGATTGTGCCCAGGCCCTCTTACCAGTTGAGGCAGCTAGTAATCCATAGAATTATCCTTGGAAAATCCCAGGATTTTCATAAGAAGTCATTCGTCTCCTTTCAAAAATACTTCAAAAAATACTTATTGATTCCAAAATACTAGGTGGGATATCATTTCTAAAAAGAGAAGCATGACTATCAAGACTATCAATCAGAACGTTTCATCAAATGATAAGGTCATATTTCCGAAATATTAGAAGAATACCTTTGTCAGAAGAGAATGCATAACTATACAGACGATCAACCAAAATCTTCATTAAATTCAACATCTTTTTTCTGACTCCTTAATGCTTAAGAGTTCCATTGAAATTGTAGTCTGATACTTTTGATTGCAACTTTAAAATCAAGAATAATTTTTGCAAAATATTTGGAGCAGTGTTGTTTGTAGTCCTTTGAATAACATTTCTCCTTCAAATATTTTCTCATTTTTTCTTCTGCCTGCTAGATTTCATCCAAATTGTCAGACTGTTTTGGTCGCTATGGGCATTAATGGGTTAAGTGATTAGTTTATTTTGCTAGACCATATAAGGTCATTTTCAAGCATAAATAGTTTATTTTCTGAAGATGCTGTATTCTACAAAAAAAAAGTGATAGGCTGTTTCTAATCTAGTCAGAAAAGGCAGCAGCTTACGACTAAGAAAGAAAAGTGGCACATTTTAGAAATGATAACAATAAATAATGAAGGATGAAGATTGATGGACTTTCTTCATTTCATGTTAGAATAGTGTTTTTCTGCCTGCAGATATCCTTGACAAGTGTGGTCTGGATTTATGACAGTTTTAAAAATAACTAAAGAACTATGTAGGCCTAGAGATATACAAAACATTTTAATATTTACAGCCGTTGGTTGTGTTTTGATCAACATTTCTCTTTCGTGATGTTTCCTGAAAGAGGCTCTGGTTTAACCCATACATACCGCCTGTACCTGCCAAAACCACCTGACAATTTTGGTGATATCTCTCTAACAAAAGCAATATTCCGAAAATATTTGAAGGAGAATTGTTCATCAGAACTTGATCTACAACTCTCTTTTAAATACTTTGCAAATTTATGATTAATTCTAAAGTTACTTTTAAAGGTATGCCAGATCCAGACGACACTGCTCAAGTAGATCTTCAGGCATATATAGGTTAAAGATATTACCAAAATGTTTACCCAAATAGTGCCCCAAAATTGTATCTCAGAGCACAATTTTTTCAAAATTTTGTTGGGAAGCTTTTTTTATTTAGCTCCTAAATTTTGAATTTTAGGTACCAAATCTGCCCCAGCCCGAAACTGTCAAGGTCAATCCCTGATATGTCCAGTCCTGATGTGGATACATATTGTTAGCCAGCAGGGCATCTGGGTGTCATTGGGACACCATTCCAAAAAACACCCTTCAGGACCCCCCCCCCCCCCCCCCCCCTAACCTCAAGAACGCTAATATTTTTAAAAAACAACTAAACCCTGTCATGTTGAAATTCATTGGATAGCTCTAACTGAGTACTCTCCGATGAGTACCAATATAACAGGTTCTCAGTCATTTTTCAGGTGTTTTGCATCGTTTCTTATTGTCCAAATTAGCCACCAGCAGCCTATGGGCTAAGCTCGGTCAATGACGCCAAGTCAGCTCCACCTCAGCATTGATGGGTTAATCCAAAGATGTTCCGGCTTGTTTCAATCAAGAGACAGGATACTTAAGGAGACCATTAAACACGTGCTAGGACCTAGTAGCTGCGAGGAGAAGGAACTAGTGGTTACATAAACATGCTCCACTGGCCATTGATCAATTAGAATTTGCTAATTCCTTGAGATAGCCTGATTGAAATTTACACCCTCGGGTCTGCTCAGTGAAATAGTGAATGGCCCATTTGCCTTGCAGAAAGTCTCCTAAATCCTGCGAGAAGATGCCTTAAATTAAAATAACCGCTTAACTGTATTAAAGAGCTTGTGTCTCCTATGAGAGGTGTGAATAAATTGGATTATCTGTCTTTAAAAAGGGTCAGTGACTTTAAATATGGTGATGAAAATGGGTGTCTAGTCTTCCTTGATAATATTTTGAGTGCACTTATAAAGAAGGGGTGTCTGAACTTAAAAGCCAAGGCGTTGTAAAAGTCATTTATCCCATCAATGCTCAAGGGAAGATCCAGGATTTCTCTGTAAGCGATTTTTTTTCTGTTAATGATAACTATGGAGGCGCAAAGGGGTTCGTTTTAACCCTTATGCTGCTGGTGGCTTATTTGGCCAATACAAAATGAATCAAAAAATGAAAACTGACCTAAACCCTTACATAATGGTACTCATCTGAGAGTACTCATCAAGAGCTTTCCAATGAATACCAACACAACAGGGTTTAGATGGTTTTCAAAATTCCTTGCATCCTTGTGATTTGGATGAAAGTAGCTTTAGCATTGGAAGATCTACCTCTGGTTTTAAGCAAAACTCAAGAAAAGCGACAATTCCCCACCAAAAATCAGCATTTTAAATTTTTAACCCTTCCAATGCTGAGACTACTTCCGTCCAAAGCACAAGAATGCAAGATTCTTGAAAAACTATTGAAACCCAGTCGTCTTGGTAATCATTTGAAAGCTCTCGCCGAGTACTCTCAGATGAGTACCCATTTGCCAGGGTTTCAGTAATTTTTCTGGTTTTTTGCATCTTTTTGTATTGGCAAAATTATCCACCAGCAGCATAAGGGTTAAGAGGGCTTCGCCAAATCACATCTGTTTCCATAACTTATGCCTCTTGCGCCTGAATAATTTTGCCTACTCGGATATATTCCATGAAAACATGCATTTCTTGAGAATATGTGATGTTGAAGTATAAAACAGAACCTTACTAACGACTACCCTTTGTGTGTTTTTGCAAATTCATGATAATTCATAAGTATCATAGATGAAGGGGACTTAGAGGAATACATGCATTGATCTTGATCTAATGGGCTCTATAAGACTGCATGGATTGCTTTAAAGTGAATGAATAAATTAAAGTTGAATTAAATTAAAGAAAACTAATAAAAAAAGTTAATGACTGGAACCCTGGCACATTGGTACACATCTGGGTTTTTTTCATCTTAAATTAATACCCACTCTACTTGGTTAAGATAATTTTCATATTTTTTTTATGCTTTTGTGCATTAGACAAAAGTAACCTCAATATCAAAAGGGTTAAGATTGTATGATATTTGTGGAGGAATTTGAGTAAGAGTCTGAAGTTTTCTTTAAGTTTGCAAGTTACTCTGTATATCCAGCCTACTGCCGATGCGCTAAGTAAGAGTATTATCAAGTGGTCTCGCTTCTATTTGAGATAACGATCAATGTCAAATACCTTAAAAGCTTTCAGTGATGTATGCACCATAACAGAGTCTTAAAATGAATTAAACAGTCCTACCTTAGAAAATCCATTTCCTTTATTGCAAGATTTTATTGCACGCCGACTGATTGATGCACTGATTTTTTTTTCGGCTCGGAATTTCTATCAAAGTTGACATTTTGTCTCATGTCAACCACTGCCCAGTCTGGGGGAAGTTCTATTTGAGTTGCCATGGAAACCTATTTGAGGATGTGCCATATTTTTACGGAAGGTTTCGTGTGTCGGTGATTAGATGTCGTGTGCAGATTGTCCAGGGTCGAGGCAGTAATGGAACGCATATGGAATGTGCATTGAATAGTATCCCGGTTTCATCTACATGCATTATTAAAACTTTGGCTTGTTTTACCATGCAGCATCTAAAAACTTTCCATATTTTTCAAAGTTGTTTTCTTCTTGTTTTTTTTTGTTTTTTTACATGAGTGATTTTCTATATAAATTTGATTTATTTTCACCACTTTTATTTCTCATATCAACTTAACCCTTCCAATACAAAGGCTGCTTTCGTCCAAAGCACAAGGATGCAAAGATTTTTGAAAACCATTTAAATCTCGTCATTCTGGTATTCATTGGATAGCTTGAGCTGAGTACTCTCAGATGAGTACCCTTGTGCCAGGGATTCAGTCTTTTTGCATCATTTTATAATGGCCAAATTAGCCACCAGCAGCATACTATTAATGGTTGTCTGATCTTAATAAGTGACTCTCCAACCACTGTAGGATTAAATAAGGATAATGATGTGTTTTATGGTGTGTTCATTAAAATGATAAATTTATTAGGTAATTAAATGATAATTTTGTTGAAGATTTTAACCCATTCATGCCTGTAGTAGCAGCCAAGACTGCCTGACAATTTTGATATCTCTCGAACAAAAGCAATATGAAAAAAATATTTGAAAGAGAATTGTTCATCCAAACTCTCTCTACAACTCTCCTTGAAATATTTTACAAAATTGTGCTATATTCCTAAATTATTTTCTAAAGTATGACAGGTCCAGACAACACCGGTCAAGCAATTCTCAAGGCATGAATGGGTGAAACACCTTGAGTGAAAAGTGGTATCATTATGGGCTAAAGAAGCAGTACTCTATTCTTCCCACTCCTCCACCAGTACCCCTTTGTCCTGCATTTTATTCTAGTTCTATTGTTTTCCATTGTTCTTTGCACTCATCTATTGTTCTCTGTGTGTATGGTTTACTCCAGGTATTCAGAAGGTGCTGAATCCTCTGTGTCCTAATCCTTACTGAAATCCTTTGATCTTCCTAGGAAATCCTTGGATCTTCCTAGGAAATCCTTTGATCTTCCTAGGAAATCCTTGGATTTTCCTTAGGGAAATCCTTGGTGTTCTAATCTTTGTTTGGTTAGGGCTGTCACCTTGATCAGCAAGGGAGAGCTTACAGGCTCTAAGAGAAAAACAAAAGATAATTCTCCCAGAAACATATTTTTCTAGATGCTATGAACATCATAAAAATCAATATCATAAACTGAAATCAAAGTAGAGATTGGAAACTATTTGTTGCATTCTTCAAAGGATCTGAGACTGCAAATGAATGGGTCCAGGATTTGCATATTTATTAAATTTCTAGTAGCTGAGGTATTGCTTAAACTATCCATGCCTGAAGTGAATGCCACAAGTATCCTGTTTTATCTGGTGGTATACTTTTGACTAGGGCAATTTTCTAGAAATATTTGAAGGAAAATGTTGATTTTTACTCATCCTCGTGATCAAAACAATATTTCTTTATATATTTTTGTGTTATCTATAACAAATATAATTCGCAAAAAGTGTCATAGATCTAGATTACAGGCGTCGAATGAGTTGGATACTCATCATGTATTTTGGTATGGGTTTAATTCAAATTCAAGAATTTCTTAGATAGACTTCAAAGATCTTTGTTAAAGTGTTTAGAAGTGCATGAATGCCCACCCCCCCCCCCCCCCCCACCTTAACATTTAGATATACAAAAGACATTTGGAATTAATTGAACTGACATTTTCTTACACTGGCTTTAGCTGTGGGCTGTACAATTTTTCTTAAATTTCAATGGAAAGGTTTCCTACACAGAGTACTTGCCTTCAGTAAATGACATGATCCTGGCTATGAAATCAATGGTTAATTGTTCTGACATTTTTCAAACTTAATCTAGCTATAGGCTGGTCATTTAGTTTACAGTACTGCACTGTTGGAACACTCTTATTTGGTAGTGTAACTTTTCTCAAATCTTGGTATGATATTTTTCATCATCAAACTTACTTAAAACATAAAAATAGAGATGAACTTAAAGGAGAATGCTTTGTTTCACTTGTTTTTCCCATTTCTGAAAAACGATTGGAAAAAGAAAAACAGTTTACGTATGCTTTAAATCCTTCAATAGGTTGTAGTAGAGATGGTTTTAGGATTATTTCACATATATGCACTTTTGAGCATAAGATTTTTAAAAAGGAAATAAGTATTTTGCACTACACAATACTATAGAATAAGTTTATATCCATTATATCCAGTAAATCAAGATTTAGGACATAATAAGATAGAAAACTAATTCAAGATGACTTTGTCACTTCTAAATCCTACCTGAGGCTCCCTCTTTTGGGTCAAGCAGTTACTACTAAGTTTTTAAAAAGATATCACCATATGAGTTTGGCCTTTGTGGGCTGCTTCACTTGTACTGTTTAATGTACCTTCAATTACACCTATTAATGACACAAGGACTGTGATGACCAGTAGTAGCCTTTCATCTTAAAACTTTAATTTTGTGGATCCAATTAAGAATACTAACAATATTAGTGTACAGATACTTCAACAAGTTCCTAAATATTATCTATTCTGAATGTCATTCAGTTCAAAATCCATTACATATTTCTTATATTTGGCTGTTAATTTACTTTTATTAACTGAATTGGGTTCTCAATTCGCATGGCAAATGTAAGGATTGTGCACTCGATGACCCCTAATTTTGTAACAAATGTGTTGTCTTTCAGGAATCAGGTATAAATGACCATTTCATTCATTGAATTTTTCAGACTAATCATACAGATTATAAAATGACATTATAAACTAATACTATATGCTAATACACTAACACTAACACTCAACAATGCATGAACATAGATTTCTCAAATGCTAAAATTAAATGGAAGTCATGTAAGAAAAGAATAGAATTGAATAGAGTATTTGATGTATGCCATGTACAACATCATAATAGTATAATACAGAGATTCATGAGTTGTTTCAATATATGTAGGTATGTAACTTTTTGTAAAGAAATAACTTTAAAATGGGTTGCCCAAAACATTAAATTTTAAAATATTTTAAATGAAGAGATAATTTCATTACTGTGATCCTATTTATTTCTCTCCCTTTAATACCAAATGTAGCTGAGACCTTTTATGAAATCCTGGAATTTATAAAGGAAATTCCTAGGAATTCCTCATGATTCCAAATTTCATTTGGTCAGGGCTATCTATGTATAAATCTCCCTGACGAAATGTACTGCATATACTTGTCACTCCTGTGTCCTATGTGACAATAATTTTGAAAGGAAAATCCTAGGAATTCTTTTTGATTGCAAATTTCATATGATCAGAGCTATCTATGTATATACCTCCCTGATAAGACATATACTTGTACTTACCACATGCACTTGATTTCACTTCAGAAGGGGTGTCATGTTTGGGGGGATATCTCCCCCCCAGGGTTATCATTTCATTGTGATTTCTTCATGGTGCTTAGCTGAGATATGTAGCTTTCCAACAGTGTGTAAATAATAAATACTGGCTTCCTATTTTCCCTAAAATCTAGGGAAATGTAGCTTGTTGCATTATTTTTGGAGACCCTGTACTTGTCACTCCTGTACGCTTCGTATGTGACCTTTTTCTTGATTCCCAACAGGAGCTGTAGGAGGCGATGATAAAAAGGAGGATGATGATAAGGAAAAAACCGAGGACGGAGAGGATCCCGAAATCGCCGAGGCGCGGAGAGAGGCCGAGGAGAAGAGGAAGGAGAAACACAGAAAAATGGAGGAGGAACGCGAAACAATGAGACAGGAAATCAGAGACAAGGTAAATAAATGAAGAGCACACCTTATATGGGTTTTTTCACAGAGTGGCTATCCCGATAGCTGAGTGGTCTGCGGTACTGCTCACCAAAGGTTGCAAGTTTAATGCAAAACAACAAGACAGGAAAACAGAGATAAGGTAAATAAATGAAGAGCACACCTTATATGGGTTCTTGCAATAAGAGGGACTCCCCCGATAGCTGAGTGGTCTATGGTACTGCTTGCCAAAAATTGCAAGTTTAATGCAAAACAACGAGACAGGAAAACAGAGACAAGGTAAATAAATGAAGAGCACATCTTATATGGGTTCTTCCAAATAAGAGGGACTCCCCCGATAGCTGAGTGGTCTATGGTACTGCTTGCCAAAAGTTGCAGGTTTAATGCAAAACCATGAGACAGAAAAACAGAGACAAGGTAAATAAATGAAGAGCACACCTTATACGGGTTCTTGCAATAAGAGGGACTCCCCCGATAGCTGAGTGGTCTATGGTGCTGCTTGCCAAAGTTTGCAGGTTTACAAGGTTACAAAGTGCAAGGTAAGTAAATGAAGAGCTCATCTTAGATGGATTTTTGCAATTAGTGGCTTCCCTGATAGCTGAGTGGTCTACAGTTCAGCTTGTTAACCCTTCCAATGCTAAGCCTACTTTTGTCTGAAGCACGAGGACGCAAAGATCTTTAAAAACCATCTTAACCCTGTCATTTTGGTATTCATTAGATAGCTCTCGCTGAGTACTCTCAGATGAGTACCCATGTTTCAGTCATTTCTAATTTTTTTGCATCATTTTGTATTGGCCAAATTAGCCACCACCAGCATAAGGGTTAAATGTGTTCTTGCAATGAGTGGCTCCCCTGATAGCTGAGTGGTCTAGGGTACAGCTTGTTAAGGGTTGCAGGTTCAGTGCCAAACAGCAATGAGACAGGAAATCAGAGACAAGGTAAGTGGATGAAGAGGTCATCTTATATTGGCCCTACTGGCCATGTAGTCCAATATTTTGCAGAGTTTAAGAGTACTTTATTGATTCAGCCTGTCGCATGTTTTGAAGCTTCTGTCACATGCTTAACCCTTATGCTGCTGGTGGCTAATTTGGCCGATACAAAATGATGCAAAAAACCTAAAAAATGACTGAAACCCTGGCACATAGGTACTCATCTGAGAGTGCTCAGTGAGAGCTATCCAAGGAATACCAACATGACAGGGTTTAGATGTTTTTCAAAAATCTTTGCATCATTGTGCATTTTGATTAAAGTAGCCTTAGCATTGGAATGGTTAAATGCAACAGTTGGGCACCCCTGTGTTCAGCAAATTGCAGTACTGTAAATCACATAAATACGACATGAACATTATATAGCGCAATTACGGTACAGCCCTGGATAGCGTGATCTAAGTACAGCGGTAAACGGGTACAGCAGCAGCAACTATTGCATATTGTAGTTTTCTTGAGACAGTATAAAAGTGATTTGTAGATGTCTCAAGTATTTGACACTGCTGCCGTTGCTCAAATTTTTCGTGACAAAAAATAGATTATCAAGCACGGCATCTTTTCAGTAAATCTGATGATAAGCTGATTTCTTCAAATCCCGCAGGTAATTAACGCATGCCCAGTCAGGGAAGTGTTTTGTCAGGTAGAAATGAAGGGGGAGAAAATGAAATTTCCTCCATATAATCAGGGAAATTCTAGTGTCTGACTGTCTTTGTAATGACACGTTCTAACACAGATCTTACTCCAAGGGTTTCCAAGTATGTACACAAGCCCTGGGGCACAGACAATCAGACCTGCAGCTAGGATTGTCAATGCAAACATCTTTTATTTAAGGGGGGGGGGGGGGTAGTGGGCTGCATTTGACATGATTTTTTTAAATAATTCCAGTGCCAATTCTTATTCTTATCATTGTTTTTTTGGATTTTACTTGCTAACACTACCCTCATGCACATCATGTTTTTAAAGTTAATTGAATGATATAATTTGCTTACCTGCATGCCTCCTTAATAATAAGGACAAACATTTTACTTATCTTTTTTCATGAGGGTAACAAATACAGCCAAATACAGGTTTTGATATTGTCAGTATATTGTCTTCTATTTTTTATAATTTTTGTGCTTTTGAAATAAATATCAAATGACTGTCGGATTTCCTGCTGGGAAAAGGAGGGTAATGGTAACTTCTCAAATCCATTTCAGCATCTTTAACCCATTCACACTTAGAGTTTCTCTAAAAAGTGTTGTCTGCTACTCTCATATTTTTGAAAATATCTCTTGAATAAAGCAAACAATCACAAAATATTTGAAGGAGAGTTCTTGTTTGGCTTGTGATCAACATTTCTTCTTCAAACGTTTTCAATAAAATGCTTTTGTAAGTATAATATTTCCATAATCGTCAGGCCTCTTTTGGCTGCTCTGAGTGTTAATGGGTTAAACCAATTTATGGCCATAAGTTTGCAATCTCCAAGTTGTTGAATGGTACCAATCTTGCCTGGAGCACATCAATCTTTTATGGTGGGCATGCAACATTTAGTTCCTAAATTTGTCACCAGGTGACACAACCATATAGACTCGCACATCACTGATAAAGACCTCAAATAATCAGAAAACAAGGACAATCAGTGAGCTTAAATATTTAGCGAAATCTATATTGAAACACAATGCATACGGTAAACATCTGAAATACTCCCCTGGTGCACATTTCGTAGCCTCTATTGCATGCTAAGAACCGGGACTAAGACAACAGTAGGACTAAAGACACCCCAGGGCTATGTTTCTTTGGTCCCTTACCAGCCTCGGGTTCGACTGGGCCTTGTGGTATGTGTGGTCATGGCTGAATCGAGAGTCGTGGGCCAACAGTGACCTCTATTGGGCAGAGCTAGAACCAAATGTTATTTTCCCAGTGATGCTTATCTTGATCAGGAAGATAGATTGCCAAGATAGTCTGACCATTTTGGGAGGCTGCAGACATGAATGCATTAATCAAAATGGAGTTACATACTTTTTTCTTGATTAATTGAAATAAACATTCTTTATTAGGGGCAGATGAAACATTTAAGTATTGGAGTTTGTTTTTACCTGAATTTTGATTGCATTTTGATTCAGAAACTATCTGGTCCAAGAAGTTTGCATATATTGAAGGATTTGTTTGCTAGATTTGCTTCGAGTATCATAGTTTTGTTTTTTACCAAAATATCTAAAACAATTACATTTTGATTTAGATATTTTAAGGTTCTAATGATTTGCATATATTGAAGGGTTTGTTTGCTGATTATGCAAGAAATATGTGCTGCTGGCAAACCCCACATCCTGGAAGACAATTACAACATGACTGGCTTCTTAACCCTTCCAATGTTGAGGCTACTTTTGTCTAAAGCACAAGAATGCAAAGATTTTTGAAAACCATCTAAACCCTGTCTTGTTAGTATTCATCGGATAGCTCTTGCTGAGTGCTTTCAGATGAGTACCCATTTGCCAGGGTTTCGGCCATTTTTTAGGGTTTTTTGCACCATTTCGCAATGACCAAATTAGCCACCACCAGCATAAGGGTTAACAAATATCAACATTTTTTCAGTACGTACTGAAGAAAAAATGTGCTGTTTATAGACCCCACATCCTGGAAGAGAATTGAAACAAGTAAACATGAAATTGACTGGCTTCTTAACAAATATGAACATGTTTTTCAGTATGGACTGAAGAAAAAGGAGGATGTGATGAAGCTTCAGGAGGAGCAGGAGTTATCGGGCAGACTCGGGCGCAAGAAGAAGACTCCCGAAGAGATGGCGGCCGAGGCAAACGCGGGCGATGAGGAAGATGATGATTTCGCAAGTAAAGTCTCCTCTCTTTGCTGTTGTATGAGTTTTGTATAAAGAACCATACACAGCTAGTTTGCAGTAGCCAGTCTGCCGAGAGCAGTGTCAATCATGACATCACCGCATGTGACATCACAAGTTTGTGACATCAAGAAGTGATGATGTCATCAGTTTTTGCAACATCATCTTCAGAGGGTGACACCAGTTTGTGAGGTCACAGGAAAGGGCACCACGAAATGTGTGACTTCACAAGAAGTTGCGTACTTGGATATGACATCACAGGAGATGACATCATAAGCTGTGACATCATCAGTTTTTTGATGGCATCATCAGTTTTGTTGGTGACATCATCAGTTTGGTTGGTGACATCATCAGTTTGGTTGGTGACATCATCAGTTTTGGTGACATGAAATGTAATCAGCGGAATGTGCAGTCACTCCTTTGATGTCATGTCCATTGCTTATGAGTGCCTACCTGTTAGACAAAGAAGTGCAGAAGTGCATGGTTTTGACACTTAGGGTCGGAAAATTTCCTCGCACCTCCCTGAAAGAAAAATCATCTATGACCAGTCGTATGAAAAATACTGCTAAGGGCATCATTCCTATTTCCCCAGTTTACATAGACTTGTCTAGTTGAATGAACAAATCGAATAGCATTAAGAGTACACATTTTTATATTCTTTAAAGTATCTTTCATTAAGTCATTTGTGATGAAATATCTTTTTAGCATAAAGCCGGTGCCAGATTACGTTCATGTATTTGTAAACTGAAATCTGAATGATTCTCTATAATTCTTTTATATAAATGATTTTTTGTTTTTTTCTTTTGTAATTTCTCTGATAAAAATATTTTTATAAGAACTTTTCCGATTGTTTTGTGCATTATCGCATCGATTGAAGTATGCCGGAGGATTAAGGGGGAACTTTTCTGTCCTGTAGCACCCACATAGACGAGAAACACTGACGCCAGTATGATAAGTGCATGGGGGCGCCATCTAGGGACAAAAAATCGTACTACTACGAATCAGGGAATGAGAAGAGTGTAGTAGTTGCATGGCATCTGAACGAGTACTGTATTAACCCGTTGAGTCAAACCCAAGGGTCGTTTATGATACTTTGTAACCCATTAATGCCAAAGAGTTCTTCGAGAAAGTGTTGTCAAGCTCTATGATATTTTTGACAATAACTATGGTCAGAATTACTTTTTAAGGAGAGTTCTTTAAATGCTTGCCCATATATTGTCTGGTCACAAAGATATAACAAATTAACTCAGATATTTTAGGGGGAACTACAGGCATTAATGGGTTAACACTTAAGTATTTGTGTGAATTACTACAAGTGATCCTTTCTTGGTTTTGGCCCAAGGTCAAGGTCAGATGAACAGGTCAGAAAGAGCATTGTGAAATTTAGATTGTGCACTCGATTTAATTTTGTCATTTTAGTGGAAAGTGGATACATATCTAAAGGCATATCCGAACATTACCAGTTCCAGTTACCTCTGATTAAGTCACAAAGCATAATGCAAATTGGACGGTTTTCTCATTGTAATCATTAACTTTTTTTAAAAACTTTTTTGGGATTGGTCGGTGGGAGGTAGCCAGGAAGAAAGCTTTTCTGTTCCTTCAATGGGTCAACCAATGACGATTTCCTTCTCAAAACGATTATTTATCTGACAACAGCTAGAGGATAGGCCTTAAATTCAAACCTGATTTTCCAAGTTAATTTTGGATCTGTCTAGATTTTTATCGATCCGTGCGTTGTTAAAAAGCCCTTTTCCCAAGAATTGGGTGATGAATTAATCATACGTAGAGGATGAGAATGGTTCTGTCAGACTACCCTTCTATCAGGGTAGGGCTACATCCATGACAAGGTCTAATGAATAGATTAAAGGTCCTTTATTGTTTATTGCAATCCCCCCTTGAGTCTGTCTCCCCAAACTTAAATGCCTAACACCAAAAAAGCATTTTACTCATGTGTGGATCCAATGCTCATGATTCAGGTTGTTTCAAATTCTTCAATTACTAAAAAGGAAAATATTTTGAGTTTATTTTAATCAATATCCGAACACTATAATTTATTGCCTATGGCAAGAGAAGAAAAAAGGTATGTCTCAGGGTTTGAGCTAAAAAAGAAGTAAGAGAGTTAGGATCATTTTTTTTGGGGGGGTGGGGGGGTTTAAATTTTGTTTAATGCTTTTTACTGTACATGTCTATGTCAAAAATTTCAAAATTTCTGTTATTTTTCATGTAATTTGATAGAATTATAAGGTTTGTGCTCTCCTTTCTATTTAAAGTATGTCACCCTGAAACATACCTAATATTGTATTTTGGCTTAGATAAATTGACAATTGATTTTTATCGGGCAACATCAATTCCTTTCAAAGTGACATCTGCAAATAAGATTTCTTTTCCAATACTATTTTTTCAAATTTGATCTATCATTTTTTTGGAATCAGCCGGCCACCTAGTGGTTAAATTGCGAACCTTGGAAACCTAGATACTCTCACTTGAATGCTGGCAGCATCATGCCTATTGACATTTACTAGTCTTCCTCTTAGGGCAACCCTCTATGATGTAATGTAGCACAGACTTCCAAGGAAATCCTAGGATTTTCCTAGGTGAATCCTGGGAATAGCTTTTTTCGATGAGGGAATAGAACCCTTTGCTTTCTATGAAGATCATGCAGTTGTGTCTTTAACTTTCAGGCGAGATATTCAAATCGCAGGATTAGGATGTCCTTACTATCAGCTATTGCTCAAAATTAAATAGAATTTCAAGATTTTTTTTATCATCACCTAAACTCTTTCATTACTAAAGCATTTGGTGGTTTGATACACTTTCCAATATATATATATATATATATATATATATATATATATATATATATATATATATATATATATATATATATATATGTATATATATATATATTTATATATTTATATATATATATATATATATATATATATATATATATATATATATATATGTATGTGTGTATTACTTGATTTTTGGACTTTAAAGGTTTTTGTTGTTTTTCAAAAAAATGCGAAAATCAGGGAACATTCAGGGTATATGATAAAATGTAATAGCTGTTAAAGTGGATCACATTAAGTTAGTCACTGTGATTGAGCATGTTTAATAGACTGACAACCAGTGCATTAACAAGTAAGAACATGTTCACTGCATGCACGTATCTACCACTCTTTGGAAAGTCTCTCAGGAGGGACCTTCACTAGTCTATAAGCTTTCAAACTAACCGCATGATCATGACAGGCAAGCGTTGTCAACACAACTAGTGCAGACCATTTGTATGGCTGAGAGAGGTAGTGTCTTAAAGGAGCACTACAGGTTCATTTCTCATACTTTCATGTTATCAAAATATCGTCACATTTCAATTGTTCTTGTTTCCTTTAGCTGCAACTTTTGCCCACTCTCTAACAAGGCAGTTGTGGGAAAAGAATTGATTTATTAACCCATTTATGCCTGGGGATATCCGTGATAAGTGTCGACTGGAACTAGGATATTTTTACAAATAACTTATCACAAATTAGAAAAATATTACAAGGAATCTTGTAAATTAGATTCTTATGAATATTTCTGCTTCAAATATTATCTTAAGATTGATTTTGTTACAGAGATATCACCAAAATAGTCAGACCCAAGTCAAAGATAAATTACATCTTTGCCTCATTACAACCAGAGCCAGTGAGCAGTCAGGGCACAATGCCTTAGACCACTCAGCTGTCGGACCAACCCCACTATGGATTTGGAATAAGGAAGTTTGATTAGTGTAACTTTTTTGCCATATTTAGGCTTATCTATGACTAGCCAGTTTAAAGTGGGAAAGGAGACCGGAGTACACCGCAAAAAACTAAAGCCTAACCCCAAGTCACTGGCAACCTTCTCACATACTCTGGCCAGGATTGGAACCTGGGCAGTGTTGAGAGACAGCAAGCAGTCAGTGGCAACTACTTAGACTACTCGATCATCAGAACAGCCCCCCTCCCCCACCCCCACTATGGAAACAGGACAAAGTTGAATGTGTTGATATTTGAAACAGATGCAGGTATTTATTAGCTCCTTTGAACCTGGAGTGCTCCTTTAAGTCAATTCAAATCAGGGGGCATTTGTGAGCTCCCTTTAGGGTAAACTTGAGATTTCTGTAAATTTTACCTTAGGGCATAATTGAACTATTGTATATGTATATTTCATATCAAAACTAAAAAAGCTCAATTAAATTGACTAAAAATTCATACTTTGCCCTAATCATATTTTGGAAGCAGATTTAGCTGCAATAGAGTAGAATTATATGGGATCTAGGACCTTCCCTTGGTGAAATTAGTATTATCTGAGTCTTGAATAATTAGGTGAGAAAATGATATCCTGTGTAATTCACAAGTGCTGCATAAGATGTATGTGGAATATGTGGTGATATTTTTGTATATATCAGTATTTTATGACCATGTTGATATCATTGTAACTACTAAAAAGTAAATATCACAGTGACTAATTTTTTGTAAAACCTGAAAGACTACTTAATAGTATTATAATAGTTGTAGGGGTGCTCTTATATAAATTGACACTTTATTGCCATTCACACACTTTCTCACATATAAATGGTAGCTACTTTTCATGTGCAATAGACACAATAATATTTACACACTTCGAGAGTAGCTAGAAATATATAGATCAATTAGTGTAATTCATAATTAGTGAATTAATATTAGCTGTAGGATTTGTTTTTTAGATATGCTGGATTTCCAACTACTCACTGATAGTTTATTCCAGTTATTTCTTGTTAACAGTGGTTGTTATTACCAGTATGTGGGTTAATATCTATCTTAAAGTATAGTGTGTGTGATAATCAAAAGATTGTAGCTCACAGTTTGCGATGGAATGATGTCCAGTTGTTCCAATTATTATAAATCAAGGTTGACCCAAGTTATTTGGGATTACAGTATCTATAATATTAATCTTTAATGTTAACTTATTGTTCTGAGATATATAAGAGTCTAGATCCTGTTTCCTATGAAAGTGTAGCTTAGAAATTAGTTATAAACATGGTATTGATAACATAATCAATGATTAGGTTATATCAATTAATGCTGGAACGCCGTACATTATATGCATAAATATAGCGAATGAAAAAAAAATGGAAAAAATAGCTTTTAGTGGTAGTAGTGAGTGACAAATGTTCAAGCCATTTTCCAACGCTACATTTTCTTCGTGTTTTTATAGGCAAGTTCCTCCCTGCAAATGTAAGTGACCTAACTGCCAAAGTCAGTGACCTACCCGGTAACATAGCCAACGCTGCTTCCGAGAAGTGTACTTTGCAGTGACTGTTCACTCGCCTCTACTTCCTTCATCCTACTCTCAAGATTACTGTAAGTGCTGTGCTAGACTAGTGCATGACTGTACTGCAGCGGCTGCTGCTGGGGCCAGCATGGCGTCTCCTTGGCAACCAAACAACCGGCGGCCATCTTGGATTGATCTCTCTCATCACCTATCCGGGCGGCATGTCTCCGTACCTTGTCCTAACCAATACCCCGTTCGTTCGTTTCTGGTTGCGGATAGTTGGTGCCAGACATCTCCATCTCCAGGGTTCTCGTTGCAATACCAAAAAAAAGGGGAAAGTATCGGTTTGATTCTTGCGTCGTCGTCGTTTCTCACTCATCTGTAGATAGCTTATATACTATTATAAGTAGTGATAGTATTACCCTTATTGCTTCACCCTTGAGACCATGCTGGCTCCAGCCACAATGAGACAAAGCTCAGGGCACTGCAGCTGCTACTTTGGGTTCACTTTCTGTGGGGTTGGCCTCAATCCTGCTGCTTTTTTAGTAGCTTTGGTAGTTGCTTGTGTTCATGTACCCTACTGTCACTGTGCCTACTTTGTTAAGTGTTCTTGTTACCCCCCTGTACCCATACTGGTCACTGTGGCTTGATACCCAACCAGAGTACCACCGAAATACCCTCTGTACCTACTTCTGATCATTGTGGCATGATACCCAACTAGGGTACCACTCTATCACCCTCTGTACCTATACTTCTGATCACTATGGCATGATACCCAACTAGGGTACCACCCTAACACCCTCTGTACCTACTTCTGATCACTGTGGCTCAATGCCTACTTTGGGTACTGCTCTAAGCACCCTCCTGAATCTATCTCTGACCACCCTTCTACCACCCTTCATACCTTGCCCTCTAACTTATCATATAGATTAACTCCTCTCTGAAAATTAAAACGCTAGCTTATTTGTCACTCCCTCACTAGTATTTGAATCATTTCAATAATGATTTCACTTTCATTTAAAAGAACAGAAGCTTTTGTAATGATATGCAGAAAACAGCTCCTCTACTCTGCTACTGTATATTTAATTGTTTCCACCACTTTTTGCGAGGAAGTGCATGGCGAGGCTCACTACTTTTTTGTGTATTTTTTGCCTTTTGTTCCTTGCTTTCAGGCATTCTAACAAAGTTTCACCAGTGACATATGTTTTATTTAGATCTCTCTTAACATCTACTACTGTCTATACCACTCTGCTGCTACTGCTACTACTACTGCTACTACTACTGCTACTACTACTGCTACTACTACTACTGCTACTGCTACTGCTACTACTACTGCTACTACTACTGCTACTACTACTGCTACTACTACTACTACTACTACTACTACTACCACTACTACTACTACTACTACTACTACTACTACTACTACTACTACTACTACTACAACTACTACTACTTCCACTACTATTATCACTACCAAATTGAGGCTTATCCCTACATTAAGTGAACAAATTAACACCATCATGTATGTGTCATCAAATGTATGCAGTTTGCTGTGAGCTTTGAAATAGAATCAGATCATTTGCATACTACCAGATATCTGTCTGTGACCTTGGAATCAGGTGTCAATGTCAACTTGAAATTGAAGTTCAAGGTCGCAGGGTGCATTGCGTAGTGAATAGCGATTATATTTGTTTGTATAAAAGTCATGCTAAATGGCATTTATGGGAGAAATTTATAATGTTTGATAGGTCTTATTGTGGTGCCTTCAAATATGTTATTTATTGGGATCTACAGTAACTATTGTACATACTTCATAGGCATATGCCCAGGCAATGTACTTTTATAATTAAGCTAGTGTTTTCCTAAGATCCTGTTTCTGAGGTGAACTCTGACTTAAAGGAACACTCGGGCTACCACAAGGGGCCTATCTATATATTGTATTATACAACTGGCATGTAAACAGCTTCTTTTGTCACCAATATTTTTGAGACCTTTTTACATTGTATTTCTTTTTGGAGAAACTTCCCTCTATCATTATCACCATCCGTTTAATGGTTTGAACGTTTGTAGATGACATTTTCAAGAGTATTCATGAATATTCATGTCATGATGTTTTTTGTGAGTTGTATTGCTGTTCATTTCAGTGTGGTGGGTGGGA
Source organism: Maea johnstoni (assembly GCA_963942565.1). Lineage (NCBI taxonomy): Eukaryota > Metazoa > Annelida > Polychaeta > Spionida > Magelonidae > Maea > Maea johnstoni. Next base: position 33,425,025 of record OZ012694.1, on the reverse strand, counting down.
GAGTAAATGCAACAGATTCTGGTGTGAGATCTTATCGATTTCATTATATAACGGTCTATGTGTGGTTCACTAAAGACCTCTAGAGAGCTTACATTGCAGTATGGAACCCCTGTGTTATGTATGAGCATTCCAATAAGCCATTATGAACTCTGTCTAGCCTTATTTCTAGGCCAAGAATTTTAATCTCCATATATTTCACATGAAAGTTTTACCAACGCAAAATGTGTCCGCCTATCACCAGCACCAGGTTTCTCCTTTTATTGACCCATTTGTGCTGAAGCAGTCTTCTTAAAATTACTGTCTGTATCCTTAGAATTTTTCAATAACTTTGGATTTAAGTATGTAGATATTTTGGGAGAGTTGTTGTGAGGTTTTAATTAACCTTTAGCCTTTATATATAAACCGACTGAAATTTTCTTCTCATAAAGAGGCTACTTGCTTGAACAAGTTAAGCACAATTCTTTGCTACACTTTTTTCAAGCTCCATTTTATTAACCTATTTCATCATGTGATCTTAGCTTTCAATTATCAAACTCCAAGTACTCTACTTGATTATGATTACCCTTATTAAGCAGCATTTTGAATATCAAGTAATGTCCCAGAGTTTCCTAGGAAAATCCATCATATTTCTTAAGAAAAGGCAAGGATTTCCTAGTAAGTCTCAGCTACATTCAGTAAGGGTTGTTTTGGAAACAGGGTCTGCACATTTGCAAACAGGGGTTCCATACACATATTAAATAGGTCACTTGTATGTGTCTTTAGTTGTAGTCCTCCAGCTGAGTTATGAGTGAGGTAGATTATAGTGTCTTTTGCTCCTACTGGGCTATCAAATCAAAATGTATCATAGCTCTTAACAGAGCCCCCTAGGGGCCCATACATACACTAGAACGTACCATTGTGAATAGTGTAGAATATGTATAGTTAAGATTGAAGCAGGAACTGTCTTCTGTCTTAAGTGGATGAATTGTTTTCGCTTTGTTTTTACAAGTCTGATACAAGGAAGGAAGGAGACATGGCCATGAAAGTTCAGAGAAACTACAGATAAAAACTACCATTTATAGAATTTATTAAATAGGATGCAGTATTTTCAATAGTGCTCTAATTGATTAGTCAATATCCATGACATATGATACTCTGTATCATATGATAAACATGAAAAGGGATGTATGGGAATCGCATAATTCTTCATTATATGTGAAATGAATAACTTTTCTGTTAAACCTTCCAATGCTTAAGCTACTTTCGTCCTAAGTACAAGGATGCAAAGATCTTTGAAAAACGATCTAAACCCTGTCATGTTGGTATTCATTAGAAAGCTTTCACCAAGTACTCTCAGATGAGTACCCATATGCCAGGGTTTCAGTGATTTTTTCACCTTTTTTACGTCATTTTGTTATGACAAAATTAGCCACCACCAGCACAAAGGTTAATTTCAATCACATAACCTTCACTATATGTGAATCGCAGATTAAAAAACCATGTCAATTTGCCTTTAAGAATGCATCCTTTTCAAGTTTCTGTTTACCTACACACAGACAATTTGAGGATGGTATGATATTAACTTGCATCTAGGATGCATGCTTTTCAAACTAAGTCTACCTATGTCCACAATCTCACTCCACAGTGTAGTAATGGGAAGAAGGGATAAGGAAGGGCATTTGATACCATGACAGAATTCCCATAAATGTGCTTCAGATCCCTGAAACGGACACTCTGCTTCAAATTCAGCCATGTTCTTTCCTTTTTGTGTGTATCTCTTAGATTATATGTGCAAAAGAAAGTAAGATTGTTACATTGTGTTCAAAAATGGTTATATTATACTCAGAAAATGCAAAATGTTATGTTTGATATTGAAAGACTTTAAATGTAATTCGCAAGTGCATTCCTATAAGGGGAACATACCAATGTTTTGATTGAAGTTTGATTAAAGCTAATTGTACCATTTGATCTTTATTAGCTCTAAGTGTCTCTGATTGGCCATGTTGTACAGTAAGTGGTCTTGAACAAAATAGGTGTTTATAATTGGCATTTTAAGTATCTCTAGGAAAGTTAAAACGTGTTTAGGTATTGGGGGTTTGGTCACCACAAAGGCAAAGCAGTCTTGTCTGTATTCTAATGTCTTATTTGTTTCCACTTACATACTGTGTAACTTCTACCAATCAAATCTGTGTATTATTATGTATATAATCTAGTTGTGATATTAAAGACTAGTAGATGAGAAGTTACCTTGGTGAGAAGTTGCCATGGTGAGAAGTCACCATGGTTTCCATGCAATGTCAGGCCTATTATACAGTGTATATAATGCTAGGATGAAGTGGCAAAAAACGCCTAAAGAATTATATATTGTGTAGCTAAGAATTTCCTTAATTATGCATGACCGCCTGTTCTCAATAAAGCATGCTTATGTAAATTTTGCTGCAGAATCTAGAGTTTCAACCCAAAGACACATTCCATGCAGGAGCTGTTTTCATGTTCTGGCCAGAAAGAGATTCTGTGGTTTCATTGGATGGAACTAGGTCATGTTAACCTCCTAGTCCAATGAAATCATTTGTGCCATTCTTGGTCTGTTCACTGAAACCTGTTCCAGTGTTATTCAGCAGGTGGCTCCAAATGTATTGAATCAAAACATGCTGATAGATTTATCGTGAATCTAAGGATGGCTGCCTTAGGATTGGCCCAAAAAGGAGTGCTACCATTGTTGAGTGGCTGACATAGCTTTGGAAATATGACTTCATAAATGTACATGGTAAATAGGTCACCAAAGTTGTTATTATTATTATCATCATTATTATTATTACTACTACTACTACTGTATTTATTGTCATTCCATGTAAATAGTTGCAAAAGCTGTTTATTGCATGAACTTCATTGTACATGCCAGCATCCAGCGGCACCAAGTTCTTGAGTTTTACCATGACTGTTGTGCGTTAATGTGACTGTGATATGTGCCAGACTTAGTCAGAAAGTTAGACTACAAGCATAAAAACTAGTAGAAGCTAGCTGAATATTATGTATAGGCGGCCTTATAGATAACATATTCAGATCTCAACTCTCACCTTTAACTCCTCTCTTGAAAGATGTCGGTCCGAAAAAAGCATAACGCAATATATATATATATATATATATATATATATATATATATATATATATATATATATATATATATATATATATATATATATATATATATATATATATATATATTTATATATATATATATATATATATATATATATATATATATATATATATATATACATGTAATTAATTCTTCATGTAAACTCCTACATTACTAGCAGCTCTTATGATAGAATAAGGAAATTTGTAACTGCCTTTATGTGAATTGCTTTATTTAAAACATTCCCATGAAATGAGAGATATCCGGTATTAGGGGTACTTGAGAGTTGTTTATTGTGTTGCCTATGAAGGCGTATCTTGAGGACAGACTGATAGATAGTTAATTGTACCATATGCACATTGATTGTGTACTGTACAATAGAACCCCAGTGTACTATATACTCAATAAATAAAGTTGTTTTATACAATGGAACATGTCTTGTTTTGTTAAGTCATTGCCATACTAATGTGTTGATACTGGTGGGGCCAACAAGGAATGTTTGTTTCCTATTACATGCTGGAAAGAAATAGGGTAGGTAGGGAATTTGTTTTATTTGATCATTATTTTCCTCCTCCATGCTGTATTAGATGTTAATGTTAAGCAAAATAGCAGCAAAGTAGTGGGGCCTGGCCGGGTATCAATCTATTTAAATCCACTGAACTAGTTATATTTTCTTTTTTTCAATTTCCTTTGTACGCCATACATGGAATATGAAGCAATTACAAATTTTAACCTTGCTTTTTATAAAAATAAAAAAAAGAATATTTTTTTGACCTGACTCAAGAGTTCCAACAACGCAGGCCCCCTACCCACAAAAAATCCAAGCCTCATCATCAGTCACTAAGAACCTATCTACTCCTACAAATTTGACAACTTTATAAAGTGGTGGTGAGATCAGATAAATCTGATTCATTGTCTTACATATTTCGCCCTGGAAAAATCATCTGCAATCTAGACTCCTCCGAATCAGCTTCCTTCATAGTTAAGAAACGTCTATCTTGCAAGATGTTGACATTCTAAAGAGTGCTGATTTGCGGATTTAATTCGGTTGGAGTATTAAAGACGATTAATGAAATTATTACAATATTTTTCATTAATTGCCTCAAAATAAGTGTCGCCAGAAAAACGTGGAGAAACATTAGTTTTCTCGCACTCTCTGCTTTTGTTTAAATCGGAGAAGTAAGGTGAATGCACCCTTAGAACTAGTTCGAGCAACTCTAACAGTGGCACCGGCCGATGTTTCCTATATGCTATGTCTATTGGCCTACACCAGACATAGCATATAGGAAACATCGGCCGGTGCCACTGTTAGAGTTGCTCGAACTACCTTAGAACATCCAGGGGTGTCCAAATGTCGCATTGGCGTACCAGCGTGCGACAAAGGCAGCGCGTCAAAACATGCGACAAGACAAACCGTTCAATCACTCATTTTAATGAAATACTTTGAAAGCATATCCAAATGAGTCTATTATTTTTTTTTTCATTTTTGAGTAAGCGTTGTATTTAAATAAGAGGAAAACTCCATTTATCGATGCCACCTATTAATAATTACCGGGAATAATGATCAGCGTTTTTGTCATTGACATGGAGGCGAGGGAAATATTTAGAATGATTGTCGAACAGCCACCACCAAAAATTGCTATGCTCCGTCCAGGAGCAATTGTTTGTGCTCCAGGACTTCAATATGTGTACACCTGTGACATCGGAAGGCGAATCAGAGATGACCGTCGACATTCTGATCATGGAGAAACCGCTGCCGTCCCGCTTGGTAGAAACGCACCCTGAAGGCAAAAAATAGCTCTCGCTTCGAACTATAGGTGTCGCTATCTGACGGTAGTTGCTATTGTCAAGAGAACCGCCGAGCCAACGCATTATGTACAAGCGATTCGGACGTTCGGAAATTCTCTATGCAGTCCCCATGTTTCGGCAGAGAAAAAATATCATATAGTAGAAGTTCCGTCACGCCAGAGGCACATACTTGAACCCTGATTCACAAACCATTGGGTTATTGTAAATTTCGAAGCTGGAATATAGTTTTGTGTTAATTCAGAAATATAGCAATCAAGATAATATTGCTACCTGAAAAAATCACATGCATTAGTTTCAGAAATATGATACATATTTTTTTCAATTTGAAAATGTGTTTTGTCTTCAAAAAAGATAATATAGTTTGCATTTTTGCAAGGGTCTATTCTTAATCAGGATTTTACAATACGCCCAAATTTAGTCTTAGTTCTCTTCTGTACCTTTTCGAGAGTTCAATTTGAGAATTGAGCACATGAACCTGACAGCTCTGGGTCTGAAGGTTGGAAAGTAATATTGCATCCCAATATCAATTTTGTAAGGTTGTCAGGTGACCTTGATCTTACCAATCGCAGCAGAGAATGAGCAGTAGGCATATAATAAAATATTGCTTGAATATTGCCATGTTTGATTTCTTCAATACTTGTAAAGCAAATATATCATGAAACTTGGTTTAGTTATTGAAAACCTTTTATATGCAGATATTTTGAACTATGGGGCATTTTCACAAATATTTTGTTTAGTCTTTCATAGGTCTCACCATTAGCGTGTTGTAGCCTGTTACCAACAAGATGCCAAAACCAAATAAAGTTTTTGATTTTTTTTAACCCAAATTTTTATTCTTTATAATGAAATTTAGCCAAGACCGGTTTACCTCCATCTAAAAGACTGTGCATGATTTTTGGAATTCACGTGATTCAGCAACTTGAAACTGGCAGTCTAGGGGATCTACTTTTTCCATTTCCAGTAAAAACAACCCGACCCTAAGATTCGGAAACCGTCACATGCATATCTATATGACTCTCAATGCTTTAAGTCCATATTTGAAATGGTTTCAGAATTAGCTCAATTTATATCGTAATTATGGAATGACTTGAGGATAATATTTAAAGAGTGGGTTTGATAGTCTACTACACAATGTAAAAACAGAAAAATGTTTGGATCGATATCATATCTATGTAGAGCAAATCAATAAAACATTAGGGAATTAAGGAATTTGGTTTCACGTCGCTTTCAACAGCTAAGGTCATATCACGACGGACGAGATTGGAAACCAGGAACTGGGGGAAAACACCGTCTCTTTTTGAATAGTCTTTAGGGGTCTTTCAGTTGCATATGTACCAGAGACAGTATTTCAAAACGCCGCACCTTTATATAGCGACTAGGCCAACCCGCTAATGGGGATCCAGTGGAAACTTGAACCAAGCATTGTAATCACTATGCAAAGGTAGATCGGTAAAATATAATGAAAACAAAAACAAATATATTCAAAGAATACAGTTTATTTCTTATTGCTGACAAGAATGAATGTGGTATTGCATTGTTTCGTACTAAAATGTAAAATATATTTTGAAAAAAGATCCACACATTAAGAATTACCGAAATGTATTGATAGTTCATGATATATTGCATAAAGGTTTATTGATAGTCCACTTAAGGATATTGAACATAGTGCACCTTTCGGTATAGTCATATAAGTTATCAAACCAACAAACCGTATATACATTGTTGTAGGATATATGAATCAACTAATCATCAGGATTCCAGCACCAGTAAATGTTGTGCAGATGAGTATGTACAACAAAACTCCACTTTAAAACTTCGCCAACTACTCAGTTGTCACTTTCATGAAAATCTGTCTTTACTTTCGACATTGAGAATTCATTCTATACAAAAAGATTAAATTCAAAAGCACCTCTTCAAAACTAACAACTCAACAAAATAAATTGCAATAAAAGTATACATAGCAATATCAGAAAAGAGCACCTCACAACGCTTTCATAACATTTCAGAAGTTAAGAAGTTTAGAGCTTGTGAAAGTTGGCCTCTATCACCCGAGGCGGAGACCAGGAATTCTAAGTTCATGATTTCTTTAATGAACCAAAATTAAGCCATGATTTTGCAGCTCTTTCAACCTTTCCCGCATAAACAACTGATTCCAACTTTGTCATATGATCAGTGAGATGTTTAATGTCAGCCTTAATTTGGTTAAGCATCTTTGGTAAGTTTTCAACTTTTTTATCCTTAAGTTTCATAACTATCCTCTCTTCCTCTCTCATCCTGATCGTCAAGAGCCACCTATCTTCATCCGCACAGTATTCGACTGGATACCGCCTGGTGCCTAACAGGGTTAATAAGCGGGGTAGAAAAGGAACAATTTTCTCTATTTCTACTGCCAAGTCTGCACTACCCACTTTCCACAGAATCATCTGCTCTCTATCTATACCTGAGTAGGAGTCACTCATCATAGCAATGACCAGGTTGAGGAGAATGATGGTGGACAAGATCAGATAAAGTAGATACACTATGCGGATATATGTTTTGGCACTCGTTGCGAAAGAATCCTCAAAGTCCTCATCAAAAATTTCACCCATTCCAATCATGATATTAAATATTACAAAAATTGTATAAAGAGGATTGGAATACTTTTCCATGAAAGTTGGAGATATTAGAAATATTGCGTGTATAGCCATTGAGAAACCTAATAGGACAAAAATGAAGACAGTGACAAATTTTACCATGTCCCCAAAAATTATACTCTTTAATATCATGGAAAAGTGATGAACCTTGCCAAAAGCTTTTAGAAAAGCAATAGTGTACATCCAACCAATTAAAAGTGAAACTGAAAGCATGTATACCACTAATGGATCTCCAGTCACATGATAACCAAACCATATGAAGACAAAAATTCCAAAGCACAGACACCCAAAATTCATAAAGTAGTAGGCTACTATTCCAAAGAATCTCTCAATGAGTGATCCACTGTCTAGGTCAGCATCTGTGCTATTTGCTGTGGTGAAATAAGCATAAAGATCCACTACAAGATAATAAATTGTGAATACAATTAGTATTAAGGGCCAGATGAGCAGCAGAAATTCAGGTATTGCTCTGTTTTCAGTTTCATCTACACTGTATACAGTTTGGTTCTGCGGATTGCTGTGCACAAAAAATCCTACCCATGTAAGACTGACCATGTAGAGAATATGCACAATCATAAGGAGTGCATAGAGTTTTTGGAATGTTGCGCCATAATTTTTAATAATGTGAATAATTGGCCTAGAGTCAAGAAATTTACTGGCAATGCGTGTGTCTTTCTGCTTAACAATCAACTCTAAACAAGAAATATCTTGACCCATTGAGTCAACATCAGCTACTTTGGTTTTTGACTTTTTGTGTCGATGAGTAATGTCTGGAGCTAATCCAGTTATGTCATATACATATTTGTCCCCTGATTTCATTTTAAACACATCTGGAATATTGAGAATATAGGAAAATATATCCAAAACCCCTAGCTTTGCTGCATAGGCAAGGACATTCAAATGTTGATTGTTGAAAATTCCACGAGTAAGCTGAACAATTGCTGCCTTTCTGTACTTAAGATATTTTGTATTGTCACCACTAGGAGAATGAAACTCCCTTTCTATGCACCACCAAGTTACAGCCTCATCAACTATAGCAGCAAATACTTTGCAAAATATCATTTTTTTCTCAATATTCTCACTTGCAGCTTTAACCAGCTCATGCAAAATTGTGTTTCCTTCATTATCTTGTATTGAAAGGTCTGCCCCAAGTTTGATGAGAGGTTTAATTCTGCCTTCATCTCCATGCACAGCTGTAATGTGCAAAACAGTTTTACCTTCATCATTTATCTGATTAACATTAATATCTTTTCCAGGAGCAGTGAAAACAGTAATAAATGTATCTAAAAGGGAGCCACTGTCTACCATGGCTGCAATATGCAAAGGTGTGTTGCCTTTGATATTCTTAGTTTTAACACTTAGATTTCTTAACTCAGGTATGATGCTTGTGCGATGGGCTTCTGCTGCCAGGTGCAATGCAGTATTACCATCTGAATCTTCCTCATCCAGTAGCCCCCAATTGTGGGTGTTTATGATACAATGTGATATTGCTCTCACATTATCTGGGCCGGCAGCATGACTTTTAGCAGCTACATGAAGAGGTGTTTCTCCACGTTTATTCTGAGCAGAGAGCTTGGCCTTCTGAAGGAGGACATTTATTGTTTCTGTGTGTCCATGTAGTGCTGCAATGTGCAGACATGTGTCACCGCTATCGTTCCGTTGGTTTACATCATACATACTTGAAAATGTTCTTATGATTTCATGCTTGTTATATCTGGAAGCAATATGCATAAAATTATTTCCAGACTCATCAACTATCATTGGATCAACTCCCTCCTCTAAAAGACACTGCACCTTTGTTGGGTCACCATTTATCGCAGCAATCTGAAGTGGATTTTTTCCTCTTGAGAATCGGATGACTGGCTGGACACCATCTTTTGCAGATGGGTCTTTGGTTACGTAACGCCTATAGCATTTAATAGCATGTACTAGAACCTCTGTGTCTTCCTGTTCAATTGCATAATGCCAAATTGTATTGCCTTCACGATTTTGCTGTTGAAAATTAGCTCCATGTTCTGCTAGAACCTCCATTGTTTCCAAATATTCAGCCTTGGCTGCTAATGTTAGGGCTGATTCCCCTTTTTCATCTGGATCATTGATATCTGCTCCATTTTGGATAAGAATTTTAGTGATTTCAGCATTTCCATTTGTGGCAGCATAGTGCAAAGCTGTTTCCCCTCCCCGAACCTCTAATTTTACAATAGCTTTATATTCAATCAATGTTTTTACAATTTCTGTATATCCAAGTGCTGAGGCCAATATCAAAGGTGATACAAGACCCAACTTCCTCTGGCTATTTGGATTGGCTTTACCTAGTTTTAAGAGTACTTTTGTAATATCAAGAGAGCCATAGCGGACTGCCCAATGTAGTGGTGTTGAATCCTTGTCATTTGAAAGATTTACATCAGCACCTAGCTTAATAAGCTCCTCTACTGTTTCTACATTGTCACTTCTTACAGCCCATAATATAGGAGTATCTAGCTTGTTGTTAACAAGATTAACATCAACACCATAGTCTGTAACTAGCATGCTTACCATATTTGTGTGCCCTGCTTTGGCAGCAATGTGCAAAGCAGCTAACTGTCTAGGGCGTTGTCCTGCAGATCCTACCATGACTGTAGCATTAAGTATTTGGTTGAGCTTATCTCTAGACTTTATTTCAGATAATAGTTTTCTAGCTAAGAGAGTGTCACCTTGCTCAGCCAATATGTGCAAGGCTGTTTTGGTTGTTTTCATTCCCTCACTCTCAATATCGTAGCTTTGAATGACCAGTTGTTCACCTCCACTGTTGATGAGAAATTCGGATGTTGAATCAGACTTTTGATTTAGAGAATGGTGCAAACAGGTAGCACTTGTATAAGGATCCAATAAGCTTTGTTCTACCAGTGTCATACCCTTTTCTTGAAGACTTCTTAATATATCACGGCACAATTCAACATTGTTTTTTTCAACTGCATCAAAAAGGGACTGGCGTAGCTCATTCATTTCAGGATGAATCATTGCAATTGCAACTTTTCTCCGCTGAGAAGTGGTTGGTCGTTCATCAGATGAAATAACTTTTGGTGTGGTTTCAAGTTCAGCCTGTCGAAGTAATTTTTCTTCTTCCCTTTGTTTTTTCTTCTCCTGAAAAAATTGTATTTAATTATTACCATGAACAAAGATTCATATGAGTACAAAACAAAGCTTAAAATGCTTGCAGAGCTCGTCAAATAGATTCTGGCATGGCCAGGAAGCGAGCACGGCTTTGGTATCATAGATTCTAGCCTTAGATAATTAGCTATTGGAAACCCCTTGACATAAGCTTTATATTCAGGCAATAACCACACAACATGAGTAGCGATTGACTAAAGATTAATGGCATAAGAATTACCGGGTACTTTGATTACAACCTGTTGCAAAATTGTCATTTTGCAACAGATTTAAAGGAGCCTTAAGTGACAAGTAGAATGAATTGGGCCAGTTGTATTCGCATTAAAATTGACCCATGGAAAAGTGAGTAGTTTATTTTCACAATTAACCTAGAGTCCACCACCAGTTACTAACCAATGCCGGCGGAACTTTTTCAAGGTATCGATATACATATATATATATATATATATATATATATATATATATATATATATATATATATATATATATATATATATATATATATATATATATGTACATACTCATGCCTTATGTCACTGTACGCATGCTTGCTATGCGAGTTATTACCTTTGATTAATTGTGATATATTTGGATACAGCATATATTTTAAAATGTAATAACAAACATTTAATAAAGTTGTAGGGATGGAGGGTGAGGTAAGAGACACATAGCGTCTGCTCTAGACAAAGCAACAGATCCCTGATGATCTTCAATGAGTACTCCCAGAATATCGAATACTCCCAACATACTACAAATAAAATTGTACACCTACTGTTTTGAATGCAGGAAAATAATGAATAAACTGGAGCTTAATATTTTCTAATTTATTGAGGGAGTTATGTTTCCTTATGAAAGAAATATCTTTCTTCCAATAGTAATTTTTTTATTCAGAATAACCGATGTTCTTCATAACCCCGTGTTTCTAGACCATATTGATGGATCACTCCTCATTTAATGTTGTTTCTAAATTGTCAAGTTTCTAACTTAGAAAATAGTTTGAATAATTTGGAATCGGCAGTACCTGTTCTCAATGCCTAACGAAACGTCACTGGCAAATCTTCAAAACAACTCCATAATAGCTAACCTTTGCTTGTGGTGAATAATACATACTCGTATAGTATAAAATATTTACTTAAATATATAACATCTATATAACTTGCCTTTTGTTTCTTGTGAAGAATGACGTAGTCTCCGTCCATGTTAGGGTTCCTAGCAGTGCTGATGCTGTCTTTTTTTACTGCTGTCAAACTAGTCTTCATCTGTAACAAAACATTAACATTAGTGTTTGTATCAACTTAGTGCCACGTTGAAGTTCCATACAAAGGCATATTACATGGATGGAGAGCAAGTGGTCTGTCAACTTCTTACCTGTCCGATTTCTTTCTCACAAATTAAACACACAAAAACTCTTCCATACTTGGCTGAATTGACCTGAGTTGACCTTAGTTGAAATCAGGACATGACAACTCATGTGTGTAGTGGTCTTTTTCTAAGGTCTTAACTAAATATAGTGTATCATATCACTATAGCAACCAGTAAACAGCTACTTGGAAGTGGTGATTATTTGAAAGGGTGTGATTTCCCTCCCTGTAAATAAAACAGTTCTCACCTTTTCAAGTTGTTGGTTGGGTCCACCTGACCCTATATCACCCTTTCCTTCATTGACCTCCATTCTAGTACCAATCATTCAAAAAGAACAACTCAAAGGTAGATGCTCATCTTCTGAATAAAGAAATAGATATGAAAGTTAGTCAGTTGTCTATAAGATTTCTGTTATATGTACATAACACAATCTAAACTAAAACAAAGGTGATCTCAGGATAGTAACAGTTTATTGCATTAAAATAGTTACTAGTAAATATTTCTTTGACTAATGTGATCTTAGTACTATTTGATTAGCATCACAAATTTACCAAGTTAACACTTAAAATCTAGGCCTGTTTATGTTTGTTTTGTTTTGTTCCTTGCTATTGTCCAATGTCATGATATCATAGGAGAGTCCTGTGTTCATTAGAGCTTTTGATTAAAGATACATGTGATTTCCTTCTAGTTCATAGTTTCTATACATGCTTCATAATAAATCAAGAGACTGCAAGCAAGATTTATTTGATTCTGGAACTTAGATAAAAATCTCAATCTTGGAACTGTGATGAAAATCTTGATGAAGTAATATACATGCACTATAAGTAAATAGTTACTTAACCAATGGGGACAAAGTAGATCAGTTGATTAGTTATTGGACTAGTAACCAGTAGGTCGCTGGTTCAATTCCAGACCTCTGCACTTTGGTCTGTCCTTGGACAAGACAGTTTATTCCATATTGCCTAGCATTATTATAAGGAAGTGTTTAGATCTTGCTCCCTACATGTTGCCAGCTGCTCTGGAATCTCCCACGGGGGATTGAAATGGTCGCCATGTGTATAGGCCGACTAGGGAATGAAGGTTGTGTGAGCACTTTGGAGGATACAAAACTGTAAATCGAATACCTTTATATATACAGGTGAACTTGGATATGACGGACTCATTAATTATTGGGACCAGGAAAATTGGTCGTATACATATGACGAATACTTGATATGCATCGGACTGGGACCAAGCATATCGTCCGTCATATGCAAAAATCCGTCGTACAGTGGTCCGTCATATCCAAGTTCACATGTATATTCATACATACATAACAATATATGTACATATATATATATATATATATTCATGTATATATATATATATATATATATATATATATATATATATATATATATATATATATATATATATATATATATATATATATATATATATATATGGATATATATATATATATATATATATATATATATATATATATATTCATGTATATATATATATATATATATATATATATATATATATATATATATATATATATATATATATATATATATATATATATATATATATATATACATATGTATATGTATGTATGTATGTCACTGAAGTTTATAGTTCAAGTTAGCTTTAATAGACCCTCTTCAAATGTATTCAAAAGTAAATCTGTTTAGTAAATTGCGTTCAAGACACATTGTATCCAATAAAGCGCATTCATCAATATCTATAATGTGCAGTGGTGTCTGTGTGTGTGTTTTGTCCAAATGAAAGACATCATGATTATAACCAGTATCACTGCTGAAACTAATCTCACGCAAAGATTAAAATGTAAAAATGAAGATCGAAAAAAGTGTACTTACTAACTTTAAACAGGTATACATTTGATCTAAGGTGTCTTACAATCCTTTAATCTCACAAATCACATACCGCATCGTTAACCGATTTCAAAGAGTACGTCTCGTTTAACTCACTGATAACATCATATATTAGTAAGGCAACCCCAGATAAGGTCTCAGGTGTCAGGTGACAAGTAGTGCATTACAAAAGGGTAAATAACGTATCGTACAACCGAATGATGAATAAATCCTTCCATGTGCTGTACCATGTGCTTTAGTTATAGTATCAGTCAAGTAATGATGCATATTACTCGAACAGTAAAATAATAGCAAACCTGTATGACTTTAACATTAAATTATTCATCATTACTACGCTGACCTTTTGGAGAAACTTTACAAAGGCATGCTTACAAAGCATGCTTCAATGTGAGTGGGTTTAGATGTATCCGTATTGAGGTGCATTGCTTATACTAAATGTAGGAGGCTCTCCGTGACATCGTTTAAAAATGAAAGGGTCTAGTTTCATACCTTCTCGTCCTTTTTGCTTTACACGTGTAAATCTGATTTATCAGATGGTCTATCACGTTATTGGTCTGATCTGATTAAATGAGCTGTGGTCTGAAATGGCTGTCGAAGATCCTTGCAACTTCTCAACCCTGACTAGGCCAGGGTCAACTTAACTCAATACTAGTATTGAAGGGATCGGAAAGTTGCCTCCGTTCCAACAGCAAGACTATGCACTTAATGAGTACGGCTCCCTTGAAGCGTTCGTAAAGATTATCTTGGCTACCTGTCTCTCATTAGCTAGAGCCAGCATTAAATCTCTTTAGAATACTGACCTAAGCGGTGTTTTGTTGTGATTCCCTGCAAACAATAATTCTCCTACCTCGGCATGGCTGTGATTTTCCACTCCACAGTAGTACATCATCTATGTTTTAACGGGTCAAGCGTATAGCCTTAGGAGTAGCATCCTCAGCCCCTTAGCAACGGGCCAAACACTGTGTGTTTATACCTTAACCCAGGGGATACATTCCACCCTCGCCCTGTTTGCCGTGAACAAAAGGGCACCCGGGCTACTGTTGCTACGTAGAAATTTAGCGATTGGTTTCCTCATCTCAGTACCCTTTCAAGTACCCTTGGTTTAAGGGGTGATTGTGTATCGCCCGTGCTATTTACAGACGAATTAATCTGCAGTGCCTAAGACTGAGGATAAGGATGCGGATACAGCATTTGGGGATCAACAGGTGCAACAGACTGGCCCAGCCTCTCAGCACCCAAAAGCAGCCTGACAATTTTGATGACATCTTCCAAGCAAAAGGACAGTTGGGAAAATATTTGAAGGAGAAATGCCATCCAGAACATAAACGACAACTCAGCTATATTTTTTTTGGCAAAATCATTCTTAATTCCTAAGTTTTTATCGAAGGTATCGTAGATGCAGGCGAACATTTCTAGAGGAATTCTTGAGTACGAATGAATTAAAGCTTTCTTTGTAAATCAACCACGTGTTTTGATAAAGTAGCTTGCGTGATAAGGAGCGTGTGTCCGCTCTTGCAACTTTTCAACGGTAGTTAGGTCTTGCAATATCTATGTCTTAACGTTGAAGTACATGAAGTATGCATTTCAAAAACTGTGCTGTATAGATGAAGTGAATTCTAATTGTATATTAGATAGTCGTCCGAATATGACTGTCGCCAGTTGTATTGTATATTAGATAGTCGTCCGAATATGAATGTTGCCAGTTGTATCATAAAAAAGATGTCGATGATGTCCTGATTATTAAATAAGATGGTGCGAAAAAAAATCTGCTGTTTTTTGGAAAAATTGCAAAAATATGTTTTTTCTGCCGTTCACACCTGCACCATCGTAATTAGATAAATGGGCTTAAAGATAATAGATATTGCATTACGTCCTCAGTGAACCGGGGTAGAAAACGAAAACGTGTACAGTTATATAATTTTAACACTTCGAGACATGACACACTTTTTGTGAACAACGGATTTGTTTAATATCAGCTAAGTAAAAGTACATACAAAGATATATATATATATATATATATATATATATATATATATATATATATGTATGTATGTATGTATGTATGTATGTATGTATGTATGTATGTATGTATGTATGTATGTATGTATGTATGTATGTATGTATGTATGTATGTATGTATGTATGTATGTATGTATGTATGTATGTATGTATGTATGTATGTATGTATGTATGTATGTATGTATGTATGTATGTATGTATGTATGTATGTATGTATGTATGTATGTATGTATATATATATATATATATATATATATATATATATATATATATATATATATATATATATATATATATATATATATATATATATATATATATACGTTTGTTATGATTACACTTGCTGACAGATAGGTGTTTAACTATGGCGTGTTATAATACAACCACACTGCTTGATTGCTAATGAGCCGTCCCAATCTCTTCATCGAAGAATATATATTGGAATGAGCTCAATCCGTATAGATCCGTGTACGCTGTTAGGTTTTCGGTCGTATGTTTTATTGATGTGTATGAAAACGATTGTGAAAACACGCACTTGTTATATTTGCATACGTTCATACATATGTACATACATACGTACGTACGTACGTACGTACGTACGTACGTACGTACGTACATACATACAAAGATACATACATACACACACATTCATTCATTCATACATACATACATACATACATACATACATACATACATACATACATACATACATACATACATACATACATACATACATACATACATACATACATACATACATACATACATACATACATACATACATACATATATATATATATATATATATATATATATATATATATATATATATATCTTTGTATGTACTTTTACTTAGCTGATATTAAACAATCCGTTGTTCACAATCCGTATAGATCCGTGTACGCTGTTAGGTTTTCGGTCGTATGTTTTATTGATGTGTATGAAAACGATTGTGAAAACACGCACTTGTATATTTGCATACGTTCATACATATGTACATACATACGTACGTACGTACGTACGTACGTACGTACATACGTACATACATACAAAGATACATACATACACACACATTCATTCATTCATACATACATACATACATACATACATACATACATACATACATACATACATACATACATACATACATACATACATACATACATACATACATACATACATACATACATACATACATACATACATACGTACATAAAATCACATGCATACATACACATATACATACATACATACATGCATGCATGCATGCATGCATGCATACATACATACATACATACATGCACATATACATGCAAACATACATATATACATACATATTATTGTATACATACGTATATACACACACACACACACACACACACACACACACACACACGAAATTGGGAACTTGAGATCCCACTGTAAGTCTCCACGAGATAGGGGCAGTGGCCATACCTTTGAATGACAACCTACCCGCATGCTAGGATTAGGACCTAAATATTTAAACTGGATTGCATACTAATAGTCCTTGTTATACAATGGCAGGTCGGGGCGATCGATGATGAACAATGCTTACGTTAACAGTATGTTCTGTTTCGAAGGGCGGGTCTTGCTCATTCGAAAAGGGCATTGAATACTTTATATCGATGCATTTAGTATGGAATGTTACTCGTTACATTATAAGACTATATTGATCATATAGACTGGTTAGCAAACGAGGTTTGGAATGCTAAACTGCTCACTACAATACTTTTAAGTATCTTTATGTAGCATTTTAAAATACAACTCTTTCAGTTGTTTTCAACTTGGCCCATTTGCATTTGGACAGAGATATTCTTCATATATAAGTATATAAGTCACTGATTTGGAGTAAACAGTCTGATCCCTTCAAAACTTGACAAATGTAGTAGTGTTTAAAAAGAAATATGATGAGGGGTAAACTTAACAGTGAATTCACTGTTTTCAAGTTCTCAAAATCTTGCTTAGTTTTGATTGATTATTTGTATTTTTTTGTGTTATGAGCACTCGGATGCAAAATAAAACGAGATAAAAACCTGCGATCGTTAACGAACAAACGTACATGTAAGGTGAAATGAGTTGTTCGTGGTACTTGCTTAAAAACTCCTCAATAACTTGTAGTTGGGATCTTTGATAATTTTTGACAATAACCTTGAAAGTGAAAATATATTACAAAGTAATCAAATGAGATTTATGGTTATTATATTCCTCCTTCAGATTCCCGGCTATGCTTTCGCCCAGAGGATGTGAGCTTAAGGGCACTTACAGTGTTAATCTCTTTGACTCAGTTTTCCCTTTACCCTGCTTTTATTTGACAATCAGCCTATACAAAGTGTATAGTTCAGATTCCATCACTTTTAAACAAAGTCATAATTGGAAAAACTGTGATACCCTTCCCTCCGAAATACTCCGTCTTACTTGTAAATGTGCAAAGCAAATCTGTTAACATTTGCTACCCAAAATCCCCCCCCATCAAAAAAAAATAATAATAATAATAATAATAATGATAAATGATAAATAAATAAATAAATAAATAATAAATAGATAAATATATAATAAATAAATAAAAACAGGTTAAAAGGGTGTAGGCTTTAACATATGTAAAACATCTTAAAATGACCCTATACTCCCAAATTAACCCCACAAGCTACTAATATAGACGAAGTACAGCGGCTTCCTGTCACCCCCTCGGCGCCGAAAGAATATTCTAATTCATTTGGTGAGTGGCAACTGGAGCTGAGCGCTAATATTACTAGCTGTCTATCTCCTCCTCTCATGTTGACCGACCACTCTTCTGCATGTCAAACAATACTAGGTCGAAGAATAATTTAATCATATTACTGACCTCAAACGGACCTACCTTGTAATCATTCAATTGCTACCAGTAGTCCATGAGCCAGACCCCAAAATTTGAGGATGCGGTAACCACTTTGATGAATAAATCCAACAATGATTTTTGGTTAGCCTGATATCTCAGTGTCCAAAATCAGTTGATGGACTTCCGGGGCAGTTTGCGAAATACCCTTTTGGCGGCCATCTTTAAAGATGGCCGCCATATTTTCACCAAATTGAATGGAGTCAGGAAATATTGAATAACTATTCACCAGAATGTCCTAGGAACATGCGAGTTAGCTCAAAATGTGCGTAGTAACATTCTGCTTCTGACGATATATGATTTGTTAATTTTTGTTGGGATTATTTGTTGAGAAATAGAGAAAAACATGAAAAAAAATGTGATTTTTCATGTCGTTTTCATGAAGTACTTTAAAAAGTTTTCTATTTACCAATGTTAGAATACATTTAGGCCAACTTTTGTCTTGTTTTAGTGAGCCTGATATCTCAAATGTCCAAAATCAGTTGATGGACTTCCGGGGCAGTCTGCAAAATACCCTTTTGGCGGCCATCTTTAAAGATGGCCACCATATTTCCCCAAAATGAATGGAGTCAGGAAATATTGAATAACTATTCACCAGAATGTCCTAGGAACATGTGAGTTGGCTCAAAATGTATGTAATAACTCTCTGCTTCTGATGATATATGATTTGTTACCTTTTGTTGGAATTATTTGTTAAAAAAATAGAGAAAAACATAAAAAATGTGATTTTTTATGACATTTTCATGACAAGCTCTTAATTTTTTTTCTATTTATTAATGTTAGAATACATTTAGGCCAACACTTGACTCAGGTCATCTGGATTAGATTATAAGGCATCCATAGACAATGGTTTCATATTTATTTCCACTGTATTGGCTGCTGCTCAGGTTATTTTGAACTTCAAATAGATATACATTTTCACATATTTGGGGTTAGGTAACACTATATCTCAATAACGTACTACTATGTAATTCTCATTGATTAGTTCAATTGATTATAGTTACACTTAAATTATAAATTCCAATACTATTTGATTTTACATATTATTGTTGTCTGTTTACATTTCCTATACTTAATTTATCAGCATTTTGCGATAGGAGAATATGAAGTGCCAAAACTGACATTCCAAATACAAATTGATCCTTGTTTAAAAAACCTAAACATCATTTGCCAATGAAGGTATCTCTCTCTCTCTCTC
>OZ012694.1:33384747-33404763 GCA_963942565.1 Maea johnstoni | reverse complement strand
ATGCTGACATTTTTCTTTTTTTCAATTTCCTTTGTACGCCATACATGGAATATGAAGCAATTACCAATTTCAACCTTGCTTTCTATAAAAATAAAAAAAAGAATATTTTTTGGACCTGACTCAAGAGTTCCAACAACGTGGCCCCCTACCCACAAAAATCCAAGCCTCATCATCAGTCACTAAGAACCCATCAACTCCTACTACAAATTTGACAACTTTATAAAGTGGTCGTGGTGAGATCAGATAAATCTGATTCATTGTCTTACATATTTCGCCCTGGAAAAATCATCTGCAATCTAGACTCCTCCGAATCAGCCTCCCTCATAGTTAAGAAACGTCTATCTTGCAAGATGTTGACATTCTAAAGAGTGCTGATTTGCGGATTTAATTCGGTGGGAGTATTAAAGACGATTAATGAAATTATTACAATATTTTTCATTAATTGCCTCAAGATAAGTGTCGCCAGAAGAACGGGGAGAAACATTAGTTTTCTCGCACTCTCTGCTTTTGTTTAAATCGGAGAAGTGAGGTGAATGCACCCTTAGAACATCCAGGGGTGTCCAAGTTGAAATGTCGCATTGGCGTACCAGCGTGCGACAAACGCGGCGCGTCAAAACATGCGACAAGACAAACCGTTCAATCACTCATTTTAACGAAATACTTTGAAAGCATACCCAAATGAGTCTATTATCTTTTTTTCATTTTTGAGTAAGCGTATTATTTAAATAAGAGGAAAACTCCATTTATCGATGCCACCTATTAATAATTACCGGGAATAATGATCAGCGTTTTTGTCATTGATATGGAGGCGAGGGAAAATATTTAGAATGATTGTCGAACAGCGACCACCAAAAATTGCTATGCTCCGTCCAGGAGCAATTGTTTGTGCTCCAGGACTTCAATATTTGTACACCTGTGACATCGGAAGGCGAATCAGAGATGACCGTCGACATTCTGATCATGGAGAAACCGCTGCCGTCCCGCTCTCCGTCCCGCTTAGTTTGTTGTTGATAAATAGTTTATTGTCCAATCCAGATAATGACATTCATTACATACAATACCAAGTGTTAAAAATCTGGCCAGCCACGAAGGCTTATAATGGACAAATTACAAAACATAAATATACTTATAAATATTATCAAAACGACATTCATTATATACGTTGTACAATATATTATCTAGGTAATCATAATAATCTTATAGTGAGTCTTGTATATCAGGAGTCACTTCTTTTATACACAATTTTCTGATACCCATCTTAAATCGAGCCAGCCGAGTTTATGTCGAATAGGAAACATGACTAGTATGGTTTAATAACAATCAGTTGCTAGTTAACATTTGTGACCTCCTGTTGTACATCCTATTGAGACAAAATGATGCAGTTTTTAACAAATCCTCTTGATTGAAAAATGACCTTAAGTTGCTCCAAATCAGTGAGGTCTGTAAAATTAGGATATTGCAAATTGGCTAGTTGCAAAATGGGATTACTCACATCGTCATAAAAAGGACATTTTAGAATAAAATGCACCTCATCTTCCACCTCCATATTTTGGCACAATATACAGAAACGATTTTCCCTTGGAATCTTTTTGTGGCGCCCTCTTTCAATTTCAAGGTTAGATGTGCCACACATTAGTTTTGCGACAACTGATCTGTGCGACTTTGATAGAGGTGTAGTTACATGTACTATGACATCAGCTTTGAGTGGGAGACCACAAATAGCATAGAAGGTTTGGAGTTTACTGGTGGTTACACAGTTATTTGTCCATGTTTGTTGGGCTTTTTCAATAAGTAGATGTGAATGGTCACATTCGCTGGCATTAGATTGCGCGCATCACCTGGGCCCTGCCCCATGTGTATGCTCAATCAGCTGATAGTGTATTTAGGTCACGCTACGCGGCGCTGTTCTCCCGCTCATTGTACACACCTGGATCTCATGGTGGTGGCCATTGTGAGGTCAGCACGTTAGTTTTATGGTTGATCTCAGTCAACCTGATCCAGACACAGTGGAGAGAATTCCCTGCACTGACGTCAGCCCCAGACAACACAGGCGTTTTTCTAATCCTGGGCGCAGATAGCTGGACAGTTGAAATATAGATTATACTGGCATAGGAAGCTAGCCAGTTGCAAAAGAGACATCTCCCTGGCACAGATAGCTGTCCAGGCGCAACAGGGACAATCTCACAGCACAGACAGCTGTCCAGGTGCAACAGAGACAATTTCACAGCACTGATAGCTGGCCAGGCACAGCAGAGACAATTTACTGTTGCAGATAGCTATCCAGCCGTGCCAGAGGAAATTTCCTGGTTCAGACAGCTAAGCAGGGACAACAGAAACAATATACTGGCACAGATAGCCAGGCAGTTGCAACAGGGATATTCTCCTGCTCGGTACAGCCAATAATTTTTGCAACAAAGACTTTTTCAGGCCCAGGATAGCTGGGATAGATAGTTGCAACATAGACAATTTTCATCACTAGATAACTAAAAATATTGCAACATAAACATTTTCCAGTGCCGGATAACTTACCAATAGAAAATGGGCAGGTACTGCAAGACGTGTGGGGTAACACACGAGAAACCCACAGGCCGTGGTTGTCGCAGATTAGAGATGCAGACGCCCGTTGTTAAAAATGATGCAGAGTGTCAGAATGCCGCTGAGGGCACATCCATGCTATCGCTGTTGCAGGACATCAGTGGTCGCATGCAGGGCATGGAGAGGAGAATGGAGGTGCTCGAGAGCGGCCAAACAGCAGGTATCGCACAACCACAAGTTGACGACACTGCGAAAGGAACACATCAGGTCTCGACCACAGAGCATGCTACACCAGAAACGTTGCGATCTGACAGCGCTGCCATGGCGGAGGTGGCTGCTAAGCTTGCGGAATGGGGAATACATGATGATGACTTGGATAAGTCCATGGCACCTGAACAAATTTGGTGCATGCGTGGGCGAAAATCAGGTACGGTCACTAAAGGTACAGACTCAATTAAATGCTCAATAGACTGGCCGCATTTCCACATACGCAAGGGCCCAAAGCGCGAGCCTCCTGAGTTCAAACACCTCACATCAGAGGAATTTGTGTTGGGATACCTACGTATGCTTAGGTCACCAGACTCAAAGTTTGACCAGCAGCGCATGCTGGAGATTTTGCAGGATGTGATGGAGGATACAGTTGACTTTGGTTGGGAAAGGGCGCGCAGCTTCTATGACATACTTGGTCTGGAGGTCGAAAAGAAAAGGCTAGACTGGTCAGATAGACAGGAGATTCTGAAATTTCGACTGATTCATGCGAGGTCACCGGCACCCACAGATACGTCGAGGTCCCCAAGGGTGTCCACCAACACCCGCATAAAACCCTGCGCTGCTTTTCAGTCGAGCACATGCGACCACACAACCGACCATGGGCAATTTAGACATGTGTGCGAATATTGTTATAGAGCGAGAAATATGACTTTCCCTCATGCAGAGGCAGACTGCAAAACTAAGCGGATTAATCAGGCAAAAAACGCGTAGACGGGGGGGTTGACATAACCCCCCCTATGCCCAGCCTTGTTGAGACTATAAATCACCCACCCAAACCAGTTCCCCAGCGGGCCCCAGTGTCCAGGTATGATGTTTGCTGTGAAGGGTCCCGCCATGTGCCATTCCAAACCACCGACCCCGGGCCCACAGCCACCACCATCTTAGCTCAACCTGGAGAGCAGCATGCCGTTACCTGCCCCTCAGCCACCGCCCCCGTTGCTGTCCCCACTCACCCTGGGGGGCCACACGCATTTACTTGCCCCACTGCCGCCGCCCCTGTTGCTGCCTCCACTCACCCTGGGGGGCCGCGCGCCGTCACATGCCCCACTGCTGCCGCCTCTGTCGCTGTCCCCACTCACCCTGGGGGGCCATACGCTGATTCTTGCCCCACTGCCGCCTCCTCTGTTGCTGTCCCCGCTCACCCTGGGGGGCCATACGCTGTTTCTTGCCCCACTGCCGCTGCCTCTGTCGCTGTCCCCGCTCACCCTGGGGGGCCATACGCTGATTCTTGCCCCACTGCCGCCGCCTCTGTTGCTGTCCCCGCTCACCCTGGGGGGCCATACGCTGATTCTTGCCCCACTGCCGCCGCCTCTGTCGCTCACCCGGGGCAGCCATACGCTGATTCTCACCCCACTGCCGCCACCTCTGCTACTGTCCCCGCTGACCCTGGGGGGTCATACGCTGCGGAGCATCATGCCGATGCTTGTCCAACTACTGCCTTATCTGTCTCTGGCCCAGATCACCCTACAGAGCCGCATACTGATGCTCGCCCCACTGCCGCCGCCAATGTCCATGCCCCTGCTCGCTCTGGAGGGTTGCGTGTCGATGCTCCCCCCTTCATCCCCGCCTCGCGCAATGCCCCTGCTCACCCTGTGGAGCTGCGTGCCAATGCTTGCCCCACTGCCGACGCGTCTATCAGCGGCCCTAGTCACACTACAGAGCAGCATGCAGCTGCCTCTGTCACTGCCCCCGCCCACCCTGCAGAACAGATTGCTGACGCTTGCTCTCCTGGCGCCACCACTGCCCACACTCATCCTACTGAGTCGCCCGGGGCCGCCTGCCCGTACCAACAGGTGGACGCTAACCCCTCCTTCGCCCCCGTTTACCTTAGGGATTTGTACAACACAGTCCAGCGCACGGGCTGCTACAACTTTATGGCCGCTCGCAAGCCTGTCCCTAGCGGTTTGAACATAGCCAGCTGGCGTAGGTACCTGGCTGACTACACAGACCACAACTTAGTGGATATGCTCGAATTTGGCTGGCCCATCCACTTTGACAGGTCCCAGCCCCTAACGCCAGTTCACATGAACCATCACACAGCAAATGCCTACCCTGAACATGTAGACCATTACATCCGCACTGAACTCGGTCATGGCGCACTTTTGGGCCCTTTCGCTGGACCCCCTGTTATAAACTTACACACTAGCCCACTCATGACACGCGAGAAAAAAGACTCCCCGCACCGCAGAGTGATAGTAGACCTATCCTTTCCCCCGGGGTTCTCGATAAACGATGGCATCCCCACCACACACTACTTGGATGGACCGTTGAGCATCCATCTACCCACAGTACATACGATGGAGAAGCGCATTCTGGACCTGGGACAGGGGGCCTTTCTGTATAAGACCGACCTGGCCCGGGGATACAGGCAGCTGCGCGTGGACCCCCTGGATTGGGGTCTCTTGGCTTTCTCGCACCAGGGTCTATATTACATTGACATCTGCCCCCCTTTCGGCCTTAGGACCGCCGCGCTGATGATGGTCCGCACCACTACTGCCATCACACACATACACATGATAAAGGGGTTTGTGTCAATAGCTTACATTGATGATTTCGGGGGGGCGGAGAAAAAATTGGGAGAGGCGGAGTTGGCGCTTCACACGCTGCAGGGCATTTTTGAGGAGTTGGGGGTCCAGGAGGCAGAGAGAAAGGTCTGCCTACCCAGCCAAGTGATGACCTGGTTGGGTATAGAGTTTAACACTAAAGAAATGACAATGTCCCTCCCTGAAAAAAAGCTTAGAGAGGTTGCTGAATGCCTGGCCGAGTGGCAGGGAAAAAAGAGAGCAAACCTCAAGGAGATCCAAAGTGTCTTCGGTCTTCTGCAGTTTGTGACATCCGTTGCCCCCACTGCACGACTCTTTACCAATAGAATATTGGAGGCCATGAGGGATCTGGGTCCTGACCACTACACCACCCTCTCGTGGGGATTCAAGAGGGATCTGAAGTTTTTCCAGGATCTCATACCCCACTTCAAAGGCATCAAGGTAATGGACAAGTCGGACATTCCGGCTCAGCATTCCTTGGAGTTGGATGCCTGTCTAACGGGGTGCGGGGCCATCTGTCACCCCGAGTTCTATGGGCGAATGTTTCCCGAAAGTGTCAAGTCCCAGAACCACACGATAGCTCATCTTGAGCTTCTAAATATAGTGGTTGCCATAAAGGTCTGGGGGGAGGCCTGGGCCGGACACAGAGTTCGCATCACTTGCGATAACATGAACTCCGTGTTGGCGCTACAGTCGGGTAGAACACGGGACAGATTCATGCAGCACTGCGCTCGCGAAATTTTCTACTACTGCGCAAGATTTGACATAGAAATCTTGCCCAGCCATGCCCCGGGGTCCCAGATGCACAGAGCCGACGCCCTCTCCCGTGAACATTTGGGTCTGCGTTATGCAAGAGTTGTCCAGGAGGACCCAGAATTGCAGAGAGCCACTAGAATTGACCCAGATGACCGCTTGTTCTGCCTCATGACTGACTTGTAATACCCTCACCTTACACTGCTTTCTCTGTGTTACAGATCTCGAGGGGCTGCAGAGGGCTGCGGATCAGCGACAGCGACAGGCTTACCGACCTGGGACCATGTCCAACAGACGTTGTCAGCTGCAGCTTTATCTCATCTTCTGCAGACATTACCACTTACCGGACCTTCCGACCACGCCACGCACGCTTATACTCTACATAGAGTTCCTTTTGAGATCTTACAGAGCCCCAGGCTCGGTGCGTAATGCACTCTCCAGTGTGCGCTTTCTCCACCTCTTCATGGGGCACCCCACAGATGCTTTTGCCGATTTCCAACTGGCCCTGTCGCTGCGTGCGTTGCCGTTAACTGTGCGGCATACACCCCACCCTGCCCCCCCTTGCACATTAAGACTCCTGAGAGCCATTTGCAGAGCAGTCGGGCCGCTTGGGGCACGAGGCGCTGTTTTTGGGGCCCTCTGCACTATAGCCTTTTTCTCACTTGCCAGACTGTCATCGCTGGTGCCCCCCGCCTTGCCCCACGATCCAACTCGCTACCCCACCTTCGGGGATCTCATACACACACAAGATGGCATTCTTTTGAGAGTTAAGTTTGCAAAGAATGCTCAGGCTGCAGACAACGCTTTCCTTGTTCCGCTGCTGCGCAACCCTGACCCAGAGTGCTGCCCTGTCAATGCCATAAACTTGCTCCGACGACACTTCCCCAACGCCACAGGGTCAACCCCTCTATTCCCCTGGCCGCTGCCAGAAACCGCACCTGGGGGCTCGTCCTCTTCGCTCACGGCGCCAGTGGCGCGCAGGTGGCTCACCCTGGCCCTGTCACGGGCAGGTGAACACCCTCAGGCGCTGACCTTTCACTCCTTCCGCAGGGGTGGTTGCACAACCGCCGTTTTGAATGGCGCCCAACAGGCTGACGTACAGTCACTGGGCCATTGGCGGTCCGACGCAGTGCGACACTATTTCCCATCTTTGCCTGCAAGCACACGCGCAGCCCACTGCCTGGCCAGTGCTACTCTTACAACAAACCCCCTTGCTAACTAATAATTTGGCCCTATAAAGCTTGGCCCGAAGAATTTGTCACCTTTGGATACATTGTATCCCTGTTGCACGGACCCTAGTCCCACAGCCAGTCTCGCCACCGACGGGCCCTATTGCATTTGATGCATTGTATTTATATGTTTATTTGCTTTGTTAAAACAACCTTTGAGAAGGCCTAGTAGAGTAAGACTTTTGTAAGGAACAGTAGTGTAATAAAGTTTGTCCCCCACTATCTGTGAGTGATGCGTTGTCTGTTCTAATGAGATGTGAATGGTCACATTCGCTGGCATTAGATTGCGCGCATCACCTGGGCCCTGCCCCATGTATATGCTCAATCAGCTGATAGTGTATTTAGGTCACGCTACGCGGCGCTGTTCTCCCGCTCATTGTACACACCTGGATCTCATGGTGGTGGCCATTGTGAGGTCAGCACGTTAGTTTTATGGTTGATCTCAGTCAACCTGATCCAGACACAGTGGAGAGAATTCCCTGCACTGACGTCAGCCCCAGACAACACAGGCGTTTTCCCACCCGCCCACCCCCTTTCTTGTTCTGGGGAGCCACACTTAATCCCGAAGGTCTCCCTTACCCGAAGAATTTGTCACCTTTGGATACATTGTATCCCTGTTGCACGGACCCTAGTCCCACAGCCAGTCTCGCCACCGACGGGCCCTATTGCATTTGATGCATTGTATTTATGTTTATTTGCTTTGTTAAAACAACCTTTGAGAAGGCCTAGTAGAGTAAGACTTTTGTAAGGAACAGTAGTGTAATAAAGTTTGTCCCCCACTATCTGTGAGTGATGCGTTGTCTGTTCTAATGATGTCCTGAATTCTTTTGACAAAAGACACCCCCAGACAAAGCTCCAGATCAAAGACCTCAGTGTGGTCACAGTCAGCCATTATTTCCCTGAAGTGCCAATTCCAGTTTTCCCTGCCTTCTAATGCTAGTTTACGGTCCCAGTCCATTATAATTTTGGGGAGGCGGTCATTTTCCATAGATTGAATTCTGTTCCAAAGCCTTACCATATGAGTTTGCCTTCTATTGTGTGAACTAGTCCAACTCGTTAGGGAGTCCAGGGCAAGATTGGGCGTATATTTTCCAACCCCTAAAAAGGCACGGATTGCCCTATGCTAAATGTTATCGATACAAGTTGTTTTTTTATAACCCCATACTCCTCCACCATAATCTTAAATACTAGCAATCCCTGTATGGAAAAGTTCTTAGTAGAAACGCACCCTGAAGGCAAAAAATAGCTCCCGCTTCTAACTATAGGTGTCGCTATCTGACGGTAGTTGCTATTGTCAAGAGAACCGCCGAGCCAACGCATTATGTACAAGAGATTCGGACGTTCGGAAATTCTCTATGCAGTCCCCATGTTTCGGCAAAGAAAAAATATCATATAGTAGAAGTTCCGTCACGCCAGAGGCACATACTAGAACCCTGATTCACAAACCATTGGGTTATTTCTAAATTTCGAAGCTGGAATATAGTTTTGTGTTAATTCAGAAATATAGCAATCCAGAAGGACTCAATTCTAGAGGGAAAGCGTGCATTGAGCATGAAATATTTTGATGGAAAACGCGAAGTTGTGCGGAAAAAGGCGCCCGCGACCGCATGTCAATGGCTGTTATAGTTGTATCTCACTACACTCTATTGATAACTTGAACAAACGAGCTTTTGTTGTAGTTAGATATGATCCCATGATATGATGTGTGCTTCATGCACGAGTCCACCCAGCTGAACGGCACCAGCCTACCCTGCCCCCCTCCCCCTAATTGTTGGCGCGCAACAGTTCAAAGGAACTGACACCAGTCTATCCAATGCAACGCACGCGACTGGAAGGACTGGCTCTATAGTCTATATACACGCGGTCGCGAGAGTCGCCGAACAACAACGAACAGGTAATCTCCATTTTTTTTATGATTAAGACACAAGCGACGCCAAACATTCAACATTTTATCTACAGCATTTTATTGACAGACAATCATGATAAAATCTTTTTTAGCGTGATAAAACACATTGTACATTTAAAAAAAAAAGTACCAGACGATGCCGTCACTATATCACTTCGCATCGCTAATCGCCACAATCACCGAACAACATAGGTGTATCCCAACACTTCGTCAAGAAAAATTCCGTAAAAGATCACGCCTATAACCAACATATAGGGCGCCTAAACACTAACGACGCCACGGATTCAACATTCCACTGACAGACGATAATAACAGAATGCTTAGAAGTGTGTAATAAACGCACTGTCGGGTTATTTGTGTGGTCACGTGATCACTCGTTGTCCACTTAATCCGCTAAGAGATATTACTGGAGATGTGTGAGCGCTGCTAAAATTATTGGTATAGCTGTCAAGACAGCCACAATCAGAGAATTGGCGCAAGAACGTCAAGATAATATTGCTACCTGAAAAAATCACATGCATTAGTTTCAGAAATATGATTTTTATGTATTTCAGTTTACTGAGATACATCTTCATATGGGATCGCTTGCGGTTTCTACTTTATGGATGTGGTTTGCGGTTTTTCTCCTGGACGCGAAAAATTCTGTCATTTCTTGGAGATTGGCGCGTGTCGGGTGGGCGTGTCTATTTCCCTTTGTGTGGGTCTCTACCTCGTGGGGCCGTTATTGGTTGGTCATTCATTTCGTTGGAGGTTTTTGATTGGCATGGGGGCGGTGTTGTTGTGCGGTGTTTGTCGGTCTGCATAATTTGTGCCTTTCTTCGTGGGTCTGCCACGTGGGGTTGTTGTTTTGGTTATCCATTCATTTCGGCGGAGTAATTTGATTGGCACGTTGGGGCGGTGCTTGTTTTGTGGTGTCACGCACTGGGATCCAATCATGTGGATCTTCTGTTGCAGTCATCTTTCGTAGTGCTGTGCCACGTGGGGTTGTTATTTTGGTTAACCATTCATATCGTCGGACATATTTGATTGGCACTTGTGGTGTGTGTATGGCGATGATTTTATTTTTCATGGTGCCTTGTTGATTCCTTTCTGTTTTATCGAGTTATCGCCCCCCGATCCAAACATGAGTACCTATTTGGATAGATGAGATCGTCATCTATCTGATTCTATTATTTTTTTGTGTTATCTTCAGGTTGGGAGCGACATTATAGCTATTCGCTACAACCAGAAGTTGACTTTTTTGGCATTGGCGTGGTTTCGGTCCGCCATTTTGGTATCGAGTTCCGCGAAGTTTGAACCCCGTTTTCAAAGCTTTGATTTGTGGCCATCTCTATCTTTACAATTGCGTAACTTATAGTGTTAGCAAGACAAGTATCTATAGTTTTTGGGTTAATGTTTTTGGTTTCGGAAAATCCAAAATATTTCGAGATATTTGTCATCACGCATCGGTGATGGCGTGTTGACCATGGCGATAAGTCAATTTTCCATGGTTCCTCGCCGATTCCTTTCAGTTTTATCAAGTTATCGCCCCCCGATCCAAATATGAGTACCTACCTGGATAGATGAGATCCTCATCTATCTGATTCAATCATTTTTTAATTCCAACTTCAGGTTGGAAGCGAAAAAATAGCTATTCGCTACAACCGGAAGTTGATTTTTTTGACAATGGCGAGGTTACGGCTTCCCTTCGATATGCATTTCACACAAAAAACATACTATTTTCAAAAAATTGTCACGTCGCCGTTTCTGGGTCAAAAGTTACAAATGACCCATCAAAATGTTCGCAAGAAAGAGGGCTTTTACCCTATTATCATAACCTGTTTGTTATGTTTGTTATTTTTGGAAAAAAATGGCGTTGATCTTTTTGAAAATGGCGAGGTTACGGCTTCCCTTCGATATGCATTTCACACAAAAAACATACTATTTTTTAAAAAATTGTCACGTCGCCGTTTCTGTGTCAAAAGTTACGAATGACCCATCAGAATGTTCGCAAGAAAAAGGGCTTTTACCCTATTATCATAACCTGTTTGTTATGTTTGTTATTTTTGAAAATAAATGGCGTTGATTTTTTTGACAATGGCGAGGTTACGGCTTCCCTTCGATATGCATTTCACACAAAAAACATACTATTTTCAAAAAATTGTCACGTCGCCGTTTCTGGGTCAAAAGTTACAAATGACCCATCAAAATGTTCGCAAGAAAAAGGGCTTTTACCCTATTATCATAACCTGTTTGTTATATTTGTTATTTTTGAAAAAAAATGGCGTTGGTTTTTTTGACAATGGCGAGGTTACGGCTTCCCTTCGATATGCATTTCACACAAAAAACATACTATTTTCAAAAAATTGTCACGTCGCCGTTTCTTGGTCAAAAGTTACAAATGACCCATCAAAATGTTCGCAAGAAAGAGGGCTTTTACCCTATTATCATAACCTGTTTGTTATGTTTGTTATTTTTGAAGAAAATGGCGACTTTGGAAAAAAACGGCAAAAACGGCTTATTTCAATGTTGATTTAGGAACCCTGGCGAAATTCTCAATTTACTTATTAATTTCGCCACTAGAACCGAAAAAAAAGTTTCAACTTCAAGAAAACAGACTCTAAATAATACATCCTGCCCATTTGTGGAATTTCATTCGTAAAAAATGAACTTTGAAAAAACTGGAAGTAGTAAATTTCATTTTCCTTCAAAACCAATGTTAAGGTACAACTTTGAGATGGTTCAAGGGATAATAACTATGTAATGATACAACTGCTGTATCTGGTATTGTCATTGCATCTGTCAGGAGAGTAATTCAAGTTACTCCCAAAATATCACCGAAACAGACCAAGATAATTTCATTGTCAACACACCAATAAGATTTGATAATTAGAAACGTCTGATTGTCATAAACCCTCCATCAGGAGGTCAAACGCAAAGGCTCAAATAGCTGAAACCCATGTCTGTTCTGCAAATGGGGCAAAACAAAATCATCTTTGAACTTACTAAAGGCTATAATTCATTTGATACTATTCTACAATTTGAAATGATTTTCATCTGTAGTGATATATTTTGGAGGACCAACAAAAGATAAAATGAGCATTTGCATTCTAAAGTTATATTCAAGTTGAAGGTTGATCTTATGTGTCTATCAGAGTAACAGAATTGATTGAATTTACACACCTAACAACTGAGCATGCACACAGCTGCCCAGCATCCTCCACTTTACAAGATAAATACTCAAGTGGCCAAAGATGTATTTATCTGAGGTCTGACAATTGACTTGAGCCTACTCACCTTATAACTGACCAAAAACCTTTAGATGTATGCTGCTGAACCATTCACACCTGATCACATCTCCCCTAAAACTGACCATGAATGTTGATGGTTGAAGTGAACAAGTTACTTGACAAACACTGCCTAATTTCTGGCCACACACTGTGTTAGAGGAACACTGCTGGACCATGGTAACCAAATTACATTATTCCCCCAAATGACCATGCATTATGGCAATTAGGGTTCAGCCATCAAAGAAAAAAGGAGAGATTGCTTATGCTCTAGGGCACACTAGGACATCCCATCTTTCAAGTCAGTAGGGGCAATGGAATACAGAGTTATGTGGTAGCTCCCTCAGTTACATGGATATTATGTGGTTGTTCAGTTAAAAAAAAATAAAAAAAGATCAGTTTAGTATAAATTTACATAAAAATGGTATTAACAAGTCATGTCCCTTAGTTTTAACATAGGAATTTCATATTGATATTAAAAAGGAGCTTCTAACCACAATAGCATTAATCAGCATGATATATATATATATATATATATATATATATATATATATATATATATATATATATATGTATATATATATATATATATATATATATATATTAGAGCTGCACTCACGGAGGGAGATCAACTCATGAGCTCACCACCCGTTTGACTCGTGAGCTCATGAGCTCGCGGATGTTCCGATTTTCCAAAAAAATACTTATTTTCCAGCCCAGCTATTAAGAAATAAATATTTATTGGCAGACATTTATTAACATTGCCATGTTTATTTAATTATAAAACGTGCTGACGAGGTACAAAGGTCAACAACGCTTGAATGTATACATTGGAGATTGTAAAGAAGACATGACAGCGATAAGCAGTTATATATGTTGATAATTTGTGTTAGGTGCTCTGTGTTACGTGTGTGTTCCCAACATAGACGAGCTCACGATTAGAAAATTTCAGCTCGAACTCGGCGAGTTTGCTCCAGGGCTCGAGCCACTCGAGTTCGTGAGTGTTGAGTGCAGCCCTAATATATATATATATATATATATATATATATATATATATATATATATATATATATATATATATATATATATATATATATATATGTATATATATTCTACCATCCCTATTATTTGATTCGGATGACATGTCAGAATGGGGTCAAATGACAGAGAAGGAAAACCAGAAGGTTGAATGACCGAGAGGTATTTTAATTATCTAAGTATCAAGCCCCTGTACAGGAAATGGATTTTCGTGTTTTATTCGCTTTTTCTGCCATATTCATGTCTACACCAACATGACGACCGCAACCGCCACAACCATCCCAACATACTACTCAGACCACGACTTAATAACAGTCTTCAACAACTAGAACCAAAAGCCCCAGCACAGACCATCAATAGATATCATCTTGACCTTCAATATAAAGCAAAATCGGTATGTAATATAGCTTTATTAATACTTCCTGAAATACACCTATGACGCTATTAGCGTCCTTCTTGTTTGTTTTTCAATTTGAAAATGTGTTTTGTCTTCAAAAAAGATAATATAGTTTGCATTTTTGCAAGGGTCTATTCTTAATCAGGATTTTACAATACGCCCAAACTCTTCTGAGTTACTTAGTCTTAGTTCTCTTCTGTACCTTTTCGAGAGTTTAAGTTGAGAATTGAGTACATGAACCTGACAGCTCTGGGTCTGAAGGTTAGAAAGTAATATTGCATCTCAATATCAATTTTGTAAGGTTGTCAGGTGACCTTCATCTGACCAATCGCTACAGAGAATGAGCAGTAGGCATATAATAAAACTATGCTTGAATATTGCCATGTTTGATTTTTTCAATACTTGTAAAGCAAATATATCATGAAACTTAGTTTAGTAATTGAAAACGTTTTATATGCAGATATTTTGAACGAAGTGTGGGGCATTTTCACAAATGTTTTGTAGTCTTTCATAGGTCTCACCATTAGCGTGTTGTAGCCTGTTACCAAAAAGATGCCAAAACCAAATAAAGTCTTTGATTATTCCTAATTTTTTATTCTTTATAATAAAATTTAGCCAATATCGGATTACCTACATCTTAAAGACTGCGCATGATTTTTGGAATTCACGTGATTCAGCAAACTGGCAGTCAAGGGTATCTACTTTCTCCATTTCCTGTAAAAACGACCAGACCCTAACATTCGGAAACAGTCACATGCATATCTATATGACTCTCAATGCTTTATATCTGTATTTGAAATGGTTTCAGAATTTGCTCATTTTATATCGTAATGATGGAATGACTTCAGGATAATATTTAAAGAGTGGGTCTGATAGTCTGCTACACGATGTAAAAACAGAAAAAAAGTTTGGATCGATATCATATTTATGTAGAGCAAATCAATCATAAATGAACCCAAATCGTTCAAAATGAGGGAGATGTGTTTATGGAGGGAATTGGGTTTTACGTCGCTTTCAACAGTTAAGGTCATATCACGAAGGACGAGATTGGAAACCAGGAACTGGAGGAAAATACTTTTTCTCTTTTTTAATAGTCTTAAGGTGTCTTTCAGTTGCAGATGTACCAGAGACAGTGTTTCAAAACGCCACACCTTTATATAGCGACTAGGCCAACCCGCTAATGGGGATCCAATGGAAACTTGAACCAAACATTGTAATCACTATGCAAATGCAGATCGGTAAAATATAATGAAAACAAAAACAAATATATTCAAAGAATACAGTTTATTTCTTATTCAAGATCACATATCCATTAGTGCTGGCAAGAATGAATGTGGTATTGCATTGTTTGTACAATGTAAAATATATTTTGAAAAAAGATCCACACATTAAGGCTTACCGAAATGTATTGATAGTTTATGATATATTGCATAAAGGTTTATTGCAAGTCCACTTTAGGATATTGAACATAGTGCACCTTTCGGTATAGTCATATAAGTTATCAAACCAACAAACCGTATATACATTGTTGTAGGATATGTAAATCTACTAATCATCAGGATTCCAGCACAAGTAATTTTTGTGCAGATGAGTATGCACAAAAAAACTCCACATCTTTAAAACTTTGCCGACTACTCAGTTGTCACTTTCATGAAAATCTGTCTTTACCTTCAACATTGAGAATTCATTCTATACAAAAAGATTAAATTCAAAAGCACCTCTTAAAAGCTAACAACTCAATAAAATTAATTGCAACAAAAGTATACATAGCAATATCAGAAAAGAGCACCTCACAACGCTTTCATAACATAAAGCCTGATTTAATGAAGAAGGTTTCAGAGTTTAGAAGTTTAGAGCTTGTGAAATATGACTTCTATCACCCGAGGTGGAGACGAGGAATTCTAAGTTTGTGATTTCTTTAATGAACCGAAATTAAGCTATGATTTTGCAGCTCTTTCAACCTTTCCTGCATAAACAACTGATTCCAACTTTGTCATATGATCAGTGAGATGTTTAATGTCTGCCTTAATTTGGTTAAGCATCTTTGGTAAGTTTTCGACTTTTTTATCCTTAAGTTTCATAACTATCCTCTCTTCCTCTCTCATCCTGATCGTCAAGAGCCACCTGTCTTCATCCGCACAGTATTCAACTGGATACCGCCTGGTGCCTAACAGGGTTAATAACCGGGGTAGAAAAGGCACAATTTTCTCTATTTCTACTGCTAGGTCTGCACTCCCCACTTTCCACAGAATCATCTGCTCTCTATCTATACCTGAATAGGAGTCACTCATCATAGCAATGACCAGGTTGAGGAGAATGATGGTAGACAAGATCAGGTAAAGTAGATACACTATGCGGATATATGTTTTGGCACTCATTGCGAAAGAATCCTCAAAGTCCTCATCAAAAATTTCACCCATTCCAATCATGATATTAAATATTACAAAAATTGTATAAAGAGGATTGGAATACTTTTCCATGAAAGTTGGAGATATTAGAAATATCGCGTGTATAGCCATTGAGAAACCCAATAGGACAAAAATGAAGACAGTGACAAATTTTACCATGTCCCCAAAAATTATACTCTTTAATATCATGGAAAAGTGATGAACCTTGCCAAAAGCTTTTAGAAACGCAATAGTGTACATCCAACCAATTAAAAGTGAAACTGAAAGCATGTATACCACTAATGGATCTCCAGTCACATGATAACCAAACCATATGAAGACAAAAATTCCAAAGCACAGACACCCAAAATTCATGAAGTAGTAGGCTACTATTCCAAAGAATCTCTCAATGAGTGACCCACTGTCTAGGTCAGCATCTGTGCTATTTGCTGTGGTGAAATAAGCATAAAGATCCACTACAAGATAATAAATTGTGAATACAATTAGTATTAAGGGCCAGATGAGCAGCAGAAATTCAGGTATTGCTCTGTTTTCAGTTTCATCTACACTGTATACAGTTTGGTTCTGCGGATTTCTGTGCACAAAAAATCCTACCCATGTAAGACTGACCATGTAGAGAATATGCACAATCATAAGAAGTGCATAGAGTTTTTGGAATGTTGCACCATAATTTTTAATGATGTGAATAATTGGCCTTGAGTCAAGAAATTTACTGGCAATGCGTGTGTCTTTCTGCTTAACAATCAACTCTAAACAAGAAATATCTTGCCCCATTGAGTCAACATCAGCTACTTTGGTTTTTGACTTTTTGTGGCGATGAGTAATGTCTGGAGCTAATCCAGTTATGTCATACACATATTTGTCCCCTGATTTCATTTTAAACACATCTGGAATATTGAGAATATAGGAAAATATATCCAAAACCCCTAGCTTTGCTGCATAGGCAAGGACATTCAAGTGTTGATTGTTGAGAATTCCACGAGTAAGCTGAACAATTGCTGCCTTTCTGTACTTAAGATATTTTGCATTGTCACCACTAGAAGAATGAAACTCCCTTTCTATGCACCACCAAGTTACAGCCTCATCAACTATAGCACCAAATACTTTGCGAAATATCATTTTTTTCTCAATATTCTCACTTGCAGCTTTAACCAGCTCATGCAAAATTGTGTTTCCTTCATTATCTTGTATTGAAAGGTCTGCCCCAAGTTTGATGAGAGGTTTAATTCTTCCTTCATCCCCATGTACAGCTGTGATGTGCAAAACAGTTTTGCCTTCATCATTTATCTGATTTACATTGATATCTTTTCCAGGAGCAGTGAAAACATTAATAAATGTATCTAAAAGGGAGCCACTGTCTACCATGGCTGCAATATGCAAAGGTGTGTTGCCTTTAATATTCTTAGTTTTAACACTTAGGTTTCTTAACTCAGGTATGATGCTTGTGCGGTGGGCTTCTGCTGCCAGGTGCAATGCAGTATTGCCATCGGAATCTTCCTCATCCAGCAACCCCCAATTGTGGGTGTTTATGATACAATGCGATATTGCTCTTACATTATCTGGACCCGCAGCATGACTTTTAGCAGCTACATGAAGAGGTGTTTCTCCACGTTTATTCTGAGCAGAGAGCTTGGCCTTCTGAAGTAGGACATTTATTGTTTCTGTGTGTCCATGTAGTGCTGCAATGTGCAGACATGTGTCCCCACTATCATTTCGTTGGTTTACATCATACATACTTGAAAATGTTCTGATGATTTCATGCTTGTTGTATCTGGAAGCAATATGCATAAAATTATTTCCAGACTCATCAACTATCATTGGATCAACTCCCTCCTCTAAAAGACACTGCACCTTTGTTGGGTCACCATTTATCGCAGCAATCTGAAGTGGATTTTTTCCTCTTGAGAATCGGATGACTGGCTGGACACCATCTCTTGCAGATGGGTCTTTGGTTACGTAACGCCTATAGCATTTAATAGCATGTACTAGAACCTCTGTGTCTTCCTGTTCAATTGCATAATGCCAAATTGTATTGCCCTCACGATTTTGCTGTTGAAAATTAGCTCCATGTTCTGCTAGAACCTCCATTGTTTCCAAATATTCAGCCTTGGCTGCTAATGTTAGGGCTGATTCCCCTTTTTCATCTGGATCATTGATATCTGCTCCATTTTGGATAAGAATTTTAGTGATTTCAGCATTTCCATTTGTGGCAGCATAGTGCAAAGCTGTTTCTCCTCCCCGAACCTCTAATTTTACAATAGCTTTATATTCAATCAATGATTTTACAATTTCAGTATATCCAAGTGCTGAGGCCAATATCAACGGTGATACAAGACCCAACTTCCTCTGGCTATTTGGATTGGCTTTTCCTAGTTTTAAGAGTACTTTTGTAATATCAAGAGAGCCATAGCGGACTGCCCAATGTAGAGGTGTTGAATCCTTGTCATTTGAAAGATTCACATCAGCACCTAGCTTAATAAGTGCCTCTACTGTTTCTACATTGTCACTTCTTACAGCCCATAATATAGGAGTATCTAGCTTGTTGTTAACAAGATTGACATCAACACCATAGTCTGTAACTAGCATGCTAACCATATTTGTGTGCCCTGCTTTGGCAGCAATGTGCAAAGCAGCTAACTGTCTAGGGCGTTGTCCTGCAGATCCCACCATGACTGTAGCATTAAGTATTTGGATGAGCTTATCTTTAGACTTTATTTCAGATAATAGTTTTCTAGCTAAGAGAGTGTCACCTTGCTCAGCCAATATGTGCAAGGCTGTTTTGGTTGTTTTCATCCCCTCACTCTCAATATCGTAGCTTTGAATGACCAGTTGTTCACCTCCACTGTTGATGAGAAATTCGGATGTTGAATCAGACTTTTGATTTAGAGAATGGTGCAAACAGGTAGCACTTGTATAAGGATCCAATAAGCTTTGTTCTACCAGTGTCATGCCCTTTTCTTGAAGACTTCTTAATATATCACGGCACAACTCAAAGTCGTTTTTCTCAACTGCATCAAAAAGGGACTGGCGTAGCTCATTCATTTCAGGATGAATCATTGCAATTGCAACTTTTCTCCGCTGAGAAGTGGTTGGTCGTTCATCAGATGAAATCACTTTTGGTGTGGTTTCAAGTTCAGCCTGTTGAAGTAATTTTTCTTCTTCCCTTTGTTTTTTCTTCTCCTGAAAAGAATGTATTTAATTATTACCATGAACAAAGATTCATATGAGTACAAAACAAAGCTTTAAATGCTCGCAAAGCTTGTAAATAGGATTCTGGCATGGCCAGCAAGCGAGCACGGCTTTGGTATCATAGATTCTAGCATTACATAATTAGCTATTGGAAACCCCTTGACATAAGCTTAATGTTCGGGCAATAACCACACAACATGAGTAGCGATTGACCAAAGATTAATTGCATAAGAATTACTTCGATTTAAACCTGTCACAAAATTGTCATTTTGCAACAGATTTAAAGGAGCCTTAAATGACAAGGAAAATGAATTAAGCCAGTTGTAATCGCATTAAAATTGACCCATGGAAAAGTGAGTAGTTTATTTTCACAATGAACCTAGAGTCCACCACCGGTTACTAACCAATGCCGGCGGAACTTTTTTCAAGGTATCGATATATAAATATATATGCTCATGCCATATGTCACTGTGCGCATGCTT
>OZ012694.1:33319747-33379747 GCA_963942565.1 Maea johnstoni | reverse complement strand
AAGGGGCAATTGTGTGTTGTATCGCCCGTGCTATTTACAGACGAATGCACCTGCAGTGCCTAAGACTGAGGATAAGGATGCGGATACAGCATTTGGGGATCAACAGGTGCAACAGACTGGCCCAGCCTCTCCGCACCCAAAAGCAGCCTGACAATTTTGATGACATCTTCCAAGCATAAGGACAGTTGGGAAATATTTGAAGGAGATATGACATCCAGAATATCATCAACAACTCTGCTTTATTTCTTTTGCGAAATCGTTCTTAATTTCTAAGCTATTATCAAAAGTATCGTAGATGCAGACGAACATGTCGAAAAAGT
Source organism: Maea johnstoni (assembly GCA_963942565.1). Taxonomy (NCBI): domain Eukaryota; kingdom Metazoa; phylum Annelida; class Polychaeta; order Spionida; family Magelonidae; genus Maea; species Maea johnstoni. Next base: position 33,379,427 of record OZ012694.1, on the reverse strand, counting down.
GCGAATGAATTAAATTTTGGGGGGTACAATTAAATCAACTACGTGTTTTGATAAACTATTTCCCTTAAAATGAACTTGCGCAATAAGGAGCTTGTTTTCGCTTTTAAAAAAAAGTCAACGGTAGTTAGATCTTGCAATATATATATATATATATATATATATATATATATATATATATATATATATATGGCGTAATGTTCAAGTACCATGTAGTATGCAGTATGCATTTCGAAAACTGTGCTGTACATATGATGAAGTGAATTGTAATTGTATATTAAAGTGTCGTTCGAATATAAATGTTGTCGTGGTCTGATTATTAAATACGATGGTGCAGGTGCAGGTTTTTTTGTGCCGTTCACACCTGCATCATTGTAATTAAATGAATGAGCTTAAAGATGAGCATTACCTCCTCTGTGAACCGGGGCCGGTAGAAAACGTAAACGTGTACAGTTAAACACTTCGAGACATAATACACTTTCAAATGTCTGATTATTAAATACGATGGTGCAGGTTTGAACGGTAGAAAAACATCTGCTGTTGTTTTTTTGAAAAAAAACTGGATTTTTTTTTCTGCCGTTCACACCTGCATCATTGTAATTAAATGAATGAGCTTAAAGATGAGCATTACCTCCTCTGTGAACCGGGGCCGGTAGAAAACGTAAACGTGTACAGTTAAACACTTCGAGACATAATACACTTTTTGTGAACAACGAATTTGTTTTATATCAGCTAAGTAAAAGTACATACGAAGATATATATACGTTTGTTATGATTACACTAATTGACAAACATGTTTTTAACTATGGCATTGAGTGTTATAATACAACCGCGCTGCTTGATTGCCATGGAGCCGTCCCAATCTCTTCATCGAAAATATCAATTGGAATGAGCTCAACCCATCTAGATCCGTGTACGCTGTTAGGATTTCGGTCGTATGTTTTATTGATGTGTATGAAAACGATTGTGAAAACACGCACTAATATATTTGCATACCGTACGTTCATACATATATACATACATACGTCCGTACGTACGTACGTACGTACGTACATACATACAAATATACATACATACACACATTCATTCATACATACATACATACATACATACATACATACATACATACATACATACATACATACATACATACATACATACATACATACATACATACATACATACATACATACATACATACATACATACATACATACATACATAAATACATACATTCATACATACATACATACATACATAAACACACATGCATACAAACACACATACATATATACATACATACACACATGCATGCATACATACATACATACAAATATACATGCAAACATACATATATACATACATATATACATACACATATACATACGTATACACACACACACACACACACACACACACACACACACGAAATTGGGAACTTGAGACCCCACGAGATAGGGGCAGTGGCCATACCTTTGAATGACAACCTACCCGCATGATAGGATTAGGGCCTAAATATTTAAACTGGATTGCATACTAATAGTCCTTGTTATACAATAGCAGGTCGTGGCGATCGATGAGGAACAATGCTTACGTTAACAGTATGTTCCGTTTCGAAGGGCGGGTCTTGCTCATTCGAAAAGGGCATTGAATACTTTATATCGATGCATTTAGTATGGAATGTTACTCGTTACATTATAAGACTATATTGATCATATAGACTGGTTAGCAAACGAGGTTAGGAATGCGAAACTGCTCACTACAATAATTCTAAGTATCATTAAGTTCTAGTAGCAATTCAGAATACAACTCTTTCAGTTGTTTTCAATTTGGCCCATTTGCATTTGGACAGAGACATTCTTCAAATATAAGTATATAAGTCACTGATTTGGAGTAAACAGTCTGACCCCTTTCAAAAACATGACAAAGAAGCAGTGTTTAAAAGGAAATATAATGAGGGGTCGTTAAACTAAACAGTGAATTCACTGTTTTCTCAAAAAGTTGCTTTAGTTGAGTTTTTAGTCAAAGTATTAACAGCCGTTCCAGATCATAAGTACTCTCTACTAGTACAGGTGAACTTGGATATGACGGACTCAATGGGACCAGGAAAATTGGTCCGTCATATGCAAAATCCGTCGTATACATAATATTACATATGACGAATACTTGATATGCATCGAACTGGGACCAAGCATATCGTCCGTCATATGCAAAGATCCGTCGTACAGTGGTCCGTCATATCAAAGTTCACCTGTAATAGATTTGAATGACTCCTTTAACCATACTCATCTGCAATATTCTTTCGTCCTTTATGACGATGTCAAACTTTTTGATTTTCCGTCATATGTTTTTCTTTTTTCTCTTGTTAATTAACTGCTCTTCCTGATTTAGTTGGAGATGTTAACAATATTTTGCTTTATGTTATTTGCACTGTATTTGTATATTGATATTATGATTTTATGATTTATATACGTATTTTGCAGTACATCTGCAGTCAATAAACTATATATATATATATATATATATATATATATATATATATATATATATATATATATATATATATATATACATATATATATATATATACATATATATATATATATATATATATATATATATATATATATATATATATATATATATATATATATATATATATATATATATATATATATATATATACATATTTAACAATATGTCCTTACTTTTCAAGGGTTGACGGTCGTATCTGTTTTATATTCCTTTATGTTGATTGATTATGTGTATTTTCTTGTGTTTTGATGACTCGGATGCATAATAAAACGATATGAAAACCTGCGATCGTTAACCAATAAACTTACATGTAGGCTGAAATGACTTGTTGGTGGTACTTGCTCAGAAACTCCTCAATAAATTGTAGTTGGGATCTTTGATAATTTCGACAATAACTTTGAAAGTGAAAATATTTTACAAAGTAATTAAATGAGAATTATGGTTATGATATTCCTCCCTCAAATTAATCCCCTTCTATGCTTTCGCCTAGAGGATGTGAACTTAAGAGCACTTACAGGGTTAATTTTTTGACTCAGTTTTCGCTTTACCCTGCTTTTATTTGACAATCAGCCTATACAAAGTGTATAGTTCAGATTCCATCACTTTTATACAAAAGTCATAAATGGAAAACTGTGATACCCTTCTCTCCGAAATACTCCGTCTTACCTGTAAATGTGCCAAGCAAATCTGTTAACATTTGCTTCCAAACAGGGAAAATCTATTTTAGACCTTTCTGCCAAAATGCATATTTAAAGAGACCATAGTTTGGTGTAATTTGATAAAGCGAATACCCCCCCCCCCCCCCCTGAATAAATGAATAAATGAATAACATAAAGATAATAATAGTAAATAAATAAATAAAAACAGGTAGAAGGGTGTAGGCTTTAACATATATTAAACATCTTAAAATGAGCCTATACTCACACATTAACCCCACAAGCTACTAATATAGACGAAGTATAGCGGTTTCCTGTTATCCCCTGGGCGCCGAAAGAATATTCCCTGATTTATTTGGTGAGTAGCAAATGGAGCTGAACGCTTATATTATTAGCTGCCTATCTCCTCTTCTCATGTTGACCGACCACTCTTCTGCATTTCAAGCAATAGGTCGATCACAAAGATCGAAGAATACTTCAATAATATTACCTTAGATGAACAACCACTTATCTTAATCCAAGATATATCTGACCTCAAACGGACCTACCTTGTAATCATTCAGTTGCCACTGCGAGGAGAAAAGTACTGAGCACGCCCTTGTTACACTGTGTACAGTCTTACTCTATACATACGTTTACATCTGTGTTTCGTTTCCACATATGGTCTAGAGCTATGCATAACTAATCACTTGATGAGTGTGAACGACAGTACCCCGGTAAACATGTAAACACCCTTTAACAAACACCCTGCCGATACCCAGGGTGGATTACAATTCTCACGATTTTAGTAATGATTGCCATTGGGGTTATACAGGCATTTGATTTTACATCTTGTTTTTTTTTCATGAGCGTTGCTTAATACTTAATCTTTACTAAACTAGTCACATCTTAGACATTCATACGAACTTGAACAGATTGAAATACCTTCAGTTGACAGTACTTCAATTATTTCAAGATTTGACTGTGTTACCCTTGTGAAATAAAGATTATTATTATTATTATTATTATTATTATTATTATTATCTTTATAATTAATTATTATCTGAATAATAAAGTCCATGTTGGATTTTGCAATCCTATTCATTTTGAATATAAATATATTGGTTTGATTAGCTAGGTTCAAAGTGGTTACACGATGTGCTTTAAGAATGCAAATTGGTAACTGATTGTAATAATACTTTAATTATATTTTCGATGTAAACTATTGTCCTCAACCAGCCTAACTAATTTGCCTTCCCATCTTCATAATGTAAATCACTCTACTAGATATTTTTGGATATTACCCTTATTGATAAGAAGTTGTCAACTCCAATGTTCAGTTTAGATGCGAAAGGGTTGATTCACCTTGATTGGGTTTAAAGTGTTGCTGCTCACGGCTGTCGGCGGCGAGTACATTCCAAAGTTGCGGTGTGCGCTACTTGTAGTAGGTTTCAAGGATTTGGTGATAGAGACTTTGTGCTCATGTATTTGTCTCGTAGAAATGGCGTGTTATTGAAGTTTCTATGCAGTTTCAGAATGCATTTTATGCCGCGCTGCTCTGAAGTGTGATGTTTGTATATCAACCAACCCTTAGGCTAGCAGTTATTAATTGATTAACTTGCAGTGGTTTTAACATAGCACCTGAACTGACATATACTACCAGAGAAGTACATCTGATACTATTTTTTATTTGAATATAAAATGTTTTGCATTTGGACACTGGTTTAAAATACAGTAGATTCCTAACCTTACTTAATAAAACATTTAAAAAAAACTGTCCGTTTTGCTCGCAGAGAAGTCTGGGTGATAAAACAAACCACTGGGTTTCCATTGTATATTGATTTATTTTGCAAGAGTATCCTACTGTACGGATACATACAATATCACAGGTATGCATCGCGATTTGAAATGTGTACCTAAGCCTTATTTCATCATTCACCAAAGGTATACCCTATCATTATTTTGCATTCCTTTGTGGGCCAACATTGCTACATAATCGTACGTAGTAAATAGCAATTTAAATAAACGGTGCATCAACAATCTCTGAAAAGTGTTTTCGAAATATTGTGTGTTTACATCCACATTGATTTCAATAAATGTTTACGTCTGTTTTAGTTTTTTGTTCAGTATATACATGTATATCTAATTTTGGCAGCTTTCGGACTGCCAAGTTTTACGTCGCCTATGTTGCCTTCCGACGAAGTGGGCATGCGTTCACAACTTCATATTATTCGCTGCGTGCTTAAAATGAAGTACGGTTTTGAGATATGAACGAACGTACCTAACTTACCCCTCACACACGAGTCCTTGACAACCACACATGGTAAGTATATTTATTCCTCGTGGGTAACATTTCTTCAAGTTGTGGACCCAACCCGCAAAATTCCAAAATGGAGGAACGGTGAAAATCAGCCTGATCATGTTTAGAATAAGGGCATTGTAGTTGTTGTTGTTTTTAGATTTTAAAATAAAAACTAATGTATTTAACTCACCCTCCCACGCGCATCCTGCATAATCACAAATGGTCAGTATATGTATTCCTCGGAGTTTGCATTTTAAAGTTGTCAATCCGACCCGCAAGATTACAAAATGGAGGGACGGCGAGTATCAGCCTGATCATGTCTAGAATAAGGGCATGGTAGGTTTTGTTTTTCCGTTGCTATAGTATGATTGGTAGGGAGCCGGACGAGAATTATACGCTCATGGATACGGTACATTAACGCTATTCAACTACCTAGTCCGGGATCCCAGTTATCCATCGATCCACCGCCTATTAACGTATTGATTGGGAACAGGGAAACACGCAACCCCGTAACAACATCTGACACCTACCTACCTACTGCTTTCGCATAGGAATTAATCGTATCTTGAGAAGCATGGATAATTGAGACAATAGGGTGGTCTGAGCTTGGAATTTCATGTTTTTACCCCTTTTTGTCATATTATGAACGCATTGTGGCCACGCAGCTATAGGTGTTTCGAATTTGGAATTTTGATTTTTTTCGTCACTTTTTCTAGTCGTGGCAAATCAGCTGTATGTGTTGGAGGAAACATGAGTACCCGGCGAAAACCATCGCCTAACCCCAGCTATAGGGTTTTAAGGGAAAAACATGAGAACATCTGGATGATCTGGTATTCCTTGAGTACTCATGGTTCCTCCACCATTAAGTCTAGATATGGCATGAAAGTGACGATAAGCGAATTTCTTAAATCTTAACCCACCTTTATCATATAAAAAGGCATATAAAGAGGTCTGATTTAAACGATAAAATAATCATTCCAAAAGATGCGAAATTTAGGCCAAAATTTTCGTTTTCTCGAGAATATACATGTATGCATAAAATAAGTGGGAGGAATTATAATAAATACATTATCGAAGTTGTTTCACTGTGAACAGATAGTATCATGACATTAATGACAAAAACAAATGTATTTTCCTAATATTTATTACTTTCAAAAAGTAATGTTAAAGGAGGAAGTGGTAGCAGCAAGATCAATACTCGTTTCAATTGAATGTTGCAATAATGTTTCTCTCCCCCGATAGATGGCGCTTTGTATCATCGCGATGGTATTTTTTCTTTTCTCCTGGTGGCGCTATTGTGTTGAGTCAGTATATTCCATACTGGATTGCAATGGTAGTCATAGACTTGCTCAAAGGAAAGGGCATTACTTCATGTGGTCTTCCAAATTGTCGGCGTCAATGTATTTCGAAATATCCTTTTTCTTGACCATAATGACTCGCTTTTTCTGATCTTCGTTCAACCATCCCTTGATAATTGTCCATATGGCTAAAATAGATGATCAAAATCTCACACTTAAAATAGCAGTGTTGACGTTGTAAAACTAATATAGGTAACGTACCCCTATAACATGCTGAATGGTATCTGTGTGATACAGAGACCCCAAAAGAAGCTGTACTGTATAGCATACACCCGAGGTGTGACGAGGCGAAGCCGAGTAACCCTACGGGTATCACATACACTACAGTTTCCGAGTGGTCTATGTAGCTTATACAGCAATTGACTGCTTTTCACATGAGACAGAATTATGATTACAGCTTCCACCAATCGCAAGTTAAGAAAAGCTTGGCTGAGCATTCTTGCTTAGTATCATTGGGTGACACCTTTGTAGTTCAGGTAGCTTGGAGATGAAAGGTTCAAAATTATATTTTCGTTACGTTATAAATGTATTCTCTTCTCATCTGTGGTTATTGTGTTAAATACATGCATACATTTACGATTCTCTGACCAATGGTAGCAGTTGATAAACAATTACACACATACATTTATCACTGTATAACACTTGCATCTGGAGTGGGAACATCGTATCTGACAATCTCGATAATGTTTTATTCATTTATGTAGTGTTTACTATTATAAATAGGTATCGAACAAACCGACCCCCCCCCCACCCCCACACACACAGGAATGTACACGTGGTCTGATTTTAATCATAACTGCTCAATTACAGCATTCCAAAAATGTTCTTAGAGCGATTGTTGAACCCCAAAGAAACAGTAACCTTGGGTCAGATGTGTCCTAAAATTTTGCTTCGTAATCAAGATATGTTTCTGTAATAGAGATCATGTGTACGCTCTAGTAGTCATTGGTTACATTTCTATTTACAGTTAAGGATATTCCCCATTCTTCACATTTCGACATAATACTTTCCTAGATACCAATTTAGAAGTCAAACTGATATATCGTAAGAAGATATGTGATACAATGATGTTTTATGGATTTAGGGTTTGATTTCGCCAGACAATAATGCTATATTGTTCAGTATTGAAATACTGCATACAGATTTTTTCCTTATACTGTGCGCATGGATGGATTGTAAATGTGCTTTTCGTCGCGTCTTCTGCTTCTTGTATGAAGGTTGGCACTGGTGGGAACTTGGGTTTAAGTAGAGAATACCATAAGCAACTATTTGGGCCTCTGTTTTATACATGGTGGAATTGTCCTTTAAGCTAACATTTAACTAGCCAGTTTATTATGGTGGGGTATTCCTAGGTACCCAAGGAAAACCGCCAACTACTTCAAGTCACTGGCAACTCTCTCACGTCTCAAGACAGGTACGTATACTTACCATTGAGAACAAACGGCATGTCGTACATCAGCATGTAGGCTAAACAAAATAGAAAAAGCAGTTTGATTATATTCTATAGAAGCTTGCACTACACGATCATAATAAACTCATGGCTAAATATCGAAGGATGAAAGACATGAAAGGAAAATGTAAAAAATCACGAGGTAGGATTAATGCACGTACAAGTTACACTAATTTTGCCTACAATGTGTGCTAGTCCTAGAACAGCTAGGGAAGTAAAACACGTTGTTTCATCATATTTTTACATTTCATGTTTCTAGTATAAAATTCTTTTTTAAGGAGGTACTCTCGAATCTGACTCATTAGAAAGTTTTGAATGACTAACTCCTTCATAATAGGTTTCTAATAAGTAAATAGCGATCTGTTAGAATGGTGACTTACCTAGATAACTCGGAAAGTATGATGTAAAGCAGGTAATAATGAACTTCGTAACCTCCAAATCCTAGAAATTAAAAAGAAACACGAAATAGTAGTATGCATTAAGTATAAGTATATACAAGCAATTAATTTTATATGCTATATTTCATCATAAAAATTTACCGAATCAATAAATTCAAAACTGCTAGAGAGCCAGTATAATTAATTTGTGTAGTTGTAAATTTATTCTGTCAATCTTTACAATTAATATCATTCTCATCCTTATTATAGAAACTAATATGTGGTGACAATTTTGCTCGGTGTCAAGTTATAAAATGAACATTCAATAATATTCTCAATCAGAGGATGGTTAAACGTAGTTTAGAATTTAACTCCTGTATATGGTTGCAGTAACCGTACAAACATAACTGCGGTAAAGCATATATTACGACTAGTACACAACTGGTAACCACATTGAGTTGGTAAAACCCTATAAAAGTCATTCATAGGTAAGCAAGCATGTAGGTAAATGTCAAATAAATAGCTGCCCCGCTTTAGAGGGAGGTAGTTAAACAATGGCCAGGTTTCTATGCCACTCTTCGCAAGGATTTCCAAAAATAGATAACCATTCACGCTAAAACACTAACATCTTTCTGTATATATTTTGGGTGGCTACCCTAAATAACTGGGGATCCAGAGCAAATCCGATGCAAGGTTATAGGAGTGGAGATGAAAGGAGTGGAAGGTATCATGAAGATAGTGGCGCTGGGCGCAAAGGTTATGCAGATATGGTAGAGGGATGGATCTGTGCGCCAAAATAGGGAGGCCGGCGCACGGATCCAAGTCTCAAGGGGTAGTTATGGTTATGGCCAGTTCAGCAGTGATTTCAGCATCAGCTTTGACTCCGAGTCCGACGGCCAGCTGCCATTTATCGATGGCCAGCTACTATATGAACCTACGGTTAGAGCGGGCAGAGCCCTCGGAAGCCGGTTGCGTCCAGAAACTTTCATTGTTTTCGGATGTTTTTACTTAAAGCTAACAAAAATAGGCTTCATAATCACCTGGTCTTTATTATCTTAAACCTTACCAAAAGGCTGGGACCTCAAAAGCCTTTAATATTGACAGATAGATACATAAATCTGAACAAAACTCTCGAAATTACCATATCGTAACTTACCGCTGACCAAAAAGGCTGGGCGATAAGAAACGAAAGAATTCATCATTACCTATTTGTAATTTATAGGTTACTAAAACGTTTGGGGTCAAATGTTTTCGGTATTTCTAAATATAAATTTAAAGCAAGCTGGTCGACATTAACGGAAAGCCGAACCTCCATATTCTCTGAACTGTTATGTTTACTTGCTAACTAAAATGGGACATCAAAGCATTTAATATCCTAAGGCTGTAAATTCTTCTTCTTCTTCTTGGATGAACCCTGCCCCGTCAATCTTGACGCTTATGCAGAGACGCATGTAAAGCTAACCAAAATAACTTTTATCAATTTCCTAACGTTTTGATATTTCCTGGTTGTAATTTAAAGCGGTCACCCTATATATTACGACCTCAATTCTGGTACGTACCATAATCGTTTAGAGAATTGTGCAAGTCTGGAACGTACATGAACCAGAAGTGTTTCCTACGCATTGCACAATTCTGGAGATTGCTACATGTGTTGAGCAATTCTGCTAAGTACAAGAATTGTGCAATTCTGATGGTGCCAAACATTGAGGTCGTAAAAGTACAAGATGACCATTTAAAGCTTTCCAAAAAAGCTGGGGGATAAAAAGCTCTCAATTAGTATCCTCTACTAGTGCAACTTAAATCTGACCATGTTCGTTATCCCAGCATTGGTCATATCAAACATGACGACAACCCTCTCTTCCGGGTGCGCACGCGCATACTCCTCAAACCGAAGACAAATGAAACTTTTCAGTCCGGGTAGCATCTCGGATCGCTTCTTATCCCAATGCTCAACCTTAAAGTGAACTGAAATAAAAGAGAGAATAAAACAAATCTATTGCGACATCAATGACAAGTATTGCAGGAAAAGGTGCATCCAGAAATCGCTAAAGCAGAGTGTAAGAGTAATAGAGTTAAGCAGATGACGGTACCTGCAATTCTCTTCCAGATTTCTGGTTTCCATGGCAACCACCTTGACCGATTGCGGAATAACCAATTGGATTTGAGAAAACATTGAGTCCAAAATGAAAGATCACGAATTCTAAGTTATTTCTCTGACCATTTTAAGATTCATTTTTGCTGAGGCAGGCCAGGGACTTCAATACCCTATATATCTCTGGGCAGGCTAACTGTATACGTTTCTTATACGCAGGATCATATATTGCAGGTAAGTTACCTAAGCCGGTAGCCTTTTTATCTTTATTTCATTCTCTCCGTTTTCATAGCATGAAAGGAATTCCTTCTGTGTCCTTTAGTTTAACTATATGATTAATTGTGGCTGCACAGATTTCTCTTGACATGAAATTACAAATATGAATGAATTACTTGGGTTGTGAGAAATTGGAATTTTGCTTTATCGTCATTTTTCTGTCATAGTGTGGCTGAGTCATGTGGAACCACTACTAATATTTCAAATACGTAGTGCGCAGTCACGAAATACCTCAAAATGTGGGCAATTTAGAAAACAATATCTGTTGACTTCCAAATATTCGCACATCAATCTTCCCCTGAATATCTCTGGTTTGACAGTTCTGGACACACCTTTTCCGAGGTCCATGCTTATTTTTTCCATGAACCTTACTCCAAATTTCTCACCATATGTGATACACCAGCGCCTGTGAAATCAAACATTACAACAACTTGTTCCTCGGGCGCCATTTTGTAATGCTGGTCCATTATCCATACTATGTATTTCAAAACCTCCGGAACTTGCTCTCCCTTCTTGTGTGCTTTGACTTTGAAATGGACTGGAAGGCAATATACGTATTTGTATGTCAGACCTTTCGTATCTTTCCACAGCTTATACAGCAAGTCTAACGGCCATATCCGCAAAAGGCTATGAAATGAATGTTTAATTACCCCCACCGAGTAGCTCTTTTTTCTCAAAAGAAAGTGGAGTATCTGGGATTTCTGAAAGTACACATTTTGACTAGACAAAACCCCAGGATTTATGCGTACTATTACTGCTGTAAATGTACACTAAACAGCAACACAGGGCCTGGAAGAAATTCCGTTTATTTATAGACAGTCTTAATGATATTTCCAATGGAAAATGCTCATTAGACGCTCCTTCGTACCAACGAACATTTGTATAGCGATCAAGCAAAGCCGCTGATGTGAAGCCACCAGTGAGACAAACTGCCATCCATGCATGAGAGCCTTGAACCTTACCACCAGACCTTATGGCCGTGTGGTACACTGTAAAAATTATATGTAAACGTTTACCCTATTTGGGTGCAACTGAGCTGCACCCGATTTGGGTAAACTTTAACCCTGACATATTTGTACCAGGTTAACGTTTCCGACTTCAATGGCAGTGCAGGTAGACCTTTACTTGTGTGCAGTGGGTAAACCTTTTCCTGCCTAGGGTTAAATGTTACCTGATAATATGGGATGGGGTTAACATTTATTTCGGGGGGAGCGTTCATTATTGTGATGCATGACCTTAACAACATACTAATATCAAGTACGCTATGAGGTACATAAAACATACATCTACAATAAAAATGCCACGGCAGTCCAGTTATCAATATGTATTCTTTGTTGTCTAAACATGGCATATTAACAGTGCTTTTCCTGCATGCTTTCTTCTTCTATCGTCCTCTTCTTCTTCCTCTTCTCCTTTATTACAAAATGGTGTTGCTGGGTTTACGACTCCTGATTTTACGTTTAGACACTGAAACATGCTATGGATATGATTTCACTCTAATTGTGCGAGATTTTAAGATTATATCTCTCTACACCATAACATCCTTCTGCAGTAAATGCTAAAGCGTGGTTAAGTGAACTAACTCATGTCAGTGCATGTTCTATACGTCGGAAGAACACACGTATAATTGTAAAGAGTTCTAATATTACAAACAACATCAGTCACTTACTGTTCGAAGATGTGTATAAAACAGAGACAATATTCCTGCATAGTGTATCTAAAACTTTTCAGTACAGCCCTAATAATCCAACCTCAAACTGCCCGCCACAACTTGGTAACTTAAAGCTGTTATCTGGGTCACTGCTAAGTGAAGTTCCTTTGTCTGAGGCCATCACCAGGACTAATTGAAACATGTGGTCTTTGGCTGGTGACTGGGCGACAGGAAGTTTCAAATATCGAATTCTCTATCAAACGTTTACCTAAGAAGGTAAACGTTTACCCAAGAAGGTAAACGTATTACTATGACACTTACTGAAATGGGTAAACCTTAACTTAAAAAGTTGAGGTTTACTGAAAAATGTTGAAGGTTCTCTGAATGAGGTGAACCTTAACATTTCAAGCGGGTAATCATTTATCTTTAAAAAAATATTTGGGAAGATGTTCACCCAGTAATAACTAAATAGTGTAACGTTCACCCAGATTATACAAAGGTTAATCCTTTTCAGATTAACGAAACTCGAAACTAGTTGAATCTTTACCTATCATTCTTACAGTGTAGTAGCTGTTGCCACTGACTGCTAGCAGGTCTCTCAGCACTGCCGGGGTTCGAATTCCGGTCAGTAACTCATTGTCAGGGCCTGTTTCCACTAGGCGGTGGTTTTTGCCGGGTTTTCCGGTTTCCTCCACCACTTACAACTGGCTCAGTCACGACTTAGTTGCAATATGACAGAAGAGTGACGATAACAGAAATTCCAAAATTCCACAGGTTTGGCATTTGGAATGCTGTCCCGGGGGGGGGGGGGGGGGGCACTCAGGTACAGAGGGGGGGCCGCACCTTAGTTACGTATTTCGCGGAGGAAGGGGTCTTTTTTGAAGACCTCCGCATGTCCGCGATTTTGTAAAAGAAGGGTACTTTTTTGTACCCAGGTACGAAGTATGGGGGTCAAAATCCCCTTACAATCCACGAAACATACACGGCTCTGACGCCGATTGACTCCCGAAGTATCTGGGCTTCCGAGTTTGCTGCTGCCAATTGCTGCCGCTAAACACGCAGAGGATTATAAAATCTAAAGTTAAAATACGTGTTCCCGTTCATCCAATGTCAGTGTTTTGATAAAAGAAGGGGTGTTTATTTAGTGGAAAAAGTCAGCGTTTTTACTAAAATAAGGGTGCTTTTTTGGTCAGAAATCAGTGCTTTAGGGGTATTTTTTAATTTTGATAACGAACGTATGCACCCCCCTAAATACCCAAGTGCCTCCCCCGGGAATGCTGTTTATCACCACCGTTACGGTAGCAACAGTTTTCACGAATAGTATAGATTTAAGAGTAACGCACCTTATCTCTTTCAAATGATTTTAGTATTTAGTTAAAATGATATAACAAATGTCAGTCGTTTTATCATCACGAATACTGTTGATAAAAGTATGACAAAAACATATCTTCTCCGTATGTTATATCGTTTGTATTTCAAATAAATTTCACGTTATTGACCAAAATGATATGAAAAATGAATGGCTGTTTAACTCACGGATCTTGTGTCCTTTGTTGTCTTGATTTTTGTAGAACAGTGCATTCCTGGCTAGGATTTCATCCGGAATCTTGGCCTCCGTCAAGTCTACAACACATCACGACTGATATGAGAAACGATGAAAATATGAATACCGTCTATTGTATTGAGAAGATGATCCTGACATCCTCAGTCGCGTGCCTTTTTAGGCAAACTTTAATAATTTGCTCCTTTTTTAGATTATAGGCATATCAAAAGGTGTACTTAATGTAAAGATTAACCTTTTTGTTTAGGTGCATAAAGATGTATTACATGAACACAAAGACACCATTATCTATAATGACCAGTAGTGTATACAACATAAGTACTGCATTCGTATTATAGTTAGTTTACTTGTAGTTGTAAGTGATATTGGACTCAAGTAATTTGCATTGAATACTCAAACAGTCGTAGTACATTCGCAATATCTCCCTTATAAAATCATATATTAGAAAAAAAAATATGGTGAAAGGGTAGTCACAATACAGACAGCAAATTACCGTTAACTTTTAAGCTTCCAAGCTTAATTAAGATATCAAAGTACTGTAGATCTATAGAACTCTGTAGAACGATGAGAACATACACTATGTTACAGCTAATGATTATGCTGTACATGCTATACGTTTTATAGTTGAGAAAATATTTTGAACTTTACCATTGACTGCATACTCTTTCCTGAATGTCAGGATTTCAGTCAGGGCGTCGGCTCCCTTGTCCACGTCACCCTTCACTTTGATCATGCGCAGTACGTTGCGGCAGAAGGCGTCATTGTTCTTAAAATTTTCCACGTCACGTGCGTCATATTCAGACAACTTATCTGTTTAAACGATATTAATGTGCACCGCATTTAAACAATCATTTTGGTATTAAATGGTAGCATTTTTTTTAATTCGGCATGATTATAGTCTATAATCATGCCAAATTTTAAAAAAAAATACTCTATTAGAGTATTTTCGAAAGAAAGGTATCACATTTTTTTCAATTTTGACTTTGTTCATTGTATCTGAAAGTTGAAAAATGCACTTTTTTCTCAATTTCAACAAAAATTCTGCAAGAAATGGTAATAACATTTGAATGAAGGAAAAAATAGATGAAATCTGATACCGTTCCCTGTGTATTGGTCTTATAATCCTCCACATTTGCGAAATTTAAAGGCCCCCGGCCGAGTATTGCTAAAGGAGCTTCGTTTGAGAACATTACGCATGTTTGTTATTCCATTTTTTAACCCAAATATGTTACACAGAAAATGTTACAGAAATGCATTTAACATTCTTATATCGCATAGGCGTACCTATTTAGACATGAACTTGCTGTTCCTTGATCAATCGTAGACGTGCTATTTTCACTAATTAGACCTTGGATTAAGAAAAGAATTAGACTGAGAACCATCTATGCCTTCTATGCACAAAAACCTTTCTGCCTATATTGGTGAAATGATTCTGACCAGAAAACTTCCTAGAAAATGTTTAAACGTGATTAGCTGATTTAATCACAACCAACACATCTTCAATATGTCACGTTTTAATCTTTCATAATATCTATATTTACAAGTATTGTATTATATTGTATGTTTATTTATTGAAAATTATACATTTACGAAATCATCTCAATAGAACATTATAGAGAAAATATGTAAATCAGCATAAATCAACAGACACAAAACAGACTGGTATTGTTATTACTATATATTCAGACAGCAAGACGACACTTGTCTAGGAGATTTTCCAGGCATGAATGTGTTAAGACATCAATCACATGCCACTGTCGTGAAACTGGGCCTTGGGACGACTCCCACGTTCAACCAGGGACAATTTATTCAATATATATAAATAGACCTCTCTGGTTCAACATATACCTTTGGGTTGTAAAGATAAGATACCAGACATTCGTCATATTACTTCATTAATAACAACCATCTTTTAAATGAGATGTCAGGTCCTATTTATAACTGTCTGTGTAAAGGTCTTTGAGGACTACTACAGTACAATCAGTACTATCTAGAGGGACTCGTAGCTGACACGCCCAACAACCCCTGCACTAAAACATTCAGAGCAGCTCGGAAGTTCAAATCTCGCGAGATTTCTTCACTTTTGTTGTTGTACATTTCCGCGTTAAATGTGAAAGAAGTGACAAAAATAGCTTGGCCTAGGCTAGGTTAGGTTTATATTTATGGCTCAAGCAATGTATCTGAACAACGTTTGCTTCTGGCTTGGGATGGAGTGGTCGCTAACTTCTCTAGACAGGCTAAGCTGAACGTAAAGACCAGGGTTGTCATTCAAAGTTAAAACCAACAAATACTGAAACCCAGCTTATTGACTGTCTTGCCCATTTCAGACCTCCTTAAATTCACACTGAAGCACAAGAAATCGTAACCTGCATTTGAAATGGTATTATTTGTCAAAATAGCAAATGTTCTTGTCAATGTAAAAAGTAGAAATGTATCCTGATTCTAAAATCAGCCATCAGAGTATCTTCATCGGCATTTCTGGTCAGAATTATAACATGGCAGTTCATTTATCAAAGTTAAGAGCTTCCAGCGTTATAAATTTTCGCACAATTACTTTAAGCCCCTGGGGCCAGTTGCACCAATGTGACTCAGGCTCCAACTTAGACTCAAGTCTCAACTTGATTGTCTTCAACAATAGATGCTATTGTTGACGACAATCAAGTTGAGACTTGAGCCTGAGTTTAAGCCTGAGTCACGTTGGTGCAACTGGCCCCTGATGAAACTTAAACGACGCCATGTGTGGCATTTCTCTCTCTCTCTCTCTCTCTCTCTCTCTCTCTCTCTCTCTCTCTCTCTCTCTCTCTCTCTCTCTGAGACTCTCTCTCTGAGACTCTCTCTCTGTGAGACTCTCTCTCTCTCTCTTTGTGGACTTTACTTGGATCACGAAGGCCGATTATGTATTTGTGGTTAAAACTTACCCGCATATTTGGCCAGGAACCTTTCTCTAAGCGTTGGCACTAAGGGTTGAACATCCTAGGAAAAAAAGAACAAACTGTAGATATAACATCAGTTTTCCCTATAATTAGAAATTATGACATGCCAGACAGATATGTGAGTTCAGCCAGCCGAATCCACACCGGCCTCGTGCGATTCGGCTGGCTGAACAGAGAGGTTCGACTGTATTCCGATATCATAATGGGGATCAAGGTATTAATGGTATTCGGTTTATAGTCTTGTATCCACCGAAATTTTCACACATCCTTCGTAACAAATATATCATCAGCGTCTCCACAATTATTTTGAACTTCGATAAACACAGCAAGATAATGATGTGTATTAAGCACCATTTAGAAAGTTATTTGTGGAAGTTGTTGCTAGAGCTGTCACCTCAAACAACTTGAAGGACGTATATCAAAGCATAGAGTTCAACAGAGCAAACTGCAAGAACAGTCATGTCAGTGTTTTGGTAAATCATGTTTTGGACGTAAACGGATGTCATTGGTCAAGGATGTTTTTGTGCCACAACTGCGATTCATATCAAAACGAGCAAATATCATTGTGTGCATTACAATACCCCCCTCTCTCTCTATCGCACACACACACACACACACACACATGATCCGCCACAACATATAGACGAATAACAACTTACGTTGGATGTTAATATCCAATGTATTGTACCTCTTATCATGTAAGCTAAATTGATATAACACCAGGGCGGATAAAAACACAATGCGTTGACCCACACATTTATACCTCATTCCCAGCTTCCTTTACAGTCTCTCCCCCCCCCCCCCCCCTGGTGGGAAAATCGGAAATACATATTTTTTGGTGTTTAAAACACTATATTACTCCTCCAAAATGTTACCATGTAACTTTTCACCCCAATTACCTAATCTCACCCTTCCCAAATGCTACCATGTATTGTGTCACTCCTACCTCCCCATTCTCACCCCTCCAAAATGCTTCAATAAAATTGTTGCCCTCTTTTCCTCTGCCCCTCCAAAAGCTGCCATATGATGTATAAGCCCTTCGTCGCCCCTCCAAATATTACCACCCCCCTCTCATCCCCAACCCTCTAAAAATCCTCACCTGTTCTTCTGCCATGTTTGCGGTAGTGGGTGTTGTCACAGTAAGGTGGGCGCGGCAAGAGAAACTGTACGTATCGTCTCGAGCAAATATAGTGGGAGAGCCAAGTGAAACTTTGATCCTCTCGTTAACGTGCGGTTTATTAACAAGCATTGACATCATGTATTTGATAACCCCCAAGACTCACACACTTTATCATGTTTTCCTTTCTGGTGTCGCATGGTGATAAACTAAAGTACAAATTATGTGTCATATTCCAAAGGAGTTTCTTGTCATGCGCACAGATAGAAACATAAATTTGTAGGTTCATACTGAGTAGGGGTGTTTTAGAACACTGGAACATAGATTTTCAGACCTGGGGCACAGACTTAATGGTCATTTTGTTAGGCGACACGCGACAATGTGTTCAAAAATTGTCACCAGGAGGCACTATCGTGTGAACGTTCATACCAATGATAGTGGCTGGACCAATAATAAACAGTACAAATACGACAAATTTTACAAGTTAGCCCTTATGCTGCTGGTAACTAATATGACCAATACAATAGTATGCAAAAAACGTGAACTTAAAATGACTGAAACCCTGGCACATGGGTACTCATCTGAGAGTATACTCAACGAGAGCTATCCAATGAATATGAACATGACAGGGTTTAAAAGA
This sequence comes from Maea johnstoni, assembly GCA_963942565.1. NCBI lineage: Eukaryota > Metazoa > Annelida > Polychaeta > Spionida > Magelonidae > Maea > Maea johnstoni. The sequence continues at coordinate 33,360,503 of OZ012694.1, read as the reverse complement.
TTTTAAAAAATATTTGTGTCCTTGTACTTTGGACAAAGGTAGCCTCAGCGTCGGAAGGGTTAAGTTAAATCTGTATCAAATATAACTGATGCTGCGCGACGTATCGAAATTTGATTGATTGATCGTTATTAACTGTAAGCTGAGTTAACAAAAACTTTCAAAAGAAACATAGACACGATGCACTAAATCCTAGCAAAAACGGAGAGCAGAAACACACGGTAAAACAAAAGAAACTACGAGAACAAAAACAAATGCATCGACAAAAATCTAACATACAAGATACAAAAAAAACATAAAACGTAAGAGACTTAGAATGACGTAATGAGTTATAAACAGCAATTTACTCACAAAAGACAAAGAACTAATGCAAATGATATACATGTATATTCAAGATAGTCTAAATGTAAAGAGAATTAAAACAAGTAGTCAATAGCATAAGCATTTACCAACTTGAAAAACTCAAAATGCTCAACCGGCCATGCTGTCTGAGAATTTGCCAATGTATCGCGTATTGAAATCTCAGTCACAGGAATGGGCTCAACTTGCTGCTGGATTCTCATTGTTTGGGTGGGTCTGTCGCCATACAAATGTGCGGCGTCGTGAATGAATGAATACCTTTGCAAGGGGAAATCACTTAGAACTATTAGTAAAGAGAAGTAAATTTCTTCAGGCTTCTACTAAGAGGTGATCAAGACAACAAGTGTTGAAAACGACGTAAACCTTAACAAACCAACCACATTGAAAAAAAAATTAGCATCGATGGAGAAGTCGTGGTCAAATTATGAATGTTGCTGGAGTTGTTCCAAAACAACATCATTCAGAGTGTCAATGTTTTCACAAATTTTGGATTGGAACATTTTGGTTAAGAGTCGCAGACGGAACAATTTATAGCAATAAAAATGGTAGACTCTCGAGCAATTTAGGGGTCTTTGGTCGCCAATACTAGTATTTATTGAAATACAAAAATAGTACATACATTTATTTGCTCTTTATCTTTTGTCCATATGCCAGTATGAATGTAATTCTGTACATACTACATTCATTTGTACACATAACTCTCTCTCTCTCTCTCTCTCTCTCTCTCTCTCTCTCTCTCTCTCTCTCTCTCTCTCTCTCTCTCTCTCTCTCTCTGTTATGGATCTGATATCCATGTTATTATATTAATAAAAATCAGGCGGCACAGTCTTAGACTGATTGCACCAAAATTATAAAAAAGTCATAGATATTTCTGAATAGACAGATAGTCCTAGTGTTATGTATTGAATACCGAGATCCTATCATGGAACCTCTAATTAAGCCCACGCACGTGTATAATCTAAACTATATGTGGCCTGCTAGAGACCACTACGTCACTGACAGACATCAGTGTTCTCAACTGGTTACCTTTCTGAGACAGAGTATTATCGGTAATGTAAGAAGCAAGTAAGAAGTTAATGTTACTTACATACCAAAATTGATCTCAATTATTTTTCACTATATCTATCTTTTAAAGTTTTACTAAGGTGGCCAATGACCATGCCCAAATTGTGTTTCACCCTTTTTAAAAGCTATTTCAAATAGGATCCAAAATAACTATCGAGCCACCTTAATGAGGGTTTTGATGTCAGCCTGGTTATAGTCTGTCTGACTTTTCCCTCTTTTCCCCCACAAAACGTTCGTTTTTGCCTTCCAAACCTGGCAAACCTCTTTGCAGCGCTACCGCTTGTATGTATAAACATGCTTTTTTTTGTCTCAACTCTGCAAAATGTTGATTTTGCTCATTAGGTCCCATTGTAAAATTTGCCCATTGCAAACAATTGACAACAGTACAAACACAAATAATGAGGTCCATCATTCATTCATTTATCATATACATACGACAATTTCAAGAGTACCGCCCAAGCATTGATGGGTTAAGGTGGCTAGTGGGGTTAACACGAAGAAAATGTTTTCGCCCTTTTCTCCATATCGAATTTCCCCAAAACATGATCGCTTCAAATATGCATTTTGAGTATGATTTGCAGTTAACAGACTTCGCATAATTGTAGCTAAGGGTCACTCTGGGTGTATCAGGGGGAAGGTTATCACAGTTTACCATTTTTACCACTTTATTCAAAAAGAAAAAAAAGGAAAAACAAGAAGAAAAACCTGAATGAAATGGTTATAAATTGAGAATGGAGTAAAAACCTTTGAAAACGGTGATACATTTCCCTTCATATTGATCTTTCCAGCACATTTGTTGATTTAAAGGTCCTGGGTCCATAATTGTGGGTAGGAGCTGCGTTTGAAAACACTATATTGAATGTTTTGTTTTTTCAGTTTTTTCCCCCAAAAATCTTACATCCTGCTGTGGGGGTATTTTCCTCAGAAGGCTTTAACGGCATTATACATTTTGTATAGGCTAGATTGTCAAATAGAAGCAGGGTAGAGGAAAAACTGTGTCAAAGAAATTAACCCCACAAGCTACCTTAATATACCATCATACCATTTATTTTTAAGCAAACATTCGGTATACCGAATAATTCCATACTTCCTATGAAATATAACGATATTATAAATGTTAAGAAAATATAATGGAACCTTTAAATTGATATCAAACTGCCCTATCCCAAATATTATTCTTTAATTTTCAAAGTTTGAGGTAGAGATAGATAATCCTCAACTATGCCGGTTTACGCCGGTTATAGGAAACAAATGGAGTAAACATGGCCACCCCTGGAAGTTTTCTGGATGTGGCGATGTAGAATTTCTTCTTTTCTACTGCTAAGTTAGGATCATGCGATGTGACATCGCCTTGCATTCTAGTGAAATAGTTTCCAAGACAACAAAATGAAGCTGTATAAGCTTCTGGTCCACCAGAAACATTTCAATGGTGAGAACTGAGAAGGGCCACCTGTAAACTAAATCAATGCTGATCATGACGTTACACAACTTTTTATTTAGTTTAAAGATGGGGCTCTTCATTGTGAGGTCTATCATGTTCAATTTATTGACACCTTCCTCATTTATTCAAATGATGTATTTTACTTGAGATCTTTAATGATAGTTCCGTAATTAATTTCATGTGAATGTAACCACAGTGACACATCCTAAATGCACATAACAGATGATAATATGATGAGAAAGCAAAGCTTTAAATGCTCGCGCAGCTCGATGATATTTCTGCATTCCCCTTCAAATGCAGTCACACATTGTTTGTTATTGTTATAGTTATCATTTCTTTACTTGAACTTTGCTGAAACATATTGGAAGCCCCTTAACATGAGCTTCAAATTTGTGCGATAACCACACACAGTATCAAGTATGCGTAGCGATCGATTGAGCAAAAATATGGCATAGAAATTACTACGACTTTAACCTGTTGCAAAATCGGCATTTCACGACAGATTTCAACTAGAATTAAGAGACATGTAGAATTATTTGTTGCGGTTATGGCGATTTAAACTGCATTGAAATCGATTTACGGAAAGACGAGTAAAGTCATTTTTACCGTGAACATCGAAGTTACGATGAATTCCATCTTAACATGACGTCATTTCAAGACGTCAGCATTTGTCGCACGTGAGCATGTATGTTTCAGTTGTTGCATAGTTCGGCGTGTGTTGCACGATAGTCGGCGACCAAAACGTTATTTTGACACAATTTAAAGGAAACAATCCAAATTTATTATTTGATTAAGAAATATTTAAAACATGAAACGATCTGGCGGCAAAATGTGCTCTTAAAGCAAAAAGTTGTGCTCATTTTCCGCGAGGTTATCGAGCGAGCGAGACAAAGAGACGAACAGACAGAAGTGTTGACGGAAGTGCTGACACCGTTTTTCCTGCCTCAGTATATACTTCCATTGACAATGGCATTGTTGACATCCTATACCGTAAGTGCTCACGGCGCTCGCTATGAAGAGTCCTGCGAGGCCCATACTATAGGGATTAAGATCCGCTGCTTCAAATGCTCATTGGTGCAGATTTATAGCTGAGATGAGGGTGTTTGTTGCCAAAGCTGAGGCCGCCAAGTCCTAAGCTTTGCCAAAAATACCCTCAGCAAGGCTATAAATATGCACCAATGCTCAGTGTCGGGTCTCAATGGGTATTATAGCGGGTTTGAGTGATGAAAACGGCAAAAACTTACTTTTGGGAGTTCATGCAACCCAGTTAAAATGAGAAAAAAAGTTATGTTTTCTTATTGTAACTATGGCACTGAGCCGGGATTTGGTCTCGGCTCAGTTGGTTGATATGGTACTGAACAGGGACCCCGTTAAAGCCACAGAAACAGCTTCTCACTGAACTAAGTGTTTTTCCCCAGCCCTGTTATTCCCATAGCAACGCGCTATATATCAGTTAAGGTTCAGCCTAGGTTGACATACTGAAAAAATAAAGAGATGTATTCGGCCAAACTTGATCCACTATTTGTCAATATTAAAAATGTGCCTGCGTCCCTAGCCTCTGATTCTTTAAGATTGATAAGTTAGATTACAACAATAAGTAGAAATATAAGTTATGAGACCCTACCTCAGAATGGCCATTTGTGATTTTCTCAACTTGGAAATCAGTCAACTTATAATAAGCCAACTCGTCATTAGTCACTTGAAAAATAAGACACCCATAATATTAACAATTACTGATTTTGGCTACCAGTTCTAAATTGTTGCTAAATCACCACAGCACACTACATGTGGATGTGTGATATTGTATATTCTGTTATAGACCATGAGCTGGTGTTGAATCCAAAAGAGTTCCCTGACATCAAGATTGGCGATATTGTGGAGATCTACCATCCAGATGCACAATTCAGGTCAGTATCTAGACATTAAATAATCTCCTTTCAGCTTACTATCTACGAGCACCCAAACAGATGAAATATTTTTGAGGATATCATTTTGATGAGAGCATCAGTGGGATGTTATTGGAATATGTAAAACATGACATCAGTCGGTTAACTTTTCACTAAAACAGGAAATTTTACCTTTTTTTATCCTAATGCTGAAATACTTTATAGCTTTCTCTGCCAAACGATATTAACCCTATTCTTTTGATGCTAAGAAACTCCTACCACCCTGCCTTGCTATGTTATGTAAAGGAGAACATTCAAAATAATTTAATGTGTACATTACAAGGAACTTATCTCAAACTAGTAACAAAGGCGATATATATATATGTATATATATGTATATATATGTATATATATATATATATATATATATATATATTATATATATATATATATATATATATATATATATATATATATATATATATATATATATATATATATATATATATATATATATATATATATATATATATATATATTGTATATGTACACATTAGGCAATGATGTATAAATACGCCATTCTGCATTTCAGTCGGCTCCTGCTACAGGTCAATTCTCTCATTGAAGAGTTCCAACAAAAAGGTAAGGAAGAATTGATATCCAGGTATTTTATTGATGTGTTCAATTAAACCGCCTATGATATAATAAAGTACAAGTTACATACTATATTTATAGTCTATAGATCCTTTTGATTGGCTAAGTAGTGATTAATTGGCAACACATCACTATCCATGAACATAATTGTCTTAGTAGTTCTTATTGTAGATACAAAATACCATTTTATGTTTGTTTTTTACATATGACAATAGATGTTACTATTAAGTTAAATTAGAATTACATTTTTGTCGTAGGCTGAAATATCTGACAATTTTTTGATTTTAGGGACAATCAGTGTTGAGCAGTCTGTGGCCACCAGGTTTCAGCTCAGAACCTACACAGATGTATGTTTCAACAGAGTCGATCCTAAGGTAGGTAGTCTATCCTAGGTAATGCACAACAGTATTGTGCCATGAAACCAGCTTTACATGCATTTTGAGGGATTGACTTTAATGGTCGTTTATTGGCATTTGCCCCTGGAACATGCGATTTTGCTAAATTTGTTAAATCATAGGAGCCAAGTTTGCTAATCGACGCTTTGTCTCTGGCTGATTCTTGCTGGTGAGCTGCATGCACAGGGATTTATTTGCTCCTAAATTCTAACGCTTAGGAGCCAGATCTGCTCCTGCAGGAAAATATCAAGGTCAATCCCTAATTTTTTTTTCAACAATCTAATTTTGAATTATTACTTTAACAGAATACCTACATCTGTTTCTCATATATTAATTGTGGATCTTTGTTACATTTTTGCCCTGATTTCGACTGACTTGTTAACTTTTTGAGTGTATTTATGTCAGAGCCCTATCTCGTGACACAGTTGTCTTGTATGAAATATAGTACCCCTTCTGTAGAAGCTTTAAATGACTATAGACTAATCAATAGCCTAGAATCTAAACTGTCATATGAATCTTACATCTGCCCTGTAGAAGTTTCAAATAGCCAAACATACTGATTTTCCATTATAGGCAGTGGGCCTGTATCTGCGTTGATATGACGTGGATCCTACATCACCATACAATTGCCTTGTCTCAAATATAGTCCATCTTTTATAGAAGCTTCATATAGTTCAAACGTATTGGTTTTCCCTTGTAGGCGGTGGCCCTGGATCTGGTTGAGCTGACCTTCAAGGACCAGTACTTCAGTCGCAGTGATATGTATGGTCTCATCAGGAGCATGGTCAACACCTGCGTATACCTGGGCAAGAAGATTCAGCACCTGGACATGCGGTAGGATCCATTTTCCATATAACTTTCGTTTCGATTGATAATTTCGGCGAAACTCGGCCACAGTGTCTTGCCTTTGATCGCTATTTCAGCAAATCTCAGCCACTACCAGCCAACGAAAATAGTAATTAATAAAAAGTGTCCGATATTTGTGAGAATTTACGGTAAATGCTAAAGCCTGAAGTTGTTTTAGTAGTTTTATAAGTTTGTTTTTATTTTCAGAAACTCTTTGTTTATTCAATCGCCTGTTTATAATAGTGCAATTACATTGAGATGTGCGGCAGAGAAAGAATATGACAATATTGTTAAGGTACAAATCATTAAAGTGCTTGTAATATAAGATGTTTTATAACTTGCTATCTTTCAGGACGCAGGCCAATGAGCTTTGGGCCAAGGGTGAGAAGGTGGTGTGTGGAGTGGTCAATGATAACACTAGGGTAGGTACACATACATAGGGTTGGATACCGGCAAGAGGAACTGGTACTCAGGGTTCGACTTTCCCAGGGGCCAAGGGGCATATGCCCCTAGATATTGCTGTGGGCCCCTAGATTTTTCAGACTAGGGGCCCAAAATAGTATGTATATTAACCAGAAATCCTGTTGTTGACCATTTTTTTTATAAAAAGACTTTTCAGATCCCTAGCCTAAAATCTAAGTGTCAGACCCTGGAATGGTACCGGTATCTCTTTAAAAGGTACTGCATTGTACTGTTTCACTTCTTAAAAGTACTCTTAAAGGTACTAACCACTGTGAAGTTATCATTGATATTATTAGGGATTGTTCAATGATAAATTCATAAGGTAATAATGCAATAAAGTACTGTTAACAATACCATTAAAATACTCTTCTGTTTCATTAATACTGATACCATACTGTACCATTTCCTTCTTAGAGGTATCCATCCCTGTACATTAGTCTGTGTCTGGCCCTCCTTATCAGATATATCCAATAATAGTATTTAAATGATTTCCGTCTGATCAAAACATCTTAAAGAAAGGATGTGGAATAGAGATGCTATTCAGGTCACAATTAACAGTTCTCTTGTATTTATTATTTTATTATATATATATATATATATATATATATATATATATATATATATATATATATATATATATATATATATATATATATATATATATTTGAAATTCATGCTTAGCTATTCTCATTAGTTTCATTGTATCTAGTTGTATTCATTCCTATTATCATATCAAGTTACTTTTATAAGTTTTATAGTATCAAGTCATTTCTGTTGCTTTCAAGTATTTAGCAATTTTCATTATTTTGATAAATTGTATCCAGTTATTTCCATAAAATTTGTAGTATCAAGCTAAATATTTTGGGTCGTTGTATTATTTATTTGCATTGATTTTGTAGTATTGAGATAGAACTCATTCTTTAGGGCAAGAACTTGCTTAAATATCCTATGGGTCAAATATCATATTCTTTTGTATAGTAAATTGAAATGTTTGGGTGGTAGAAGGGATACATAAACCTGAAATTGACAAGTTGTAAACCCTAAACAGCATTCAAGATCCTAAAACCTAAGGGTTAAACTATTAATTTTATGATTACATTTTCGTACGCGTTATAGAGTTTCCTTTGTATGTTTTTTCAGATGACGTTCCGCTCCCACACTGCGGTTCAGAACATCTTTATACAGATGAGCAGCGAGATGTGGGAGTTTGACCCCTACGGCGACCTCTACTTCGAGAAAGCAGTCAGTGGCTTCCTCAACGATCTCTTTGCCAAATGGAAGGTAATGGTCCCTATTAAGGCTTAAGAGTTACTCTAGAAATTGTTGTCTGGATCTAGGATACTTTTGACAATAACTTGGAAATCAGGAATAAATTTACAAAATGTCTGAAGGAGAGTTATTAGTAATATATATATATATATATATATATATATATATATATATATATATATATATATATATATATATATATATATATATATATATATATATATATATATATATATATATATATATATATATATATATATGTTTACACATTTTGCTCATAAATGTCATTTCCTAAATCTTTAAACAACTAAAGCTGTGATGTCACCATCCAACTTGGATGTATTTTTGTAGATAGTTGTATCCATATACGTTATTTTATTTTTCCCAGTGTCCTCTCAATATGATGCGTGTGGAGCAGTATACTTCAGTATGTTATTTCTGATCTTTCTTGTTTCAATGATGCTTTAACATCTAATTGACCATTATTGAAGTTCTCATATGTTTTTGTCTTTTAGTCTGCAAACTGTTGCCATGACGTAACCATAGTGATGTTTTCAAGAACCTTTTATGACGCACAATCAATAGGTGAGTCTGATGATATATATATGTAACTACACTTAACTTGTCCTGCTGAAAACACTGATTTTTGGCTCGATTAATCATCCTGAATTTTTGGTAATACTACAAAATCATTTGCCCACAAATGAAGCTCTGGTTGCTATATAAATGTGTGGCTGTCTATGGTGCTTCTGCAACTGAAAGACCTCTGGAACTATTTGTGAAGAGAAGGTAATTTCTTCCAAGTTGCCGGTTTCCAATCTTGTTGTGATATGACCTGAGCTGTTGAAAGCTATTTATGAACCGATTCCATCCTTCCTTCCTTCCTTGCCCACAAATTGCAGAAAAAGAAAAAATCAGGGGAACAAGTCCTTTAGAAAATTATGAGGAATAGATATGTGAAATGTATACATTATCTGTGTTAATTAAATGAATGTAGTCATTAGGTAGTTGTAAGTAAAGATAGAGTAAGTTGAAATTATTTTTACTTATTTTTATTCTATTTTTTTTTTATTCCAGAGGAGTTTCCCGAAGCCATGTGGGAATGTCTACAGATGGATTATAGAGGAAGATACTATGAAGATTTTTACAGGTATGTTTCCATAGTCAACTAATTTCCATGGGGTAAAATATGATCTAGCTAGTAGGGAAGTTATACTAATGTCATTCATGCTTTTCTATACAAATTAAACATATAAAGAAATCAATTATATTTTTGGGGATATTATTTGAAGAAAAAATATCTTTTCAAAATAATTTTAAGGTTAATGTTGATAGCAATGAAATTTCCCTGTTTTTTTTAAATCTTGCTTTATCACAGGGTATTTTTTACAAGAATAATAACATTTAGGTAATGCATTTTAATGGAATCTATGGGCATGATAAACATATAATGCTAATTCCTTGTTTTACTAGGGTAGTGGTACAGAATTAGCACTATGATGACAGGTATAACTAACCTACTATTTACCCACTCATTTACACATGCGCTTACATGTACAATTAAAAAGGATATTACATTTTCCTAAGTAATAAGACTGGCAAAAAGAGACAGGTCTTCAGAACCTGGAGGCTGCAAGTCTGATAAAGTTGCATGAAAAAAATACATCCAAAACTGAACAATTTTCTTAGACAGTCATTTGGACACCCAAACCCTTAAAAACCACCCCTCAGGACATTCATTTCTTGTGAGTCATTTCCAAAAATGTCATTTTCAAACATAATATTGAATTTTTTGAACCATTCTATATGGAAATAATGCCTTAATCCGATAAATAGATAATGTTTATGGTTGTAATCTGAGTATATTTCAGTGTCCCCTGAAAAATAGGACACCCCAAAATTTTACTATAGGTAATTTTATGCACCCAGTTTCAAAATCCTGAAGACCCTTAATTGAACGTCTGTACTGATTCTGTTTTCCCTAGGGTTGTGGTACAGAATGAGCGCTATGATGATTGGACGTCCACCCTGATCCAGCTGAAGAAGCTGTTCATAGAATACCCTCAGAGGGTGCTCCACTACCACGACGCCCTGGGCAACGTACCCAAAACCTGGAACTCCACCGCAGCACAGGGCAACTTCCTAGAAACACTCAACTTAGGACTCAACTGTAAGTACCTCAAATCATCAATCCATGTATAACATGGAAAATAATAAACAAACTCCACTGCGGCACAGGGCAACTTCCTAGAAACGCTCAACTTAGGACTCAACTGTAAGTACCTCAAATCATCAATCCATGTATAATCTGGAAAATGATAAACTAACTTTACTGTGGCACAGGGCAACTTCCTAGAAACGCTCAACTTAGGACTCAACTGTAAGTACCTCAAATCATCAACCAATGTATAATCTGGAAAATAATAAACAAACTCAACTGCGGCACAGGGCGACTTCCTAGAAACGCTCAACTTAGGACTTAACTGTAAGTACCTCAAATCATCAATCCATGTATAATCTGGAAAATAATAAACAAACTCAACTGCAGCACAGGGCAACTTCCTAGAAACGCTCAACTTAGGACTTAACTGTAAGTACCTCAAATCATCAATCCATGTATAATCTGGAAGATAATAAACAAACTCCAATGCGGCACAGGGCAACTTCCTAGAAAGGCTCAACTTAGGACTCAACTGTAAGTACCTTAAATCATCAATCCATGTATGATCTGGAAAATAATGAACAAACTTGACTGTGGCACAGGGCGACTTCCTAGAAACGCTCAACTTAGGACTCAACTGTAAGTACCTCAAATCATCAATCCATGTATAATCTGGAAGATAATAAACAAACTTCACTGCGGCACAGGGCAACTTCCTAGAAAGGCTCAACTTAGGACTCAACTGTAAGTACCTCAAATCATCAACCCATGAATAATCTGGAAAATAATAATTTAGATATCAACTAAGCGTAATAATATACATGTGAATAATAGTAATATTGTATTGTTAATGTAATGTTGATATTGTATCGTACCATGTAAGTCATAACGATGACAATCCCTATGTAGTACTACAGGTGAACTTGCATACGACAGACCACCGTACACCAGACTTTCGTCCAAGGCCTAGAAAAAAAATTGTTTGTTTCCTGTAATGGTCCGGAAAAAATAGGGAAGGTATACAGGTAACGGGCCCGTCAATTTTTACCTGTGTAGGTCGGTAAAAAAACTTTTTTTTGCATTATTTTTTTGGTCAAAAAAGTGTGTTTTATGCATGATTTATGTTGATTGGGAGTTGGAAGGGCTAAAAAAACTTGAGGGTAGGGATTTTTCTGAATAAAAACTTGTTAGGGTAGGATTACAGGAAACAAACAACTTTTTTTTAGGCCTAATACGGATGATGTGCTTGGTCCCAGTCCCTTGCATACCAAGTATGTGTCATATGTATATGACAGTCTTTGCATATGGCGGACCAATTTTCCTGGTCCCATTGAGTCTGTCATATGCAAGTTTGCCTGTATATCCACTTGTGTTTTTCAGCCTTTGAGAAGTATTACCTGGATCGTAACTTTGACCGTACTGGCAAGGTTTCTGTGGTGATAACGCCGGGTGCCGGGGTGTTTGAAGTAGACAGAGAGCTGGCAAACGTCACCAAACAGAGGAGTATTGACTGTGGTGAGTACAAAAACGAGGCTGATTTTATAGAGTAATTCTGTATCGCTGTGTAGAATATAAAAAAGATCACGAAAAAAATTGGTCAGTACAAAAATGTGTTGGCCTCAGAAATTTATTGTTGTTTCATGTTATATTGACTTACATAGTGTTTCAAAGAAATGATGATCTTATTTCAACAATATTTGTCTTATTTTTCTTCTAGGAAATGGTAGTGACTTGGTTTGTATGGGAGAACAGCCTCTACATGGTGTACCCCTGTTTAAGGTTAGTACTAAGGGGAGGGGGGGGGGGATATGTCACCCTTGTGTCACCCAATGTCACCCTTGCACTTGAATATAACATCATAAGTTGTCTGAAAATGACTATTGAATTGTCTGTTCAAATACTTTATTACTTAAATCTTTTATCTTCTTTAAAATTTTACATTTTGTAAAAAAGTTTGTTGAATTCCTAATGTAGACTTTGAAATCTATGAAATTTCTGAGAGTTCATAAGTTTACCCTACAAAAACTTCATTTTGGTCTCAGTTTCACAGCAAGCGAAAATGCTTATTAAATTGCCGATAGAAGCATAAAAATCATGAAAATTCTGAGAGCTCAAAAGTTTACTCTATGAAAATTTCATCTTGGTTTCAGTTTCACACCAAATATGCTAATCTAATGCATATTGCAGGCTTTAAAATTTATGAAAATTTTGGGAGTTTGAAAGTTTATGCTATGAATATTTTATTTTGGTTTCAGTTTCACACCAAATATGCTATTCCAATCCCCACTTAAGGTTTCAAAATTAATGACGATTCTAAATGTTCAAAAGTTTCCTCTATGAATATCACACCAAACATGCTATTTTCTGGATATAGGAGGCAAGCTCATTTTTAGAAAATTCCGGGAGTTTGAAAGTTCACTCTATGAATATTTCATTTTTGTTTCAGTTTCATACCAAACATGCTCATTCTAGTCTGGATGTAGGAGACGACTATAATATTCCTCACTGGATTAATCAAAGGTGAGAGGTTTTATCTTTTGTACATTGGAAGGACCGCATTTGGTAATATCAATCATTTGAATCATTTCTCTCAAAATTTAAACTAAGCTTTAGTTGTGTTTTGTACATACATGAACAGAGCTTCTAAAACTAAGCTTGGATTTAATATTAATTTAATATTTCAATCAATATGAAATTGAAAATGGCTTTGATAAATCTACCTACTATTATGACTTGAATATTTAACACAAACACACACACACACACACACACACACACACACACACACACACACATATATATATTTATATATATATATATATATATATATATATATATATATATATATATATATATATATATATATATATATATATATATATATATATATATATATATATATATATATATATATATATATGATATAAAGGAGAGGAACGCACTTTTTTACACATATAAAATGAATGCTATACTTTTACTTGTATATTTTTTAGTTTAAACCTGAAAAAAATATTGTTTTACTATAGTTTTCACACATATTAGAATTAAGACTGTATTTTTATCTTTTCTAGTTTTTACACATCCCGCAGTCAGGCACAGCGAGACAGCCACAACAAGTTCCAGCCGAGAATCAAGATAGCACCTCCCAAGCCCCCCTCTGATCTCAACAAAGATAAACCCAAAGAATATATCAGATCAAGTAAGTGATTGGTTAAGTAGGAAAAACTCCCTTTATGTGTTATGTCCCTGTAAGGATGTAGTTAAGATATTTCTATTGCAGATTTACATTTAAAGAGTTCTTTGTGCATCAGTTTGTGGACTATTTATATATTATAAGAATGTAGTCTACATACAGTAACAGGTATGACAACTTTCATTTTGAAGGATAAGATTTTTTAAGGATGCAACTAGGATTTTGCTATTTAAGATTTATATGTTTGGAGGTCTTTGTATATCGATAAAGATGAACATTGCTCTTTTGTGGATTATGATGATTACGAAATCTTAAATATGGAATATGTACTAATAAGGATGAAACCGTGATTTTTCTGTTTTAGATTTACACGTGACATAGCCAATGACCATGAAAAAAAATACTTTGTGGATTATGATGATTATGAAATCTTTATGGAATATGTACTAATAAGGATGAAACCATGATTTTTCTGTTGTAGATTTACATGTGACAAGGTCTTTGTACAACAATGAAGATGAGAACTTTCCTTTTGTGGATTATGATGAATATGACGCCCAGGTGTTCAAGACTGCCTCTGTGAACAGGGCCAGTATGAAATCAGGGTAAGCTTAGCATGAAGGATTTTATAACAGGGCCAGTATGAAATCAGGGTAAGCTTAGCATGAAGGATTTTATAACAGGGCCAGTATGAAATCAGGGTAAGCTTAGCATGAAGGATTTTATAACAGGGCCAGTATGAAATCAGGGTAAGCTTAGCATGAAGGATTTTATAACAGGGCCAGTATGAAATCAGGGTAAGCTTAGCATGAAGGATTTTATAACAGGGCCAGTATGAAATCAGGGTAAGCTTAGCATGAAGGATTTTATAACAGGGCCAGTATGAAATCAGGGTAAGCTTAGCATGAAGGATTTTATAACAGGGCCAGTATGAAATCAGGGTAAGCTTAGCATGAAGGATTTTATAACAGGGCCAGTATGAAATCAGGGTAAGCTTAGCATGAAGGATTTTATAACAGGGCCAGTATGAAATCAGGGTAAGCTTAGCATGAAGGATTTTATAACAGGGCCAGTATGAAATCAGCGTAAGCTTAGCATGAAGGATTTTATAACAGGGCCAGTATGAAATCAGGGTAAGCTTAGCATGAAGGATTTTATAACAGGGCCAGTATGAAATCAGGGTAAGCTTAGCATGAAGGATTTTATAACAGGGCCAGTATGAAATCAGCGTAAGCTTAGCATGAAGGATTTTATAACAGGGCCAGTATGAAATCAGGGTAAGCTTAGCATGAAGGATTTTGTAACAGGGCCAGTATGAAATCAGCGTAAGCTTAGCACACATATGAAAAACTTGTTGTCAACATAATCCTATAATCAATACAATATCAAATACTAATATTGAATGGATAAAAGTATTGTATCTAAAGACTTAATTATTGTATTGTGTAGTTAAGATAAACAATATTTCTAAAATTGGTACTCGGACGTACTAAGGCATTTTGCTATTTATTAGCAAAATTTCTGAAGATGATACTGCAAAACTTTTACAAAATTAGGTCCGTGGGAGGCAGGCAGTATCATTTAATATATTGTTTTAAGGTATTGCAGTGTTAAGGAATTATTGATATTGTATTGTATCACAAAATTTTTAATGACAAAATCATTTTTCATAGTAAAGGAGTGTAATCGGCTAGATTCTGTTGCTTCTCTTTTGCTGTTCTGTCATGATCCTATCATAGGAGGACTGGTGTCTATCCCTGCATTTTTTGAATTGGACAAAATGGACATTTTGGCAACTTCTAAAAATTTGAATTACACCTGGTAGTCACCAAAGTGTATGGCAATTAGAACCAAAAAGCAAATTTTGGCAAGGCAGAAACTTGTTCATCAATCTAATTTTAACAATTGCATTTATTTCATGAGGTTTTTAATCATTTTACATTTAATGGAAATAAGTTTACAGTTAGGTAGAAATGTATGCATACCCGTGTTCCTTTCCTACGAAAACTCATGTAACTGCCAAAAACTTTCTTAGCTTGCTCTTCATTGTCAGGCTTCCAATAGGAGAGAGATTATTCCAATTTATGAAATCATTTGCAATTCCTAAGGTATTGTCAGAAGTATATTTAGATAAAGATGAAAATTTCCTGAGAAACTTAACCCACTAATGCTTAAGCATTACTCTTGAAATTGTTGTCTGGATCTTTGAAACCTTTGACAGTAACTTGGAAATTAACCCTCATGCTAATTGTGGCTTATTTGGGCTATACAAAATGATGCGAAAAAGCTCAAAAAAATAACTGAAACCCTGGAACATGGTTTCTCATCGGAGAGTGCTCAGCGAGATCTATCCAATGAATACCAACATGACAGGGTTTAGATGGTTAAAAAATCTTTGCATCCTTGTGCTTTTGATGAAAGTAGCCTCAGCATTGGAAGGGTCAATGACATAAGCATTTATGGGTAAAATGAGTTTCAACTTCATTCTAGTGCCAGGAGACCCATTCACCCGCATCGAGACCTTGCGATGAGTCCGCGCGTCCCTGCAACATTCTCCGAGGCCCTGCAGCAACGACGAGTCCGGCCGCGACACCTGACCGACGACTTCACGGGACTCTACATCGGCAAGGAGGCCGAGAAGGAGGAGGCCTCGCCCAGCAAGGCCATCGGGATCCCCGGACGACAGCGCCTCCTATCGGCAGAGTTCATCTCCAACTCCCTTGGGCACATGCCCAATAATGGGGCCGGGAAAGGCCCAGGTAAGATATTACGCAAAGGTGACTTCCTGTCGGCAGAGTTCATCTCCAACTTCCTCGGGCACATGCCCAATAATGGGGCTGGGAAAGGCCCAGGTAAGATATTACGCAAAGGTGACTTCCTGTCGGCACAGTTCATCTCCAACTCCCTCGCGCACATGCCCAATAATGGGGCTGGGAAAGGCCCAGGTAAGATATTACGCAAAGGTGACTTCCTATCGGCAGAGTTTATCTCCAACTCCCTCGGGCACATGCCCAATAACGGGGCTGGGAAAGGCCCAGGTAAGATATTATGCAAAGGTGACTTCCTATCGGCAGAGTTCATCTCCAACTCCCTCGGGCACATGCCCAATAACGGGGCCGGGAAAGGCCCAGGTAAGATATTACGCAAAGGTGACTTCCTGTCGGCAGAGTTCATCTCCAACTCCCTCGGGCACATGCCCAATAACGGGGCCGGGAAAGGCCCAGGTAAGATATTACGCAAAGGTGACTTCCTGTCGGCAGAGTTCATCTCCAACTCCCTCGGGCACATGCCCAATAACGGGGCCGGGAAAGGCCCAGGTAAGATATTACGCAAAGGTGACTTCCTGTCGGCAGAGTTCATCTCCAACTCCCTCGGGCACATGCCCAATAACGGGGCCGGGAAAGGCCCAGGTAAGATATTACGCAAAGGTGACTTCCTATCGGCAGAGTTCATCTCCAACTCCCTCGGGCACATGCCCAATAACGGGGCCGGGAAAGGCCCAGGTAAGATATTACGCAAAGGTGACCTCCCGTCTGCAGAGTTCATCTCCAACTCCCTCGGGCACATGCCCAATAATGGGGCCGGGAAAGGCCCAGGTAAGATATTATGCAAAGGTGACCTCTTGTTGGCAGAGTTCATCTCCAACTCCCTCGCGCACATGCCCAATAATGGGGCTGGGAAAGGTCCAGGTAAGATATTATGCAAAGGTGACCTCTTGTTGGCAGAGTTCATCTCCAACTCTCTCGGGCACATGCCCAATAATGGGGCCGGGAAAGGCCCAGGTAAGATATTATGCAAAGGTGACCTCTTGTTGGCAGAGTTCATCTCCAACTCCCTCGCGCACATGCCCAATAATGGGGCCGGGAAAGGCCCAGGTGAGATAAATATTATATAAAGTTGACCTTTCAATCATGGAATTTAACCCATTCTTGTCATCTGGACCTTTGATTCTTAAAAAAAAATGGGTTTAAGCATTAATTGGCAAAATATTTGAAAAGATATTGTGAGTTGGATTTTGATCAACATTTGTCGGACAGGCAAGAAAAAATTTGAAAGTAAACCGCTTTAAAGGTAAATTTTTTGTCATATTTATTTAATGCTATGGGACTGGCAAAAAGTTGCAGGACATGCAGAATTTGGAAGCAACCAGTCCGTCGGATTGGCAAGAAAAAATTGGAAAGTTTATAATAATCTATTACGGTCAATTCTTTATTATATTTGTGTAATGCTATGTTTTGTTTTATTACAGGTAGCACCCATTCTGCAGACTCCCTAGACAGTGAGGATCAGCTACCGGAGAGACCTCAGAGTGCCGGCTCCCCCGTCGGGCACCAGAGCCGCTTCTCTCTGCACAACTACCGGCCGCACCGGGCGCTCATCAACCCTTTCTTCCCCTCACGCATGTCCTTCAAGGTCACCTCCAACCGCAGGAGATGGGTACACGCCTTCCCTACAGGTAAGATACTACTACCCTCTATAGGGCTCATCAACCCCTTCTTCCCCTCACGCATGTCCTTCAAGGTCACCTCCAACCGCAGGAGATGGGTACACGCCTTCCCTACAGGTAAGATACTACTACCCTCTATAGGGCTCATCAACCCCTTCTTCCCCTCACGCATGTCCTTCAAGGTCACCTCCAACCGCAGGAGATGGGTACACGCCTTCCCTACAGGTAAGATACTACTACCCTCTATAGGGCTCATCAACCCCTTCTTCCCCTCACGCATGTCCTTCAAGGTCACCTCCAACCGCAGGAGATGGGTACACGCCTTCCCTACAGGTAAGATACTACTACCCTCTATAGGGCTCATCAACCCCTTCTTCCCCTCACGCATGTCCTTCAAGGTCACCTCCAACCGCAGGAGATGGGTACACGCCTTCCCTACAGGTAAGATTTGGAATTTCGTTTTTCGTCACTTTTTCTGCCATATTGCAGCTAATATAAGTTGTGACTAGCCAGTTGTGATGGTGGAGGAAACCAGAGTATCCGGCGAAAATCACCGCTCATACACAAGTCACTGGCAACTTTCTCACATGCTATTTGTGGGATTCGAAACCCAGACAGTGGTGAGAGACACCTAGCAGTCTGTTTTCAGAACCCCATGGTGCGTTGGTCCAAACATAATACCAAAATCAAACACCTTTCCTTATTGTGGCTGACACGCAAAGTTACATCATGTCTATCTGTGACTATTTTCAGATCCCCACGGTGCATTGGTTCAAAAACAATACAGGAAAAGAAACACCTTTCCTTATTTCTTGCTAACACACATATTTACGCCATGTCTGTCTGTGACTGTTTTCAGATCCCCACGGTGCATTGGTTCAAAAACAATACAGGAAAAGAAACACCTTTCCTTATTTCTTGCTCACACACGTACTTACGCCATGTCTGTCTGTGACTGTTTTCAGATCTCCACGGTGCCTTGGTCCAATTACAATACAGGAAAAGAATCATCTTTCCTTATTTCTTGCTAACACACATATTTACGCCATGTCTGTCTGTGACTGTTTTCAGATCCCCACGGTGCGTTGGTGCAAATACAATACAGGAAAAGAAACATCTTTCCTTATTTCTTGCTAACACACATATTTACGCCATGTCTGTCTGTGACTGTTTTCAGATCCCCACGGTGCGTTGGTGCAAATACAATACAGGAAAAGAAACATCTTTCCTTATTTCTTGCTAACACACATATTTACGCCATGTCTGTTTGTGCCTGTTTTCAGATCCCCACGGTGCCTTGGTCCAAATATAATGCAGGAAAAGAAACACCTTTCCTTTTCATGAACACATATTTACGCCATGTCTGTCTGTGACTGTTTTCAGATCCCCACGGTGCGTTGGTGCAGCCCCACCACCAGCAGAAGCCAGATACCATTCAAGAGGAGGAGACACCAGTCCCGACCGTGGCGAACACACCCACACGGGAGGTCATCCAGGCTGCAAAGCTGGCCGTCGAAGCGAGGAAGAAAACCTTTAGACACGACAGCCTGGCAGAGATCATGGAGCATGATGGGTAAGCTTTAACCCGTATGCTGCTGGTGGCTAATTTGACCATTACAAAATGATGCAAAAACTCTGAAAAATGACTGAAACCCTGGCATATGGGTACTCATGTGAGAATATTCAGTGAGAGCTTTCCAACGAATACCAACATGACAAGGTTTAGATGTTTTCCAAAAATCTTTGAGTTCCTGTGCTTTGGACGAAAGTAGCCTTAGCATATGACGGGTTAACTCTTCATATTACTCAGATATTTGGTTTTTGAACTGTACAGTGAAACCCAGAGATGTGAACACCTTGGGACCAGGGCAAATGTGTTTGCCCTGTAATTAAGGGGTTTTCACATCTCAGAGGTATTTTCATAATGTTAGAGATACAAATGGGACCGGGAAAGCGTTCACATTAGGTGTTCATATCTCTGGGCTGACCACGATGAGAGGTCTCATTGAAGTTCTGTTAAGTCTAGGAATGGTACTGATTTGCTATTTTTGACTAGGGTTGTGTTTTACTACCATTATGATACCAATCCCTATTTCTAGCCCACAACTCTCCTTCAATTATTTTGTAAATTTCAGATTAATTCCAAGGATATTTTCAAAAGTATCAAAGAACCAGACGACACTTGATTTCCAGACATTAATGGGTTAATAAGAAGGAAATTTTACATATTTAAATCTCATATTGATTTGTTCATTTGATTTCAGCAGGTCTAAGTCACCCACAGCACTGTCGAGCAGTAGCAGTTCGGTGTCGGGTGCTCAGCTGACGGAAACGTCCAGCACAGAGAATCTGGCCTCACTCAACCGTCTTGTGCCAAGTTCCTCCATGCACAGTATGTCTACAGCCTACAGCGTGGCCAGCGCTAATACAGAACAGAGCGGAGGTAAGAAATACCTATTTGTGACACCCAATTTCAAAATCTTAGCAAAGTCAGTCTATTACAGAAAATTATTGTTCCTAGAAAAATAAGACAACCTGTCTTTCATATTTGCTTATTGTAGACTCTCATAATCAAAATTCTAGCTATGTGTATCATATAAGTCTCATGTTGTTTAGTTTGTTTCAGCTTGAAGTAGTATAAGACATCAGGCCAGTGTGCCTAGAGTGTACCTGTTTCTCATATGACTCTTAAGCTGTGTGTTTTGTTTTAGCTCAAAGTAGTATAACACGTCAGGCCAGTGTACCTAGAGATTAAGTAGCTATGATCGTTTCTCATATGACTCATGGTATGTTTTGTTTCAGCGCGTAGCAGTCTAACACGTCAGGCCAGTGTACCAAGGGATCTAGGTAGCAAGGCGTTGGTTTGGGGCGTCACCGGAGAACAGCAATGGAGCATTGAGCTCACTACAGGTAATAAGAAAAATATTGGAGAATATTATATAATATTCCTATTGTGAATATGGAATACAGACAGATAACTGCAAAAATCCAGCGTTACCCTACAGGAAAAGTAATTGTATATTGAGCTCATTACAAATGATAAGACATTTTTGAATAATATAAGTTATCCCCATTGTGAAATTGGGATAATTCCAGGTCTCAGGGAGAAACCAGCTGTATCCTATAGGAACAGCAATCGACTATCAATATCAGTACATGAGGGACTATAGAATATTAACCCATTTACTGCTGTAGTAACTGTAAATGGTCCAACTTTTTCAGTTTTAGATCCATCAAAATTTTGGAAAATATTTGAAGAATATTAATCTTTCCATAGAACAACTTTCCTTCAACCAATTTTGAATATATGATTTGGTCTATTTGGTGAGTTACTAGTATTTGAAAGTTTACAGACCATTTATGCACCCTAGATTCAAATGTATTGACCTTTTCAAAACAGCCTTATTTAAACACAGGTCTGCCACTAGACCCGTGGACAAAACGAGTTAATGTCTCAGTTTCTACGGTCTGACCAGGGGTCGTTAGTAGACCCAAGGCAGAAACGGATAAATGTCTCAGTGGCAGAAACGGGTAAATGTGGTTGATGATCCCCACCATTACACCACGGCCTGCCACTAGATCCGTGGCAGAAATGGGTTAATGTCTCAGTTTCTACAGTCTGACCAGGGGTCGTTGGTATACCCAAGGCAGACCTGTGGTTGATGATCCCCACCATTACACCACGGGTCTGCCATGTGTCTACCATGATGCTTGGTTAGGACGTGGTAATTGTTTGGCACTGCCAAAGGTTGTGTGGTTAGAATTTAGTAAATACATGGTAGACCCTAGGTTATAGACCAATCACTAGACCCACTTGTACCACAGAACAACCTAGTTTATTCCACAAGTGTGGCACAGAATGTTACAATTTTTTTCCATAAGGGAACATATAGTGATAAGTTCTCAATTTAGCATGCAGCAGTATGAATTATCTTATTTCTTTGTTTGCCATCAGGAGTGGACTGGAAGTCTCTGGCTATTCCCGCGGCCCTACCCATCACGACTGACTTCTTCCCCGACTCCCACAGTCTGCAGCACGATTACGTCTACTCTGACTACAGTCTCCTGCCTGAGGAGTTCAACAACGACATGTGGCAGAGGTATGTTACCTAATCTTGACTGCAGCAGCCGTGGTAGTCACAGCTAATTAAGTATTATCTCTCTAGCTAAAGAAAATGTAGAAGATAAATACACACACACACACACACACACACACACACACATATATATATATATATATATATATATATATATATATATATATATATATATATATATATATATAAATATATATATATATATATATATATATATATATATATATATATATGTTTGTGTGCGTATATATATATAAATTCATATATATATATATATATATATATATATATATATATATATATATATATATATATATATATATATATATATATATATATATATATATATATATATATATATATACATATATATATATTTCTTCACATTTTTCTATTGCAGATCCCCTGGTAGCTTGGAGAGGAAGCCACTGACTACTGTCCAGGTTTTCCGGGAAATGGTGAACATGAGACTGGCTTTGGTGAGTTGATACCTTCCCTAACATAGCAATGTTTCTGATCGAATGCTGTTAATCACTTTAATATGGTTTATTTAAATACACAGAAAAGGAAAAAAGATTGATTCAGATGTGGGAATTTTCATTCAAGCAACAAAATAATAATCTGATTATGACATTTACAGTCATCATCCCAACAGGGTACCCTAGGTATATTTGTCTCTGTCCAAACATATTGGAGCAACTGGAGGTCCATCTTGTCCTGCAGTGCCACCATGGAGATATCAATGGAGCAGCTGTGGAAAACCTACTGAGTTTGGCGATAATGTAGAATCAGAGATTTCAACCTGTTACCACAGTATTTGTATCAATCTTTCTTTGGCTTTCTACCAAATAATTAAATGACAATTTTTCATACAGGTATTTTTAGATATTGACTCACTGGCTAGAAGAGTAGCCTGAGATCGTTGAGCCCTTTTGTGTAGCCATACTTCTCCTGGACTAGTTGGATTACCATTATTAAGCATGCTGAATGTAGGATGTGCTCTATTGAGTAATGGGGCCTGTAGAGAATAGTACCCTTTTTTACCAATAGGTGGCCGCCTGTTGTATCAACCATAGAACCAGTGGTTTTCTTTCTCTCTCCAGGGCTTCCAGTTGATTGTGCAAAATAAGTCTGCGTCCTCCTTCAGTTCCCACTCTGTCAGTAAGCTCAGTTCAAGTCCCATGACCCAGAGCGGCTCAAAACTCATGAGATCTCGCCTAAAACCGGGCACTGTTGTAAGTATACCAGAATATGTCTGCATCCTCGTTCAGTTCCAACTCTGTCATTGAACTCATTTCAAGTCCCATGACTAGTGTTAGGCTGACCATCAATTATAATCGATAATTGATTAGTTGCCTCTTTTTGACTGATTTATCGATTACAAAACTGCCAGTCAATAATAATCTGAAAAGGTGACACCTAGCGACGAAAAATATAACCCCTCATGGGTGGTCAGCTAAGGGCTTAATAAACCAAGAGCTGAAGCAACAATCTATTTCTATTATAACTTGATATAATTTAATTTGATATATACATTGTATTACTTTAATTTCAAACCATGTTGTTGAACACTGTTTAAAACAATTTGCAGTTATTGAAAAATGAATAAAAGTTTGTTTTTTCCAGGCATGAGGATGAAAGAAAATATGTTTCCTGTGTTAGATTACATTTCATTTTTATGGTAATACATTTATATAATGATTTCTTTGCAGGAAGAATTTTATTTGAGCATTGGACGTATCTTTCACAAGCTATCATTGAATGGATCAACAATCACTGTCACTAGATATTGGCCAAGGTAATCTACAAATAACATCACAGTTTTGTCTCAAAATAAAACATTTTGAAATACTCTTTCTGGAAATTATCTCTCATTTAACCTCTTTTCTTCCAAAGATATTCCTATTTGGTACCTTTTCTTTGGAAGTCTTATTTAAAAAAAAATTACCTTTCTATCTGAGCATGTCCTGAATAGCATTTTTGATAAAAAATAAGCTGACCACATGAATGGCCCACCTAGCTTGCGAATCAAAGCTACGTTCAGTTGTGAGGTCATCCATGCGCAGGAAACTGGGTGGTAATCGGGTGTGCGGTGGTGTATTATGCCAGGGTTCCCCACACATTTAGTGTAGGTATTTAATGTTGCCACTGTATCTACAGCAAGAAAGACTTGGCCACCAATTGTTTTACATCAGGCCCAAAATGTTGTCAGAAGCAGTTGCATAACTGATATTGTTTTCCAGACATCCCTTTCCTACCAAAGATATCCTGTACCGCTACCGGTTCCAAGTGCCGGATGTGGACACGTATGATATCAGCTGGACCAAGTTCTGTAGCGAGAAACTGGAGAACTACAACTGGAACTACCTGGATCAGTATTTATGTACGCGGGGGGAAGGGGAGTTTGAACTCAAAGAGGTAAGTACATCATTTGAAAGAAAATTGGGTCTTCTATTCAACGAATGCGATGGAGACGGAAAACAAAAATAACAATCACTGTTCTGAACAATTAAACTCAAAACCTTCACAATATCTACTGCATTAGATCTTAGATAGGTAGACATATGGATTCATCGCCACAGGCCAATTGCCATAAGACCCATTAAAGAACCCTGGCCACACCTAATCTCGGTGAATCTAGTCTCAGTGTGACTTCACTAGGAGACAAGGACCAATGAGGGTTCTCTTATCGATATGTGCAAAACGCACCTCTTGAGTGATCCTGGCCAAAATCTGGGCTTATTGTTGTAGTCAGGCTGTTAAGCGAGACCTGCTGATTGCGTATCTGGTGATCGACATTCGTGATTAGATATAAGGTAAACTAACAACATATTTGTATAGTATTCTATCTTCTAAGACTAATCTCCAAAACATGTACACATGATAGCCATAGTTGATAAGCAATGAATAAATAAAAAAATAATAATAATAAAGTACATCTTGACCCATTCTCATTCTCACTGCAGCCAAAATTAGCCTGACAATTTTGGTTAAATCTTTCAAGCAATAGCATAGTTGGAAAAGTACTTTGAAGGAGAAGTGTTCATTGGATTTGAACTGAAAACTCGCCCTCAGATATTTTAGAATTCATGCTTTATATATTTATTATCTATTCAGACAACAATGTCATTAATGTCTGCGAAATCGGGCGATGTAGGGTTTCAACTTCTACAGAAATACTACAGAATTCCGACATTGAATTTATGTTCTTTTTCCTTGTTTGCAGTCTCCAAAATTCTGGCCATGTAGATTTCAGCTTCTACAGAAATGCAACAGAATTCTCACGTTGAATTTACATTCTTTCTTTTGATTCCAGTCTCTGAAATTCTGGCGATGTAGATTTCAACTTCTACCGGCATGCAACGAGGCAACAAGAAAGATCATTGCAGGAGCAAAGAGGTAGAAATCTACTCAGTTCTCTTTTCAAGATCAATTATTGTAAAGATCAATCTTCCTGTGGAATTGATTTGCACCGAGTTTGATTTTTTTTCGTTCCAATTACAAATTGGTTTTCTCTGCAGTCTTTAAGGTTGTTGAGCCAATAATGTTGAAGCTTTATCTTTCCCTTATTGAGGCATTAATTTGGCCAATAGAAAAGACTTTTCCCATGTCATTCCGCACCTTCACCCCTGAAATAAAATGAACCCAGAAACAGGTAAGTTCCGATTTTCATAATAGTTTGTTTAAGCACGACGTTTATAAGTATGAATCAATAGCAGAACAGCACAAACTAGCAGGCGGTTTTCTGAGGACTTCAGATCTTATGGACAAACTTCACAGGCGTAGCTGAGGTACATCCTTGACTTGTACCAGTATCAGCTAAGGTTTAGACACTTGCCAGTGGTTTTCCCTGGGTAGTCCATTTTTGTTCACCTTTACCAATTGGCTAGTCATGATTTAGCCTTAACCATTTTAGCTCATGGTGGCCAAGAGCAGTCTGACAATTTTGATGAAATCTTGCAGTCGAAAGCTTAGTAAGGAAACTTAGCGGTAATGTAGCAGCAATTTTGATGAAATCTTGCAGTCGAAAGCTTAGTAAGGAAACTTAGCGGTAATGTAGCAGCAATTTTGATGAAATCTTGCAGTCGAAAGCTTAGTAAGGAAACTTAGCGGTAATGTAGCAGCAATTTTGATGAAATCTTGGAGTCGAAAGCTTAGTAAGGAAACTTAGCGGTAATGTAGTAGCAATTTTGATGAAATCTTGCAGTCGAAAGCATAGTAAGGAAACTTAACCGCAATATAGTCGAAAAAGTGACGAAATTCAAAATTCAAAATTCCTCAACTTGATGAGCATGGTATGTGCTTGTTTTCAGATGTGACATTTACGAGGAAAAGCCAGTGGCGGAACAGCAGCAGCTGATCGAAGGCTTCCTACGCTTCCTCGAAATCATGAACAAAATCCGCCGGCCTAGTCAGAGTCGGAAGTCAATGGTAAGTCATCCAGTCTACCTCGCAAAAAATCCCACCTTTCCCTTTTCGAGTTGGAACTTACATGATAGCAAGGTTTTACCCGCCTCTGTAGATTTTATAGCATCTAGGATTCAGCAACATTGTATCAGTATTGTTGTAATATTGTGTTATTATTTTTACAATATTGTATCAGTATTGTTACAGTATCGAAGCACAGTTTAATCAGTATTGATGCAGTATTGTTTTGTGTCCACATTGCATCAGTGTTGAACTTATACAATACGTCACTTTAACATTCTTGCTTCCTATCCTTACATGCTTTTAAGCTAGAGTCTCATTAATTAGAACCAAAAACCTTATAAGTTGGCATTTGAGCCATAAACGGGTTACCAGCATTGACCAGTCAAGTCCCTCACTGTCCAAGTATAGCGTTTGCTATGCAGATATAAGTCATGAAACAGCTGAAGATATTCTCCTGCAACTGCGTTATTAAGGCTCTAGTTGCTAAATTAATAGTGAGTTTTAAGTGTAAGAATTGCCATTTTTCTTGGAAATATCCAGGTTATCTTTCTTTGTCTTCACTGTCTCCTTCATGTATGTACTACAAAATGGTAACTCTTATCACCCTTTACGGCATGAAAATCAAATCTTTAAGACAGGTGTGTTAAGAAAATCCAAGAGATAAAAGCAAATTTGAATTTATGATTTAAAATCCAATTATTGTCTAAGAGAAAAGTAATTTTCCCATAGTTTTAATTGCATACTATTAACGCCCTTGATACCTTATGTAGATTCTCAATGCATCTATTATGTTTTGCATGTACTTGTCTTTGCATTGCAGGTATCTTAACTCATAGTTTTATTCAGTTTAACAATTTATTTCTACTAATATACACAGTTTGTGATCTATGGACTTTGTTTGCAGTGAACATCATGCTTTTCAGACTTGCATTTGTGTGTGTATTTTCCACCCTCTCATGAGTTCTTAACATTTTTCTTTAAGAGTATCCATGTAAGTAGGCCACTCTATAGGATAAATACAATGACTACAAACTGATATACATTGATCATGATGCATTTTACAATGATTTCTAATGCAAAGGCTGCCATTTACAGTAGTTTTCAAGTTAGCATTGTGATTTTCTTTGATTGCTTAGCTTGAAGAAAAATAGAAAAATTTAAATACTTTAGCTGGAAAGATGATTTAAGATGATATGATTATTGGAATGTGAACAACTTTCTAGTGTAAAAACGTATTTATCATATTGCGATTCATAATCTTATAGACAAAACTAAGCTTTAAGAAAAATTACACCAATCAATATCTTGTAATTCAAAATCATGATAATCAATACATTATGAAAATTTATTTAATAGGGATATAGAATAGGGTGTACTCTTTCTAAAAAAATAAAAGTGCTGTTAAGCGTGCCTTGACTTGTGTACATCAAATATCAATTGTTTAAAAATAAGTTATGGTAGAAATATCTGTAAAACTTTTAAAGAACTTTCCAATCTGCATGGATGCCTGAATTTAAACAGGATACATGATTAGTGTATTACTTATAGTATAATATTCTTGCAAACAGGTATTTCTAATTGTGCTATTTTGTGTAGTAAGGATATTCTGTGGATCATCTGAACAATGAGGCACTTATAACCAACATGGACAGAGTGTAGGCCTCAACCCATTAATACTTAACCATTCCAATGCTGAAGCTACTTTTGTCTAAAGGACAAGGAGGCAAAGAGTTTTGAAAAACATCTAAACACTGTCATGTTGGTATTCATTGGATAGCTCTTGCTGAGTACTCTCAGATGAGTACCCATGTGCCAGGGTTTCAGTGAATTTTCATTTTTTTTGCATCATTTTGGATTGATCAAAATAGCCACCAACAGCATAAGGGTTAAGCTCGATGATACTTTTCGCAGTAACTTTTGAATTGAGAATGATTTTCAAAAGATATTTGGAGGAGAGTTGTTGGTAATGTTCTGATCAACATTTCTCCTTGAGATGTTTTGCCAACTGTGCTAAAGCCTGTAAGATTTCATCAAAATTGTCAGGCCGGTTTTGTCTGCTGTGCGCATTAATGGGTTAATTCCTTCCTTAATTACACTGCTTGGTGGAGGGATAATTAAACACTCAGAAGTCTATGTTGATTAAGCAATTATTTATAAAAGAAAATAATCATTGAATATTGGTTTATCTGAATATGAAAAACAGTATTAATCTGAGTATCTTTTAAAAAAGCCAATATTTAAAGGAAAATTGCATCTTAGACCAGTTGAGCTGAATGTAGTAGTTTTAGCATAAGTGTGCCATAGTATAATTCATAGGAATTGGGTGTCTATGTAATTTTAAGGAATCGGTTTCTATCTCCTATTTTAAGTAGGTATCTATTAGGTCTATGTCTTTGGGATAGGTATGGCAAACCAGGTAGTTTTCTGTAGGCGTGTGTGTGTGTGTGTGTGTGTGTGTGTGTGTGTGTGTGTGTGTGTGTGAGAGAGAGAGAGAGAGAGAGAGAGAGAGAGAGAGAGAGAGAGAGAGAGAGAGAGAGAGAGAGAGAGAGAGAGAGAGAGAGAGAGAGAGAGAGAGAGAGAGAGAGAGAGAGAGAGTGTGTGTGACTAGAAAAATATACTCCCATCTTGATTTAGAAATAATTTCAAAAATGCAATGCTGGTAAAGGGTTGAAGTGAAAAACACGCATATTTAACTTCCTAAATCAATTTTGTTTTAGAATTTGGAATTTTCTTTACATTTTGAATAAGACTGTTCCTTGGTGGGGTTTGTTGTCAGGATAAGATAGATAGGTAAAGTGGAATCTTAGCCCTTCCAATGCTGAGGCGACTTTCATGCAAAGCACAAGGACGCAAAGATTTTTGAAAATCATCTAAACCCTGTTATGTTGGTATTCATTGGATAGCTCTCACTGAGTACTCTCAGATGAGTACCCATTTGCCAGGGTTTCAGTCATTTTTCAGGATCTTTGCATCGTTTTGTAATGACCAAATTAGTCACCAGCAGCATAAGGGTTAAGGTGATGGGTACCATTGCAAGCCAGTTAAAAGCCCTGTCCCAAAACAAACCTCAAAGCAGCATAATCCCATAACTAGGTGTATCTCCAGGTTCCTGAGTGTTATCAGGTAGAGAATATCATCGCCACCTGTCATTATTCAATCCATATTCTGTTTTATTTCAAAATTTACAACTTTTTTTTCGAATGACATATTCTCATTAATTACGCAGTTGATGGTTACTGTAGGTTCATAGATACCTTAGGGATGTCATTGACTATGCCCAATAATAAGTATTTTTTTTGATTTTTTACTCCTGAAGATTTTTTACAGGCCATAACATTGAAAATTCTAGTGAGAAATCTCGTGTGTGGAGGCGTGGGAACCCCTTTGATAGTAGTGGACATACCACGCTGATCACTCCTGAGCACTCGAAACAAAAGAGAGTTGCACAAAGATACACATCGACGATCTCAAAACAATGGCTTGTGGTCAGGATGCTATAAATAGGTGCACGTGAGGTCACCAAGTGAAGATGGTGTGGAGATTTCTAACTAAAATTTTCAACGTTATGGTCTGTAAAATTCTTCAGCAGTAAAAAATCAAAAGAATACTTTTTATTGGGCATAGTCAATGATATCCCTAAAGTAACTCTGAACCTGCAGTAACCGTCACCTGCGTAATTAATGAGAATATGTCATTTGAAAAAAAAGTTGTAAATTTTGAAATAAAACAGAATATGGATTGAATAATGACAGGTGGCGATGATATTCTCTACCTGATAACACTCAGGAACCTGGCGATACACCTAGTTATAGGATTATGCTGCTTTGAGGTGTGTTTTGGGAGAGGGATTTTAACTGGCTTGCAATGGTACCAATCACCTTAAGTTGAGTCAAACAATCATTTGTACAAAATTTCATTTTGCTGTAAAATTATGGCATGTGCTGATGAACGGAATGGTCGGTGGTAAATTTGCATCAAAGATGAAGATAGGATTACGGTCTCATAGTGACATGCTACATGATGTTTGTATGCAGTAGAGGTAGGGTCTGCAGTGAATGATTTTAAAGTAATAATGATCAAGCATGTGTGCCTAATATCTCTGTCAATTCTTTGTTGTGTGATCGCACAATCCCCTTCATAGCTATCTGAACATATGAACTTATTTCTTAACCCTTCCAATGCTTAGGCTACTTTCGTCCAACACACGAGGGTGCAAAGATTTTCAAAAACCATCTAAACCCTATTATGTTGGTATTCATTGGATAGCTCTCGCTGAGTACTCTCAGATAAGTACCCATTTTCCAGGGTTTCAGTCATTTTTCAGGTTTTTCGCAAAATTTTGTATTGGCCAAATTAGCCACCAGCAGCATAAATGTTAGCATATGAAGATAATTCACTGATCAGGAAAGCTTAAAACAAAACCAGATTTCACTAAACTACAACATGTGATTATACAGGTGATCTTGCTTACCTCTGACAGATAGGGACCAAGAAAGAGTGTCCAAGGTAACCAGAATTAGAGTTGAACTAACTCATTCTAGTAGATAGGAATAATTTGAGACTTTGAGCTTTTGTCCGGGCTACGGAAAAATCCATAATGGAATGCAAGATATCTCTAAGTTTGCTCTTAGCACTCATATACATAGCAGTTTGACTTTAATCTCGTATTATTTCAATTGTCATATTTAGAAACTCCAGATCATTACATTTGGTTGTCCTGATGTGCATATAGAAATGAATTGAGTGTCTAAATGATACCCAGAAACCCTGCTGGCTTAGACCCTGTTTAGAATATATAACTAGATGATGCCTAATCTGGTTGTGGTGGCCTTCGATTTATTTTTATTTTCCCACAATGCAATGTGTTTAGAGTAGGGAGGGGGACATGACACATTATATCACAGGGAGCATGTCCATAGCATGTCTGTCTAACTTAGTGCTAATGCTATCTCTGTGATCTATTCTTAATCGGATAAACTTGCTCTCTGTCGCACTCCTATTTACATAATACTTGATTCCTATCACACGCTCTATGCACCCAGCAAGCCCAAATGGTCTGACAGATATTCAGTTTTTCCAACCGTTTTTGTAAGATATGTTCAAAAATTGTTGCATTCTTCTTTTATGAGTATTTTTAAAAACATATCCCAGTTGCAACTTGCATCCTTACTGCAGTTTTTGAATAGATCCAAAGTCTCTATCTACTCCTTGTCAAAGGAAATGCTATCATCAGCCAGTCACTATAAAAGAATTTCCCTTAAACCCACTGCAGATTCATTTCTCTTTCATTTTGTCCTCTCTGAATGTAATTTCAAAGTATAAGAAAGAAAATAGAACATAGCAGGTTTTCGATAAAATACTAAGTTTGAATCCACTAGCATTTTTTAAATGCAAAAAAATAATAATCATAATATATGATTGTAAAAGTATACATATATATATATTTATATATATATATATATATATATATATATATATATATATATATATATATATATATATATATATATATATATATATATATATATATATATATATATATATATATATATATATATATATATATATATATATATATATATATATATATATATATATATATATGTTACAGTAAGAGTGTCAAACCAGGGATTTAGTCAAATCCCTAAAACTTTCAGGGAATCTGTCAAATTCTTGTTTCACTCACGGATTTGGTCCCTAAATGTCTAGAGATTTTACTAAATCCTTGAAAATAGGAGGGTCAGAATGATGAAATTGATAAACGTTGACTGAGATACTAATTATCATCATCATCAAGCAATACTTTTTGGCTGAGCATTGATTATTCAGCATTACTTTGTACCTCATTACTTTGATAATCAGGAATCATAAGTAGCGCTCAACAAAGCATAAAACAAAGGTAATTGTCATTCAACAATCCCTCTGAAAGGTCTCCAGTAAACAAGTCAAAAATGACCCACCTATTCTTAGGGGTTTAGTCATATCCGTAGACATTTAGGGACCGAATCCTTGAGTGAAACAGGAATTTGACAGATTCCCTGAAAGATTTAGGGATTTGACTAAATCCCTGGTTTGACACTCTTACTGTAACATATATATATATATATATATATATATATATATATATATATATATATATATATATATATATATATTATATATATATATATATATATATATATATATATATATATATATATATTATGTATTATCATATATTCATATTAAGAGTATGATTGGATTGGATAACTGTCAGTCTATTTGGACAATGCAAAAGTGAATAGAGTATAAATATTCTGATAATAAACCATGCAGAAGGCACCTAAACCAAACCGTAGGAAGAGTATGACCAATTTGCTGCTATTGCGCAAAGCCGCCGCACCACCTGGTGGCCAGGAGGGGAACCATGCGGGTGTCAGTGAATATATTCATGTGGAACCAGGTACCGCGGCCGCCTCTCCTCCAAAACCAGGCAAAAAGGTGCGTCAATATTGGCAAAAGCTTGTCGTGAAATGAATACAATTAAATGATAGATGTAATGAAATGTGATGAATGATAAATATGATTGGTAATAAATGAAATAAATGATAAATATGGTGAATGATATTGCTGGTTCTCAATAGAATCATAAATGAAATCTTAAAAACATATCTAATATTTTCTTTTTAAGTCCATTATATCCTTTTTTTCTCAAGTACTTACTTTTATACTTCGAAACGGTTTGAAGGCTGCCCTAGAAACATATGGGGTGAGGAACTTTTGGACAGACACTGGCTAGTCACAATAAGGCTTTGATATGGCAAACAAAATGACAATAAGTGAAATTTCATTCTGATTCCCAATGATTCCTGTTATGATGAAAGTCCTAGGGCTGTAAAGTTCAACACAGGGGCCTGCCCTGATAGCCGTGGCATTTCTGCTGCCGAGGCATGTAAGAAAGCTGCCAGTGACTTGGGGTTAGGCGATTGTTTTTGCTGGGCACTCCAGTTACCTCCACTACTTTCAACTGGCTAGCCACTACTTAGCCACAATATGGCAGAAAAAGTGACGAAAACAGAAATTCCAGAACAAAGCATAGTCTCATACTGGCAGTCTACTAAGTGGCAGTACAAGGTGTGGATTGGTGTGCTATTTTCTGCACCCTAGGACTCCTTTGTGCCTCCAGAGATATACCGTATACAGTGTTAATATTGCAGCAGTTTTAATGCGTACTCTGGAGTCAGCATTTATACAGCATTTATCATTATTTGGAAATTCCATCACCATGCTTCTATTGTACAATACGCCAACATTTTACTAAGTGGCAGACTAATTAAGTGGCAGTACAAGAAGTGAATGGGTGTGCTATGTTCTGCACATTAGGACACCTGTGTGCCTCCAGAGATATACTGTATACAGTGTTGATATAGCTGCGGTTTAATTGATGTATATGCATACTATGGAGGCCAGGGTCATAGCCAGGATTTAGGAACTGGGTGCCCAAAATTGGCAATTTAAAAGTTTTGGGGCATCCAAATTTTTAAGGGACACAATATACTCAGATTTCAACCATAAACATGTATAAATTGATCAAAATAAGGGATGATATCCTTATACAATGTCATTGGAATCATATGGGGATGGAAAAGTTCAAATATTTGCTTGAGATTGACATTTTAAGAAATTCCTCACAAAAAAATTGGGTGTCCTGAGGGGTTCTTTTTAAGGGTTTGGGTGTCCAAAAACACACCCAGACGCCCTGCTGGCTAAGACCATGATGGAGTCTGCATTTATTAAATTGTGCATCACTATTTGGACATCCCATCACCATACTTCTATTGTACAATATGCTAACATTCAACAACCCAAAAACCAGGAAAAATGATTCCTTTCCTTTGGCAGAGTACTTAGGCATTAGGTATAGGGTTGTTCCTGGGGTTCTACATTGCTGCTACTATGAAGGAAGTGTGAGGCTTGGAAATACCCAACCAATACAGTCAAACCTGCCCGAGCGACCACCTCTATTGAAAGACCACTTTTTTATTTCCCGTGGTCTAACATTCTAGTTAAAATGACCCTCTATTAAGAGACCATATTTTGGTCTTCTTGCTTGGTTGGTCTCTTAATACAGGTTTGACTGTATAGATAACTCATGCACCTCTGTGCTTGATGTGGAACAGAGTGTGATTTGAGAGGGAGAGAGTTGCAATGAAACGACCTACCGTATTAGCCCGATTAAGCGCAAGGTACCAAATAAGCGCACCCCTCCCCCCTATTTTTCACGGTTAGAGGGGGAATGGCCCGCCCAATTGTCATAAAAAAACTTGTAAAACTTCCCCCCAGAAGAAGTAAGAAAGGCAGAATCACATAATTACCTTTCCTCTTGCCGTGTCTACAAACCAGCAGTGAATTCCGCCATTTCAGCAGTTCCTTCGCTCTCTCACTGTTCATATTCGCCGCATGATTGTTCTATTAACCAATTAACGATCTTATCACATGCGGCAAACGTCTTTAGCAAACTGAACAGGGAGAGCGCAAAGGTGCAATAACGGCCAATACGCTCCGACCGGCAATCATTAAGGGGTGCGGTAAAACGGAAGATTGCCAACATCCCTTCTACAGAAAATTTTCCCAACCTCTACCCGCACCGTGCGCTTAATCGGAAGAATATGGTACTAATCTTACTGGTTATGTATGCAAGTCAGGGCAGTGTGTAACTTACCTGTATTGTGAGACAGTGTGAGACAGTTGCAACTGGATGGGATTGGTCTCAAATGGCTTCCTGCAAGTGATGTGCTGATTAATGCTTAGCCTGGTTCTCAGGCTGAGTTAGGTATAGTGCCACCACCACTATATTTACTGGGTAGTAAGTAGGTTTACTGTCCCTTTCAAACTATACATGGCAGCACAGTTTTCAGGGGCTGCAGTTTGTGACGGGAGGGAAGGGAATCTCATATTTCCTGAATTTTGCCCTGTTCAAATGTTATAAAAGGTGATTTATGTGTAAAGATAGATAACAATGTTGATTAAAGACTCAATAAAGTATAATAGTGTAAGCGAGCGAAGACTACAAAGCTGCTTAACCCAATGCTTATCTTTTCCAAGTCATTTCTGTATCTGTAGCAGAATTTCCCATTTGTTATTACTATAATACATATATATATATATATATATATATATATATATATATATATATATATATATATATATATATATATATATATATATATATATATATATATATATATATATATATATATATGTGTGTGTGTGCGTGTGTAAGTATGCATACACTCTTCCCCATGCACCCCACCCCACATTATGTTTTAGATCTATGTTACCAGGATGTTTTGAAGAAAAGATGTTTGAAAATGAATCTTAAAATATATGTTGAACACACTTAAAGCTGTTTTAAAATCACCAATACCATTGGTAGACTTTCTGTGAATTAAAAGTTGACGAATAAATAAGGACTCCAAAAATGTAACAAATCCAAGCGTACTTTGTAAAGAGAGAGGGACAAACCCATTTATACCTGAAATTATATGAAAAAAAAGGGGCTGGCTGTGAAAGTTTCGGGTCATGAGAAATTTGAATCTTTTGATGGTTAATTTTTGTTCTCTTTGTTTGATGGATTTCTACGTGTTTCGACAGATCCAGTCGGGTAGTGCCTCGTCGGTCACCTCCAACCAGCCCGAGACCGCTCTCCAGGAGAAACAAGGGGATGCTGGCAAAACAGGAACAAGGTAGATGAGGCCTAAAAATCTCTTTGTTTCCTGTAATGGTCAAAAAAAGGGTATATAGGAATATGAAAAAATATTTTTGAATTTTCTTTTCAAAAAATGAATGTTCCGTGCATGTTTGGGAGATGGAAGGACGGAAGAAATTTTTGGGTTGGGATTGTTTTGAGGAAAAATTTTTTATGGTCGAGTTACAGGAAACAAACAACTTTTTTAGGCCTGAATTAGACATTAACATTTTAGATTTGGGATTACCTACAGTTCAGTATGTTCCATGTATGATAAAGTTAAAGTTAGGGTTGGGATTGTTTTGAGGAAAACATTTTTATGGTCGGGTTACAGGAAACAATACAACTTTTTTAGGCCTGAATTAGACATTAACATTTCAGATTTGGGATTACCAACAGTTCAGTATGTTCCATGTATGATAAAGTTAGCCCATTTTGTCTCTAGAGTACACACACAGACTGACAACATCCAGTGCACTGTGGGTGCATGCTTGTGTTGCCCAGCACAACTAACATGCCTGTAGTACAATCAGGGCTGTGCTCAGTTCAGTATTGACCAGTCCCTCATGTATCTCCTGCACCTATTGGCTGCAAGCAGGGTATATCAGTTTATCCTGTGCAGTGACTCGTATACCTAGTCACTTGTAATGGGCTTCTCAGCAATGGAATTATTTTTATATTTCATAAGGTTGATTTAAAGGTTTTTACTCCAATTACAGAAATCCTTGTCAGAACTTGATGACCAGCTTTGGGTATTCTTTTAATCTGTTTCTGGATTTCGAAATTACTTTTTTGCAAATCCTTCGAACTGCATTTTAAACTAATTCCTTTGTGTGCTGTTCAAAATTTTTAAGTATTCAATATCTGACATAGGTTGAGGTTGCCTCAGGAAGGCTGCTCAATAACATCTAGATCATGTTAATAGATTTCAGTTAAATTTTATCCGAATTTTTGGAATAGGTAATAGTGATCTTTAGTTTATATTTTACTAAAACACTACAGGCGTCGTCGTCGCCGCCGCAAACATCGGTAATGTATTTGTCGGATTATTTCATAAATCAAATGTTTTTCTTGGTCCACATTCTCTTCTCTCTCTTTGGTCATGATATCAGTAATTATCGCAAACATCGGTAATGTATATGTCCGATCATTTCATAAATCAAATGTATCACACACTCTCCATTCGGTCATGATATCAAAATTTATTACCTCTCTGGTATATATCAACTCACCAAAGAAAGTTAATTTGTATTCACATAAATCATAAATCATAAAATTTACATTCACATATATGTGGTAATATTTCTGAACATAGGTGGCGCCACCTGTCACCAGGAGCACCGCTGTAATAACTTCATACCAGAAAATGTTTGCCTTGGTGAGTTGTTCCAGCAAAATGAAATTTATGCTTTTAATACGAAGATTTTTCTCAAATCTGCTGGACTTTATATTGTGTAATTTTTAAAGTTGGCTGAATGGCAATCCGGCAAAAAAAACATTTATGTGAATGTGCGCATTGTGCGTACATATTTGTTGATTTCTTGGAATGTTAATATGAATGTGTATGTAAATTTAAGAATGAGATAGAATAGGATTGGTTAAAATCTAATTGTGTGAAATTGGTGATTGGTGTGAATGGAAGTAAACTTTAAGATTAAGATTGACAAGGAGTCCAATTTGCTTGAGAAGAATTTGTTAATTTGAAAATAAGTTGAGGATACAATTCATAGTTTTATGTTTGAGTATAGCAAAAATCTTATAAAAGTTTCCCAAAACTTTCATAATATTTACACTTACGAATATGGTATCAGCCATTTTAACAATAAACTAAAATAGCAATCTGATTGCATTTAAATAATGTATAATTAATAAGGACATTCTAGAATTTTCTCAGAAAAATCCTAGGACTTCTCAGGAAGTCACAGCAACACATAGTGAGGGGTTAAGCTCAGATTTGTCAAGTCAGGAAGTTTGAATGTCAGTTTTGCCTGTTTCCATATCACCAAGCAGAGTCTATTTCAGTTTGAAGTCTCTGATTTCACCTAGGAGGCAGATTTGGCTGAAATTATTCCCAGAAAAGTAGAAAAGTTCCACTGATCTTATAAATGTGTCTTTTTCCAGCAGTGTCGTGGACCACCTTAAAGACTGATTTTATAAATGTGTCTTTTTCCAGCAGTGTCGTGGACCACCTTAAAGACTGATTTTATAAATGTGTCTTTTTCCAGTAGTGTTGTGGACCACCTTAAAGACTGATTTTATAAATGTGTCTTTTTCCAGTAGTGTTGTGGACCACCTTAAAGACTGATTTTATAAATGTGTCTTTTTCCAGCAGTGTCGTGGACCACCTTAACATCAACTCGCCTCTGGAGGATATCCTAGAAGCCATGAAAAATCCAAGGTAAGTGCCGAACTAACCGCCTACATGCCCACACTTTTCCCTTTAAACCATTCATGCCCCGAGGTTTACTTCACCAATGTCGTCTGTAACTTTCAAACTTTAGAAAATAACTTTGAACTGAAGCGTAAATTCTAAAAATATTCGAAGGAGAGTTGTTGATAGAGTTCTGATGAACAAATCTCCATCAAATATTTTCTACATATTGCTGTTGTTAGAGAGATATCTCCAAAATTATCAGGCAGTTTTGGTTGTTACGGGCATGAAGGGGTCAATTTATTATTTGGTTCTATCAGATTTTTGAAAGTGGTATAGGAGTGACTTTAATGAATAAAGCTTGGAATATCAAGAGTTTCCTAGGAATATCTCATGATTTTCTAGGAATCTCAGTACACTCAGTAAGGGAATACACAGTTTAAAATAAAATGGAAATATCTGAAGAAAAATGTAGAAAAATTTCTGATGAGCATTTTTCCTCAAATTATTTCCAAAAATATTTTTGTCAGAGGGTCATCACCTGAATTGTCAGATTAGAATACCATTACTTGTTTTCAGTGAATGGATAGCGTTTCCTGAATACCAAGCAAGAGGGCCTGCCTCCGTAACCTAACTACACATTTTCAGCATACTGTCGCTTGTTGTTTTCAGTGAAGGGATCGCGTTCCTGAATACCAAGCAAGAGGGCCTGCCTCTGTTACCTAACTACATGTTTTCAGTAAACTAGAATACTGTCGCTTGTTGTTTTCAGTGAAGGGATCGCGTTCTTGAATACCAAGCAAGAGGGCCTGCCTCTGTTACCTAACTACATGTTTTCAGTAAACTAGAATACTGTCGCTTGTTGTTTTCAGTGAAGGGATCGCATTCCTGAATACCAAGCAAGAGGGCCTGTCTCTGTTACCTAACTACATGTTTTCAGTAAACTAGAATACTGTCGCTTGTTGTTTTTAGTGAAGGGATCGCATTCCTGAATACCAAGCAAGAGGGCCTGCCTCTGTTACCTAACTACATGTTTTCAGTAAACTAGAATACTGTCGCTTGTTGTTTTCAGTGAAGGGATCGCGTTCCTGAATACCAAGCAAGAGGGCCTGCCTCTGTTACCTAACTACATGTTTTCAGTAAACTAGAATACTGTCGCTTGTTGTTTTCAGTGAAGGCTTGGATTAAGAAAAGAATGGATATGTAACGAGAGACCAATTACTATATGCCCTATAGTTACATGCTAGCCTCATGCCAGGACTAGCAGATAAGGCAGCAGCACGAGGTCACGTGGGAACAAGGACCAATCAGGGCTCCCGCATCGATTACATTACAGAGAAACCTTATCTCCACCACCTGCTGGGGGTGCCCAGAGCACCTATTAGCGACTATTAATTGACACTGGTTGAGGCTAGCATGTTCAGGTTGACCGGCTGGTTTCCATTCCATGTGTTGGTCTTCTAAGTTCTGTGTTGGTCTTCTAAGGTGAAGGGATCGCGTTCCTGAATACCAAGCAAGAGGGCCTGCCTCCGTTACCTAACTACACATTTTCAGTAAACTAGAATACTGTCGCTTGTTGTTTTCAGTGAATGGATAGCGTTCCTGAATACTAAGCAAGAGGGCCTGTCTCTGTAACCTAACTACACATTTTCAGGAAACTAGAATACTGTTGGTTGTTGTTTTCAGTGAATGGATAGTGTTCCCGAATACTAAGCAAGAGGGGCCTGTCTCTGTAACCTAACTACACGTTTTCAGTAAACTAGAATACTGTCGCTTGTTTTTTTTTCAGTGAAGGGATGGCGTTCCTGAATACATAGCAAGCGGGCCTGCCTCCCCTACCTAACTACACTTTTGTATTCTGGTAACTAGTCACTTGTTCTTTTTAGTGAAGGGATCACGTTCCTGAATACCAAGCAAGCGGGCCTGCCTCCGTAATCTTACTATATGTTTTTCA
>OZ012694.1:33254698-33319547 GCA_963942565.1 Maea johnstoni | reverse complement strand
CAAAAAGCAAATCCCTCCAGCTGCCTGTCACCTTGATAGATACCTCTGCCACTCTATCTACTGATCTAGCACAGCTCAAGGCAGCCTACTCCTTCCCACTGTGTGTTTACAAACAGAGCCCTGCTATTCTCTCTCTCTCTCTCTCTCTCTCTCTCTCTCTCTCTCTCTCTCTCTCTCTCTCTCTCTCTCTCTCTCTCTCTCTCTCTCTCTCTCTCTGTCTCTCTCTCTCGCTGCCTGTCACCTTGATAGATACCTCTGCCACTCTATCTACTGATCTAGCACAGCTCAAGGCAGCCTACTCCTTCCCACTGTGTGTTTACAAACAGAGCACTGCTATTCTCTCTCTCTCTGCCCCCTCCCTCTCTCTCCCTCCCTCCCTCCCTCTCACTCTCTCTCTCTCTCTGCCCCCTCCCTCTCTCTCTCTTTCTCTGTCTCTTTCTCTTTCTCTTTCTCTTCTCTCTCTCTCTCTCTCTCTCTCTCTCTCTCTCTCTCTCTCTCTCTCTCTCTCTCTCTCTCTCTCTCTCTCTCTCTCTGCTTGCCACCTTGATAGATACCCTCGGCCCTCAATCTACTGATCAAGCACAGCTAAAGGTAGCCTGCCATGTACTCCCTAGTGGATAGATGGCAGTGTGGTATACTAGGAGATCAGTTGGAAATATTCACACTAATCTCCCTCGTGTGGCAATTGTGTGAACTAAATGGCCAACAGTAAGCCACAAGTCCCTATCTACTATATGTGCAGGTATTTATATACAATAAACCAAAATCAGAATGGAGCCTTGTAGCTAGGCTAAGCTCAAGGCGACCTACTCCTTCCCACTGTGTGTTTACAAACAGAGCAACTGCTATTTATAGCGCGGCAATCGCACCTCTGACCTACTCAGCTAAACCTGTCCTCTCCTCCCTGCTGCTTGGCATTGCCATCTCAATCTACTATGGCTTGTTTGAAGTGATCTTTGACAAGGGTAGGGTCTTAGTCAGAAGGGCGTTATTTGGACATCAAAACCCTCAGAACACCAGATCGTGTGAGTAATTTCTCAAAATGTCAATTCAAGAATATATATATTTTTTTCACCTCCAAACATAATTCCCATGACATTGCATAAGGATATTATGCCTCATTTTTCAAACTGAAGTATATACATGATGATGGATGTAATATGGGTATATTTTGGTCACCTTGAAACAGGATGCCCAAATATTGCATACTTGCAAATTAGTTTTAAAGATTTATCAAAACATTAAATCAACTCGCCACCTTGAGTGATATGTGAGCTGGATGTACACTTGTACCTGATTCATTCTGATGTGCTACAGAGCAGAGACTGATACACGTTCCCTACAGCTTTTATCCGTACTAACCCACACCTTAAGGTTACAGCCTATGTGTAGAAACAGCTGATGACCACCTTTATTTCTAAGTGCAAAATCACCTTAAAGCTTATGCCAGACCCATTCTAGTAAGCTATAGAGTTAGAATTGTCAAAACACTGGATAAATAACAAACAGCCTTAAGCAATAAAAGAGAAATCACCTAAACATTTGAGCCTAATCCATTTAATCAGATTATACATAATGAAGAGAGTCAAAAAATCTAACCAAGACTAACCACTTTCAGCTATATAGGAGAAATCACATAAACACTTGTGCTAAATTCAGTCATTCAGACAAATATCAAGGTCTGTTAGAAATCAACCAAACAAATTCCGTATCATACAGGGTCTTAGCCATGATTCAGAAACTGGATGCCTAAAATAGGCAATTGCAAAAAAATTGAGGGTCCTATTTTATCAGGAGAGACCACAAATTAATTACACAGATTTATACCATAAACAGACACTTACCTAAATTGTAATAAGGCATAATACACTTTAAATAGTTCAATAATATTGAACCTTACTATATACAATGATATCTTATTGCGGATGTTCTATGCTGCACATGTAAGATCCAATGCCATCCTGTAATTTAATGCTAGCAGAGGTGGTTTAGCATAGAACCCATAAACGGAACCAATGAGCAGGCTTCTTTGTCCTGAAAGTGTCATTAACTACCATATTATATACCTTCTTCCAGCAAATATTCTGGATATTTTGTAATAGAAACAATACATACTATTTAGGTAAATAATATACTTGTTGCATTTGCGCTAATCCAAATACACTTATACAATGTCATTATATGTTTGAGATTGAAATTTTTAGAAATTTCTCAAAAGTTTTTTTGGGTGTCCTGAAGGGTGATTATTGAGGGTTTGGGTGTCCAAATGACCCAGATGACCTGCTGGCTAACACAACGTTCTGTAATAATGGAGAGATCACTTAAATGCCTGTGCCGGATCAAATCAAATGTGCTATAGAGAGCGAAGACTGCCAAGTCCCCCAGAGCCCCCATCCATAACAAACCACACCTCAAGGTCACAGCCTACATTTAGAAACAGCTGATTACCAACCAGGGGGTGGACTGGAACCTGTTGAGCAATGGTTCCATGATCCTGTGGACCATGATCAACTTGAATCCTTACACTGCTGGTGGCTAATTTGATCAAAAGAGAATCATACAAAAAAGCTAATGACTGAAACCCTGACATATTGGTACTCATCTGATAGTGCCAAGTAAGAGCTTTCCAATGAATACCAATATGACAGGGTTTGGATAGCTCTCAAACATTTTGCAGCGTGAATGTTGCTAATCTCTCTCTCTCTCTCTCTCTCTCTCTCTCTCTCTCTCTCTCTCTCTCTCTCTCTCTCTCTCTCTCTATATATATATATATATATATATATATATATATATATATATATATATATATATAAATATATATACATCCTTTTCTATCTAAAACCATTAAATCCTGCAGAGCATAAAAAATCTCAATCTATGTTGGTGACATTTGTTTTTGGTCACAGCGTATAACAACCATTACTCAATTAAATATATATTTTGTGATTTCAATTTCAATTTTTGTTTCATAAGTATTATAGATCTAGATGACACCTGCCAAGTGGATAGACACCACAAATACCACAAATTTGTTAAATCATTCGTCCTGACCACCTCATTGATATGACTTACCTAAAATAGTTTTTAAAACAAGTTTGCTTCGGAAATTCTTGCAGTGTC
Organism: Maea johnstoni; assembly: GCA_963942565.1. Taxonomy (NCBI): domain Eukaryota; kingdom Metazoa; phylum Annelida; class Polychaeta; order Spionida; family Magelonidae; genus Maea; species Maea johnstoni. The sequence continues at coordinate 33,316,427 of OZ012694.1, read as the reverse complement.
AGCAGTGATCTTCTTTTTTTTAAAATATTTTTGTCTTTATTCCACATTGCATATATCATTTTGACAATAAATTCAATATTGAGAGTTCAATATTGGTAAATTTATTAACTTTTGGAAGGCAATTCTATTTCAATAAATTCTCGCAGTGATCTTGACCATAGGTCAGTGCACAGGAGATAACAGCTAGCTGCTTGGCCCGTGATGTATATAGGGTAATGGAACTTGACAGGTGGTGATAAATTTAGCCACCAGGTGGCACTACTGGTCAGCATGGTGTTGGCACACTGCGACCTGCTGGCTGGTCTCCTGGCAGGTGTTGACAGGTCCAGACTGGTGGTCAGAGGGAATATATAGCCTCAGTTAACTCTCTTGCATCATGGGTCGACAATACCCAACACATCAACAAGTAGAGCTAGATGTCTGAAACTTAACCACTCCCGATATGTATTGCTGTATATTTTTAATTTTTAGTATATAATTTATATGAAATTCAGGAATTGAGCGTTATTATATAGGAAGTACATGTACTCACCTTTCTGTACATCCCTGTCTAATAGCTCATCAAAGAGCTGCTTCTGAATTGGCCTAGGTAAGTCTTCTATATCTGAAACAATGAAAATAACAATTTCAATAAACAAATATATACTACTTTTGAACAGTCCTTCAAGGCTTGGTAAAAACCAAAACCAAAATATCAGGTTATTGATCATGTGCAGCAAGTTGGACTTGGACCTATTTTCAGATTGTTCTGCCAGCAAATTAGGCTCCCACACTAATCTAAGAAAAAAATGATGAAAAAAAACATCTATGTACACAACGTTCTTAAATCATTTTTTTTTTTTCACAGGAGGTGTCAGTCAGTCAGGTATCTGGTCGCAAGATAGATGATTGTAAGACTTAGGCTGCTAATATTTACTGTTGTCGTCTAGATATTTCTTTGCTTGGTGCCCAAAAGGCACCTAGCAAAAACATTAAAGGTCAATCCCTGATCCTTTCCATATGAGTGCTAAGGTATTCACTCTTACTCACAGACTGTTTACTGTTTAGTTGGTTCATATTATTGCCACATGATGGAGTTGTTTATAGAGATTCACTAAGTACTGACCACTGTGGCATATTAGTCCTTCCAATGCTGAGGCTACTTTCGTCCAAAGCACAAGGATGCAAAGATTAAGTTTTTTGAAAATCAACTAAACTCTGTCATGTTGGTATTCATTGGATAGCTCTAGTTGAGTACTCTCAGATGAGTACCCATTTACCAGGGCTCCAGTCATTTTTCAGTTTTTTTTGCATCATTTCGATTTGGCTAAATTAGCCAGCAGCAGGCAGTACTTAGCATAAGGGCAAGAACCATCTAAATCTGGCTTAGGGGGCGGCCTAAAATACATGTCGTCATGGTCTTAGCCAGCAGGGCGTCTGGGTGCCTTTTTGGACACCCAAACCCTTAAAAAGAACCTCTCAGGACACCCAAATATTTTTGTGTGGAATTTCTGAAAATCCCAATCCCAAGCTTATAATTGAATTTTTTCATCTCCTTATAATTTCCATGACATTGTTTAATGATAAATATTATGCCTTATTTTGATGAATTTATACATGTTTATGGTTGAAATATGAGTATATTGTGATCCCCCTTAATAATTTGGGCGCCCCAAAATTTTACAACCGACAATTTTAGGCACCCACTTTCAAAATCCTGGCTAAGACACTGCATGTCGTGGATACACATTTTCATGACTGACTAATACTTTCTCCATTGAAGAATATGACAAGTCACCAATTCTATGTTTCCCCATTTTAAGAAAACTTGGTCAAGGCCGGGCCTTGTGTCAGGTAATTTTCTATTGTTGTTTGATGACAGCCCACTTCCTGGTGTGTGTGTGTGTGTGTGTGTGTGTGTGTGTGCAATATCTATGATGCATCATGATTACTCACGAGCAGGCCATTCTTTGTCATGAGTAAAATAAGCCATCAATTTTACAGTGAACACAGTAATAACTAATTTCCCAGGATTTTGAAAGTGGGTGTCCAAAATTGGCAATTGTAAGACTTTTGGGTGTCCTATTTTCAAGAGAGACCACAATATGTCTACGACAAAGCCTGACAAAAAAGGCTAGCTAATAAATGTGTGGACATCTAGGCTGGAGCTAGTAAAACATGTCAGAAAGAGCCAATTATGGGCATCTCTCTTTGCAAGGTAGGAAAAATAGGTACTGTGAAGCCTAGTATATTCTTATTGTTTCAGAGCATGCAAAATATGGTGGATGAGTATCCCTATTGGGCGAGTAAAAATCCGGATTATCAGGGATTGACCTTAATGGTTGTTTACGGGTATTTTGCCCTCTTGAGCATGTGATTTTGCGAGAAGATTTTAAAATGTAGGAGTTAAGTTTGCAAATGGACTTCTCAATGTTCAACTAGAGAGCACAATGAAAATGGGTTTTTTAATCTCCTCTTACTTTAATTACCTAATAGTGCCTGAAAAAAGCATCTAAGAGGACATATTTTTAAGTTGTCTTGGGGGACTTGCCCCCAGACCATCTTAGCCTGGACAATGTGCTTCTTCTGCACTGTTACCGGTGAGCTGCACTTGTAAGCAGAGATTTATCTGCTCCTAAATTCTAAATCCTTGGAGCCAAATCTGATCCTGCCTGAAAGAGTTAAGGTCAACCTCTGGTTATTTTTAAGCTGGGAGTTCTATACATTATTCCCTTACGTTGGTGCCCCTACAGTTCCAATTATATTTATAACCACAACTGTGAAACAAGACCATTGCAACTCAAATATATCTGACATTTTACTTTTTGTGAGGCACAACCTATAAAACTTAACAGAAACACACAATTCTTTTAGGCCTTATTCTTCCCCTTGTGTAGGCTTGAGTACTACTATATTTACTTCATAAGTGAACTGAAAATAGATAGAACTGCACATCCCTAACTGAGAATAGATCTCCTAAAGTTATTGAAGCATCACATTTTAAAGCATTGCATTATAAATAGTTTTTGCACCAATACCAGATGGATAATCTGGAACTTAGCCAGATTTGGAAGTAAGCAAGAACTTATACAAGCAAAGGAAAATGCTAGCTTTCCCTGTTACTATTTGTTTATATGCGGGAATATAAACAAATTTATTCTATTGAAAACACTATTTTCTGTGTAAATAATATGTAGCTTTGAGTAGGGCTGGTATCGAGAAGTACCGATCAACTGTGATTCGAATTATGTAACATTGCTCGAATCGGCAAGGGCATGTTAATACAACTCGATCCTAAGATGAGTACTTCTAAATGTGCTTAACACTGCCATAAACACTCAAGGGAATATAAAACTCCCATTAAAGACTGATAGCTACTGACATGCCGACATGCTGGTAAACAGGAACCTATTGTTTTCCCACGCTCTGCCGAGGCACTCACTCCAGGAGACCGGCAGATAATCGGCTCACCCGGCAACCAATTAGTGGTTGCCATGTGCTTCAGAGGCACATTCGTTTTCATGCTGCCGGCATTCACTTACTTATCATTGCATATAGTCACTATTATTTACATAGAACTTTCCCCTAAAATGTGAAAATGCCCATGCCTTGAAAAAGGATTTACATCCATGTAGACTAAAATGTATCAGATATACATTTTCCTATACATTAACCTAACCATGTAGTTTACTGTATTAACTTCATGAAATAAAGTTCATTGTTATTACCATTATTATCATTATTATGATGATGATGATGATGATTATTATTATTATTATTATTATTATTATTATTATTGTTGTTATCATAATTATTTGAATAATTTGATACCCATATGCCCTGTAACACCCGACAAAAGAATTTTAAATGTATATGAATATATATAATATGAATGATAACATAACTTAATTAGGATTTAATTGAAAATTAAATTTAATTGAAAATTAAAGTGGCACCTTTTCTCTTGTCATTCAAATGAGAATGCCTTGAGGAAAAATACATATCTGTAGTATGAGACCCACAATTAAACTGAAATTATTCTAGTGGATGTAAATAATGCATGATGATGATGTATAAATGTAAATAAATCCCAGCAACTTCAAAAACGACGCTAAGGCTCGGAATTAGGATCGGTATCATAATAATAGTGATGCCAATCTCGAGCCTAAAAATACCAAGTCAATACCAGTCCTAGCTTTGAGTCCTTGACATTATCAGATTATAGTCCGTAAACCCTAAAACTTGACTGAGTGTGTCATCAAATTATTGGCAATTTTGAATAACTATTCATATTTTGAGCTAAATTTGAAAATTGTAATCTGGATCTCTGAGTCTGACACTGGAAAAAATGAATCAGGAATAAATGAGGAAATATTTGGCCAATTTGGAAGAAGGTTTTTGGTTGAGTCCTAATCAACATTTCTTCTGAGCTCGCCAGTTAACTGTTTATTTGTACCTTTTGTATTGACTTAAATTCTAGGTAGGAGATAACAAACTCAGTTTATTTTCTTTTGTTTATGTTCATTTATATTATATGCTTTGCATGTCTGAAACTATTTTGTATGTGCAATTATACAGCCAATAAAGATTAATTCATTCATTCCTTTCCTTTTTCCAAAAGTTGCACTTTTTAAAGAAAGGTCACTTTGGACAATTTCAAAATGGAAAAAATAAAATCTAAATCCAAATCCAACAACTACTTGTACATAATAGCCTGTCAAAAAGACTGAGCATATAAGTGTTTACAAACTGCTATTATTGGAGTTTTTCACCTAGTAGATCTATATCACAACCTGAAAATAAGCTGAAATGCACCTTTTTGTTAGGCCTGACTCTGATATCTAACAGAAAACTCAGCTGTGTTAGTCAAAAAGACTGAGCATCAGTGTTTACAAACTGCTATTATTGGAATTTTCACCTAGCAGATATCACAACCTGAAATGCACCTTTTTGTCAGGCCTGACTCTGATATATCTAACAGAAAAGCGGCTGCGTTAGTCAAAAAGACTGAGCATCAGTGTTTACAAAGTGCTATTGGAGCCTGCATCTCTCCATGCTTGAGTATCATGTTTATAAATGAGTCATGCATCCTTAGGTGCCTGACTCTGCCCTCGGGGGACCCCGATCCTCAAATGGCTCTCTTCAAGGCATATTTACCGGAAACGCTGCTCGCAAGCAAGGTTTGTTAACCCTCCCAATGCTAAGGCTACTTTCACCCAAAGCACAACAAGGCTCGAAATTAAGCTTTTTTTTCCAGGGCGCCCAAATGCATCTTCGTAAGCTACCTAAAGGTGTTCTGTATAGAAAACAGTACATCTTTGGGCTCCCTGCAAAAATTTGAGGGAACCACAGGAGAATTCAGACCCCTGAACTCCTGGCAATCCCTAATTTTGAGCCCTGCACAAGGATGCAAAGATTTTTGAAAACCATCTTTAGAAACCTTGTCATGTGGGTATTCATTCCATAGCTTTCACTGAGCACTCTCAGATGAGTACCCATATGCCAGGGTAAAAAGATTCAGTAATTTTGCATCATTTTGTAACGGCAAAATTGGCCACTATCAGCATAAGGGTTAGTGTCCCTACGGGGTAAGATATGGAGGCACCTGGATAAATACACTGCTCTACACTACTGATCAGCTATGCAGGCTGGTTTTTAGTGGTGTAATATTTACTAACATACATGCACTTTACATCAGACTCCACTCACTGAGCACTTGGATGCTCATCTAAGCTGCGCAGTACTGCTTATTTGTTACATGCTGAAACTATTACATGCATATTGTATTCATAAGGATATTTTTGTGACGAGATGAGATTGTTTAAGTGGAAACTAATTAGATGAAGGGAATGGTTGGAATAAGATGTTTAGGGAGCTCCTAAGGCCCCTGTGTATGTGCGTGTGTATTGAAAATATATGTCAAATATATACAATGCACACATAACTCAGAGAGACTCCTTGCTTCTGGCTCAAACTAAATTTAAGCCCTGCTATCACTGTCTTGTTATCAGTAATAAACAGCACTACTTGATATATAGAATCTATATTATAGATCATTATGATGCTCAAGACTAAATGATGGAAATGATTTTTAGACATGTAAAAGTATGAATTTACATTTTAAATATCAAATGAAATTGATTTAAATACATATTGCACTTCAGATCAATTTTGTTGACAAAAGAATTATCTACTAGCACTGTTTTACTATCTTTCTCAAAACATAATCTTGAGCTTTTGTTATCAAAATATACCGTTAGACCTTGTGTTTGTGAAGGAGTGAAAACTATGGTACTATTTTTAAACAGAAAGAAATCTCCAGTTATCAAAGGCTCAGGTTGCTGGTGACCTTGAGAATGATACCCGGAATGATATAATCGCTAAAGGTCAAGGTGAGGAGAGGTCATAGAGCACCAGCTGCCAGCTGACAGGCTGTGTGTCAGATCATGATGGAAATAATTTGCTTCCACGGATGGTGGGACCAAATGTCCAAAGGTTAGCAATTAGTTATCAGTTCACGGATAGGTCCAACTTTCTAAAACAAAACATATCCACTCATGTCTGTCATGCTCCAAAAAGCCTAAGGGCCATATCACAATAATTGCGATGGAGAAGTTAAAAAAATAACTTCGTTTTACCAATATAAAGTGATGATGTACTGAAAATAGACATCCTCAAGAGTACAAAAATGAAATAAATCGTAACCTAAACCCTGTGTGTTACGGACGGGAAAGTGATTAGAATCATTTATTTTTTATAGGATTGTCAGAAGTATACTTTTTTGGTGAGTATTTGATTAATGATGTAACAAATTTGTAGAAAACAAATCACACAATTGGTTACAGGGCTCGTTCAAGCTGTTACGGAATCACACTTTTGCTGTTCAAGCTTAGATATCTTTTAAATGGAAAAAGTTAGGAAATCATGCTTTATATGGTTGTGTAGGGCTTTGAAAGTTCTTTTAAATGGACCAAGTTCCAACTTCCCCAGAAAATGATTTTTGGGTAAAAAAGTGAAAAAACATGCCTGTTACGGAATCACTCAAAATTACCATCTGTTTTCTACCACTTTAATCAAATACCACTTTCATGCTGTTCCTGCCACTTTTTTCCAAAAGTTTCTTTATCATGTGGTAGTTAAATTTGTTTTGCACAGATTCCACCACAAAGTTAGGTGTTGAATAAGTTAAAGTGAACTTTATTCAAGAAACTTTAACAGATGGTCTTGTTACGGAATCACATTTACCATTTGTTACGGAATCACATTTTCTGTAACAATCAATATCTTTCATTAAAAGAGTGCACTATGGTGAAATTTCCTGCTTTAATAAAAAGTTAAGTTAGTGTACTGATATAAAGACATAAATTTTACTGAAGGGAGCACTTAATTAGGAATTAGATGGCAGCAGAGAGTGGGTTTTATACATCTCTGATGGTAGGTAACAGATGACAATGTCTAATGTTAGAGGGACCACTTCCCCACAAGGGCAATTGTTAGACAATTAACTTATATAAGCTGTAATTGATATAACATTGAAGCTTCTTATAAATAGATCATTAATCTGAAAAGGTTTTGAAAAACATGATGTTACCTTCTGCGTTCTCAGAGGTAGATTTCACTCACTACCTGGTCAGTTTTATACCACTTCCTGTACACATCAAGGATGTTGGTATACCCCAGACAATGTGGATTCTGTTTTTCCTCCACTGTCCCCTCTCATTAACACCCCTTATTGTTTAGTCTGGGGAAGGAGGATATGATTCGGGGGGGAAATTGCATCTACCCTGATTAACTGAATGGGTGGCTTCAGGATTAGGGATGTAGAGGTGAATGGAGACATTGCATTTGCAGACAGGATGGAGGTGTCAGTCAAGGTACACATCTGTACACATACCAATTGATATCAAACTAGCTGAGTTATGAATAAATTATGAACATTTATAGTTAATGCCAAATTTCCTAAATACTTCTATAATAACTATGTAATGATTCTTTTTAAACATGCATTTGTGATCTTATTTACTGTTGGATATTTTTTCTGGAGTAGATCATACATGTCTATTGGTCGAATGGAGAATCCCTGGAAATTTGTTTTAAAAATCATTTAGACTGCTGATCTATGACTGGCTTTGTATAAAACATTATCATATGAGTATTCCATATGACTATATTGTATCTTTGAGTGATGTAACAAAATTTTGTTCTCTGAGAAATGTTTATGTATTTAATCCTTCCCCTTCTACACTTGTGACAAAAGTTTCTAAAGTGTCCTCAACAATGTGTAAGTTCCATCTGAAACACTGAATAAATTCCTCTAAAATTTAATGCGGATGGTCAAGTTTTAAAATATATGCATAAATAGAGACTTCAGGATCTGGGCTACATTGACCATGTGCTAAACTTCAGTTTTCTTCTTTACTTGAAGGAGAATCTCTGTTTCTGTGAAGGTATCTAAAATCTCTGTCGAAGAGCTTTCCTGTCCACCACAGGTATAAATTCTCTAAAATCTACTATTTTACAAAAGTCTTGAACAAATAGGGTTCAAGAATGATATTACTATAGGATAAGACAGCCAAATGAGGGAGCAAGTTTTCCTGAATTTGAGGGAAAATATTGAATTCAATATTCTAAAATTCTGTACGCACCAGTTTGAATAGGTTGATATGGCCCATTATAACCATGGACATGCATGTACTTCTTGAAATAAATGCCTTATAAAAAGTCACTGAATTTAAACTAGAGTGAAAACAATTCATTTATTTATTTGAAAATGTCATTTTAAAGAGTTACTCACAAAATTATTTGGGTGTCCTGCTGGATGATGTGGGAGTGGGCGTCGAAATGAGACAGATGCCCTGCTGGCCAGCTTAATTATACTCTACTTTAAAATTGTGTGAATGTTTTTAAAAAGGTAGTTTGGTGCTATGACACATTTTGAATAATTGTACCTTTCTCAAAATTGTATGTGAGTTACTTGTTTATAAAGAACTTCATCTGATTTCCATGTACAGCTTTTGATGCCATATGGAAACTACTACTCGATAATGGACATATACTTTTTTTTCAAAATACTGTGCACAATGTCTCATTCTAAATATGGAAACTATCAGTTAATTCTAAACTTAAAGTTAAGATAACAAACTAGTCCATTTAAAGAATGTTCAAGACATCTATAGGCTTGAACCAGTCAATTTATCAAATATGTGATTCCGTAACGTTACGGAATCACCAACTTTAACCCCCACAAAAACACTGTTTGAAAATTTATTTTTCAAAAGTGAGCCCCTCATAGTTAAATTAGTGTTAAAATGCTTTTTTCTATGAAGTTTCATGGTAATGATCCAATCTGAACATTTTCAAAAATTAAAAAAATGCTATTTTTCTGTTACGGAATCACATGTTACGGAATCACAGATCACTGTATTTTAAAATTCATCAAAAACACCCCAAAACATTATATTAAATCCTATATCTCTTGGCACAGTCTTCCCAGGTATAATTGTATCATCTAAAGCGATGTTGAAGATCATAAGATGGTTTTATAAGAAAATATGGTGGTTTTAACATTTTGTTAAATGTTATTGTCAGAGAGGCGTTGAACAAACAAACAAACACCCTGAAGTAAAATGTTCATAACTTTTTCAAAAAATGGGAATACAGTAAATCTGACTACAGATCCAGAAACTTCAGAATTCTAGCTTTCCAAATATGTAAGATACATATTGCTACTATAAAAAAAAAAATTTGCCTTAGATGCTAACTTCAACTTGATCGAGCCCTAAAATGGAGTTGGAAAATATTCCGTCCGTAACTTTTAGTGCTGTTACGGACGGAAAAGTGATTTGGACAGGAAGGTAAAAATCAAGGGATCAATGACAGCTATGGATTGTCAGTGTGCATCTCAATAAAGGGTTCGGGGCATATCCATCTACTCTCTGGGTTGAGGAATTTTTGAAAGAGATTCTTGTTGTTTTAAAGGAATGATATACAGAGAAGATGCTTACACTTAGGTAAGGACCATGGGTGGATAAGCAATATTTGAGTCAGGGTTCGACTTTCCCAGGGGCATATGCCCCTAGATTTTGCTGTGGGCCCCTAGGGGCCCAAAATAGTATATAATAACCAGAAATCCTGTTTTTGACCACTTATTTTTATCATAAGACCTTTTCGGGCCCCTAGCCTGAAAACTAAGTGTCAGACCCTATGAGTATGGACATCTCTGTTTCTTACATGCATTACTCAGCATAATAGTTGCAACTGATTTAGCTTAGATGCTTCCTTAAGATTATAAAGCTGAGAAAGTTGTGATGAGCATCATTTTAGTTTGTTTTCTAAATAGTAGATGATTTCATTCGCCACCTGGTCAGTTAAATCACTTCCTATACACATCAAGGTATCCCGTCCGTACGTAACAGTATGCATTTTCCGTCCGTAATGTCACTGAATAAATTCCTCCAAAATTTGAGTGGGATGATTAAAATTTGAAGTACATGCAGAAATAGAGACTTGAGGATCTTGGCTACATTGCCCATATATATATACATGCTAAACTTTAATTTTCTTCAGTATTGGAAGAAGGATTTCTGTTTTCGTGAAGGTATCTAAAACCTCTGTTACAGAGTTTCCCGTCCGTAACAGCAATACATTCTTTAAAATCTACTATTTTGTCAAATCTTTTTAACAAACCTTTTTTATAGTAACTAGTGTTTTAGAATGGTATATCTATAAGATAAAACAGCCAAATAAGGAAGTTTCCCTGAATTTAAGGAAAAAATATTGAATTAAACTCTCTAAAATTCCCGTCCGTAACAATTTGAATGTAGCTTGATATGGCCCCTAACTATTTTGGTGATATATCTTAGTTACCCAACAGAAAAATAAGTGCCCTTTTCCCTGGGCCCCTGGGAAAGTCGAACCCTGATAGTGAATGTGCAATGACACATTCATAAATGAATTATCCTGTTTCATGAGCAAGCCCAATAAGCTTTCCCAAAAAGGATCATTCGTCATCAACCTCTGAATATTTACTAGTAACCTCTTAGTATCCTACCGGACGTACCCTCATCCCATAAAAATGCCAATTGATATATTTATTCAATTTTGCAACTTATTCTTGTGTTTAATGAGCAGACATCATCACCTGGCTGTCAGAAGGAGTGCTGCAGTGCATTGTGGGGAAAATGCCCCCATGAGCTTCATCTAGGATGGCTGGTTGGGGGTGATAATAAAATGCAATTTTACCTGTAGGGAAGCCAAACAGCATTCAGGTGTACATACAGGACCGTTTAAAGTACACGTATACATCGAAGTATTTCCCCAGCATATAAGAACCTGGCAGTGTGATTATCCTTCAACCATCATTACAGTCACAAACCTATGACTTAGATCTGAACAACAATTTGGTGACTTCTTATATGTATCCACAAAATCCCCTCAAAAATGCCCCTATTCAACTAACCTATGTCCCTGGTGTTGATCCATATGTAAACTTTTAATGAGAAATATCAAGACAAATTAATAAGTTCTTACCTGCAGGAAGAGCAAAAGTGACACATTCTGTAAGGAAGTAGCACGGGAAATCCCCTTTGCGCTGACGCAGAGAAGCTGAGATCTCTCTCCGTAGATCCGCTGCGAGATCTGGACAGACGTGGGATGGCACCCTTTTCACAGCCTTAGCGGCAGCTTCAGTGGAAGTCAGTAAGACGGCTAGCATGTCTTCACGTTGGAACCTGATGGCTAGATGGACTAATGTGTAGCCGATTTCAAAAATACCTGGCCTGTTAAGGACCAGGACTTCATCCTGAGAGAGGTGTCGAGCGGGATCCCCACCCGAGGTAAGGTAGGCTTCGACGGCATGAGTGTCGCCATCTGCTACACCCTGACATGCATTTAGCCACAACCAGTCAGTATCCCGTAGTCGATTCCTTATTTGTTTCAGTCGCCTTTCCTCGACAATATTGTTTTCAGACTTTTCCTGGGAGTATATAGAAGATGCTGCAGTGGCGCCACCTTGCTGCTGAATTTCTAAATTTTCGCTGTTTTTCACTATCGTTGGTGGAGATTTCCTATGGCGGCTACTGCTCCGCCGATTTGTTTCTGGCTGATCCTGGTGTAGGTTGCAACCACCACATGCTCCCTGAATGTCAGTGTATGATTTTCCCCTGAGAGTACCACATAACACACACTTAGTGGCCTTCGGCCAATTCTCATAGGTGCAAGCCTTGCAGGTCCATTTCGCAGCCCTGGCAGCCACAGCCTTAGCCTTGTTTTTATCATTATTAATCTCTTTTGCCTCTTCTGGAGAACTGGGAGATCGATTTGGTGAGTTAGGAGAATTCTTTTGAGATGGCGGCCCAGAGCTTGGACTTTCAGCGATATTGACATTTATACTCAATGGCTGAAGTTGGTCTTGGGTGGATGAAGCTGAGGCTACAGGTGACGTTTTACGTCTTGCAGTCAAACACTGGGTACATTTGGCAGAGCGTGGCCAGTTTAGATATGTACACAGATGGCATGACCACTTATTTCCAGTATCGCTTGGGTTAGTTTTTGTTGGGCTGGCTGTGGTCGAGGTCTGCTGAACCAATGGGGCTATCTTATAAATGTCCTGCTCGGTTGCTAAGACATCCTCATTAATAAGGCCCAAGTGTGGTGGCTTGGGAGCTCGGCACAAAATGCACTTTTTGGACGCTGGCCAATTTTCGTAAGTGCAGTAATCACAGGACCACTTTTTACCAAACCTTGGATCCGTCATCTTTATGCTTTTGATGCAATATGACAAATAGATGAGAGTGAAATCCCAGTAGAACTAAAGAATGTGGTGTGAATGTGTTGTGGTGGCCTGTATGTGGTTGAATGAAGCCAAACCAAAACAAAAACAAAGCAAACTGGTATCAATCCTTCTGTGGTGAGTATTCACTCCGTCAGCATTTCTTTCAAGAGTTCCCGATGAATCTTTCGCCAATGGACCCTGGATTATCCATCCGTGTGAAATTCGGCTCCTAAATCTTCCGCATCAACGCTAAAGGTCGTTCATCCCGTATCCCAGGGAATTCCCAACACCTGGCAATCTCCTGGTTTTGACCTGGATAAAAACAAATGTATTATTCCACTTTAGCATTACGCTTGGCGAGTAAAAAGGATCCTATAGTTTCTACCAATATTGAGTAATGTGAAGCTCACATAAAAGATGACCTACCTTCCACCTCATCGGAGAAAACCAGGATAAATACTAATAGCTGTCAGAGGAAAAATGTCAACACGACTGCCATATTGGTTTTAATGCAGATCGGAATGTGACGTCATATGGAGGAAGTCCGTCGCGTTTCAGGGTTTACGTAAATGCCATTGGCTATATTTTAAGATTACCATTTAACAATCAACAATCACAAAAAAACAAAAAATGACATATAGTCTTAATAATCACTCATTCACAAGGCATAATCTAAACTCTGAAGTCTGAAGAAAATGCTATTTAGATCAGCTAGTTCAATCACTTGTCAAAAGATGGCGCTACAAATCGACATCGAGCTCTAGTCCTGCAGGTGGGACACACATGGTCTGAGAGAAAGACGCAGAAAGTGAAAATGGACTGAATGCTCCATAGGGGAGGGGGGGGGGGGGGGGGTACGGTGGATTAGGAATAATCACTTTAAAAAGACGCTACAAGTACCTTACTTCACATCCATTTTTTAAAAAATGTATTCTCTTAAGTGATAAACAAATTCTTCACACTTTAATATAAGTGGAAAAGGAATTTTGGGTCTCGAATGATAACAGATTTGCTCAAAACTTGCTATAAATATCTAGTGCTAAAAAGTTAAGGAAAAATTGGATATAGTTTTTCCAACTTTGACTTTGTTCCAATGTAATGCAAACTAGAAGTTCAAAACGTAAAATGTTTACAAAAAATCATAAAGAAATGGTTACATAGTTAAAAGGGAGCAAAAATTAGAAAAAGATAGTTTTTCACAGTACTATCTACTGTACACTGCCTTAATAGTCCGTGCTAAAATAGTACGGATCTCTTAAAAGAAAAAAATATTTTTTAATAGTCTGGATTCGATCCCCGCCCACCGCGCAATCTATCTATCATAACGCAAACTAATTTTTAGCAAGTGAACCATGATAATAGAACCGATAATAGATGGATCAAATTCAGACAAGTTCTAGAAGTGGGGGGCTCTTACATTTTTTCTTTGAGAGGGAAATTGCAGCTAAATTGCAATTAAAATGTTCAATGCTGCCTGCCACCCCAGATGATGCCTTCCAAGTGAGAGTTTGAGCACAACTCACCTGGTTGCCATTAGCAACCAGGTAAGACAAAGAAAAATGTTACAAACAATTTGTGAAGAGCTTCATACTCAGGAAGCACTCAAACGAAGGAATAGGAAAAGGATGTGTTAAAATGGCCAAAAACGATCTGAAATATTTCATTTTAATAAATTAGCAATGTTAAAGGGTTAGGAAAGGCGTTTGAGAGTCAATATTTCATATATGACGCCTGTGAAGGGGAGTTATAGTGGCGCCACCTGTTGACTGACAGGGAAACGAACGGACAAATGGGCAAACATAACCCCCAATCATTACGTTTTTGTCCGTTTTTAAACATTTCAGATTCTACCAAAAGGAAAAATCCAGAATATTTTTACACTCGGACTATTAAGGCAGTGTACAGTTTAATGCCACCTGGTGGCATGTGGCGCCACCTACAATTTGGCTCAACTTCTAATCAATGATGGCCTATAAAACCTGAGATTAGAGTGGCAATATAGTTTGGAATTAAATCTTAAATCAATCAAATTAACTTCAATAAAAATATATGACAGCATAAATGGCAGCAGTACCCTTAATTGGCAAAGAATGAGTGCCACAAATCTAAAAATAAAATCTGATATTTTCTAGTGAATACATAGACAAAAAGCAAAGTTGTCGCTCTATTATATACCTTTTACTGAATGTGCCACAGAAATGTTTCTTAGCCCCCCTTCTTGACCCCCTAACTACTTGTACAGAGATATGTGTAGGTACAACGGCCTTCCTTCAGTGCCTGTTATAGTATGGCAGATTAGATTTGTGGCACTTATCTATTCTTTACCAATTAAGGGTACTGCCTGATATCCTGTCATATAGTCTTATTGAAGTTAATTTGAGTGATCAAAGACCTTAAAGGGGAACTTAAGCCTCACATACATATTAGCTTATATGAAAGTAATACACTTCAAGAATAGGATGCTGTCCTCCTTTTTCTCTCAGTGATCCCATGAGGGGAGAATTTTGCGTATTGCTATCAGCCTGCCCAGCCCCTGGCAGCCCCTGCTAGCAGCCATGTTCTCCAATTGCTATCAACTGTGACTCAAGGGGTGGCATTGTCACTTCCAGTCTCCCCTCTCTGAGAAGTGCATCATAGACTGCAGTGCTATGTTCAGACCATAAAATCAAAACTAGTATGTGCATCCTCCATATCTGGAAATGTTCAGTCTAGTTATATGTACCACCATACCACCTTTCGCGCTTAAAATACAAAGTGCACTATTTGACCAAAATATGTCTCAAATCCGCCTGACTTTTATAAATCTCTCCTCTACGTTTATGAAATTTGGTTGTCATCTCTCCTATCGTTCATACAAGCTTGATTTAAAAAACAAAACACTGCATTTTTGTTTCAGTTACCTCTCACATCTTGCACATTATGATATGTTTGTGATGCGCTGATGCAATTCTCATTAAAAAGACCTTTTGGCCAATATATACATTGTAGAGGCTGAAAAGTCATTCAAAAGCAGGGTTGAAGGAAAATTGAGTAGAATAAAAAGTCAATGTTTGTTTGTTTGGAGTCCATTACATGAGGCATGCCTTTTGCACATTTAGTCAAGATATGCGAGGGAGAACTAGCGTGTACAGAGGGAGTACCACGATGATGAGAAAGAGAATCATGAGAGAGAACCCAGGTCAGCTCCCTTTCAAGCAAAAGTCCATGGAATGATGGAAGACATATCGGTCACATCTAGAGGTGTTTTCAAGCTGTGGAAGTGACTAAACCCAAACAAAGCCAGTGACTCGGACAAGGTCTTCCCGAAACTACTAAAGAACATGGCTGTTTACCTAGCTCAACAACTTTCTCCTTCTCTTAGCACCTCTTTCTCAAGCCTCACTTGAACAAGGCAAAGTACCATTCAATGGAAAGATGCACTAGTCTCTCCCATCTTCACAAACTTCGCAGAAGGGGTCTTTTTTTAAGACATCCACATGTTCGCAATTTGTAAAAGAAGGGGGGTGAAACAGATGTCAACAACTTCATGTCAGACTGTCTACATGTTTCAGAGCTAAACAGCTCCTAACATGCATTGATGAGCTGCAGCGCCACCTATCTAAGGGTATGCAAATCAACCTTACAATACTTGACTTTAGCAAGGCATTCAACATAGTAACACATAATAAACTCCTATACAAGCTGGATTATTATAGCATCCGTGGGCACTCATTAGAATGGATCAGCAATTACAAAAGGGAATTCTAAGGTTAATTGATAGCAATTAATTTTTTTCTGGTAGCTCTGGAAATTTGATAGCAATTGAAATTCAAACAAATACACATACTAGTAGTATCCAGACATTAATATTTACATTAAAGTATGACTTGTCCTACAAGGGTAGGTAAAAACAATAAAACGAGAGATAACTCTAAAGCATACACTCCCCTACCCAACATAAGTACATTAAACCTCTTTCCAAGCTCTAAATAGTCCTGTGCTTAGATTAGTAACTAGGTTGCTTGCCTAGAGATGGCATCATTGATAGAAATCAAAAGCCAATCGGGATGGAGTACTGGACTGCCTGTGTGAACCTTGTAGCTAACCTGCCAAGCTCTCTCCCTCTTCACTGCCTATTTCTTCTAAGCACTCGTCCTGTGCAGACAAAGAAAGAAATTGCTCTCATGGGGAAGCAAACTTCAACCTGGCCAAGCAAGCATGCCTCAGCATCTAGGACATGTACAACTTGCTCTAAGAGGCTACGACCATTATTTGACCCTCACAGTTTGTGTTGGGAACATATTGGCTATTCTCAGGCCAAGTTGGCGAATTTGCAGACTTTCAACAGTATTTGGCTTACTATGGAAGTTACTGTGGAAGAGTTTACACTATATGGGGAAGCAGGTTTGGCTTTAACCCAACCTAGAGTTACCTCGCCAGAATTCAAAGAAGGCAGTCCACATGTCAGCATGACTGCTGGTGAAGCTCTGGCCCAAAATACTACAGTCCAGGCTGAAGGCAACACCCAAACAGGAAGGGACATCTTCGCATGTTTCTGAAAACTCTGTTTTGTGAGAGAAAATCAAGTCTATAGGGCAAGACTTTCTCAGAATTCAAAAATGGGGTGATGTTTTCACTCAGTTCAGGTTTTGAAGACAGGAGGGATGAACTGAGAAATATGCTTGGGTTTCATTGAGTGACAGATCCCCTCCTGATGCCACTAGAGATTAGGCTTTTGAAGCTGAAGAGGAAAGAGATGAGGTGCAGGCACAATTTGTGTCTGAAGGCCAAATGTTTTCTACGCCTGTTAGGTCTGCTGATCAAGTCAAATGGGCAGGGGGGCAATGCTCTTTCTCGGCCCATTCAACTTTACCTCCAGCACTGGTGGAAGCCCAGTCACCAGGGCTCTAAGGGATAACCTAAATTGGTGGAAGAGAGAAGAGAACCTCAGGTCTGGGTTATCACTAGAACTGAAGGATCCAGATCACATCCTAGTGATGGATGTGAGTCTGATCGGCTGGGGAGCACATATGAGGAAAGAAGGAGAAACCAGGGATCAATGGAGGGAGGTCGAGATGAACTCTCATATCAATATATTAAACGTGATATACAATGCCCTTCAACATTTTGAGAACGTACTGGGTCCAGGAGAAGTCATACAGGTTCAATGCGACAATATCATAGTGGTGACTTATGTGAACAAGCAGGGCAGAACAAAGTCAACCTCTCTTTGCTACCTGACGTGGAACCTTCTGAATTGGTGTCGAGATTGACAGCTATTTCTGAAGGCAGTTTACATTCCAGAAAATGCGTACTATCTAGCCGACCTGTATTCAAGGAAAGGGCAGCCTCATGAATCGTCAGTGTCCAACGGTGGTCTGTGGGGAAGACCCTTCATAGACCTGTTCGCCAGCTAAAAGAATGCAAAGCTACCGGTGTATTACTCCCAAATGAGCGACTCAAAGGCATTTGCAGTAGACGCAATGTCAGTGAGTTGGAACAACATGGAATCCTATGCCTTCCCACCTCAGCCTCTGATCCAGTGGGTACTACAGAAAGTCAAATCCAGCAATGTCAGGATGACATTGTTGAATCCAAATTGGGAGCGAAAGCCTGGATGACAACTCTCTTCTCTCCTGTTAAACATTCCACAAAAACTACCAGAAAAAGAAAAACTGCTGAAGATGCCCCGTCTGCACATTTTTCATCTAGATCCAGGCTTGTTGAATTTAGTGGCATGGAGAACCAGAGGAGGAGACTTCAGAAGGAAGGCTTTTGAGCAGGAGCTCCAGAATTGGCAACCGGAGAAATTAAAGAAACTACAGTCTCATGCTACCATTACAGAATCAGAACATTTGTCAGTTGGTGTAACCAGAACAGGGTTGAGGATCCCAATATTTCCTCTGTAGCTTCGGTATGCAACTTCCTACATGAACTCTATGATAAGGGAAAAGGGTCTTAGACAATCAGCGGCTATATTGCAGCTATCAGTAAATGGCATAGAAAAGTGCATCGAAAGACCTTGTGACGTTGAGGAAGTGGTCAATCTGAAGAAAGCTGCCGCAATGGGAAGGCCACCGTATGGATACAATGACGCATTTGAACACCAGAAATAAAAGCATATAAAACCACCAAATATCTGAAAGTGTTGTTCATTGACTGCAAGTACCGGTACATGAATATTTTACAGAATATTTTTTACATAGACAGTCAATGTGTATGTAGCAAGAATATTTCTCTTGCGTACCCAACCGCTAGTAGTTGAATTTCAAGAAAATCCACATGAACTTGTGTGATTATTCGTTGTATTTTTATTTGGATGGGAGAAAAATATGAAAACAATACTTCATGATCAGAATACATTTATTTATTTATTCTATAAATACACAAGCAAAAATATAAAGTCATATATTTTTCAGTTCATACATTCAATTAAATCATTACTATAAGAGCATTGCATATTTTACCTTCTTTGCATTCCAAAATAAAACTTCCATACATATAAAGATGTGAATGTTCAGGTAATGGTATCCTCTCATGACTCATGCCTTTTGTGGTCATCAATAGACATTTGACATGACCGGAGAATATTCCTTGAAAAGTTCAGCTTAAAGAATGTGCCCCAACACCTGAACCTTACAATGACACTGCCATCTGTCAACAAGAAAACTAATTACATGGGTTTTGTTTACGTAGCAATTACAAAGTAGACCTATACATGTCTTCTATCTTCATAAAAGGTTTAGGTAGAACTTAGGAACATGTATTTAAACCAGTGTAACTGTTGACCTGGAGTATCAGAGTTTTGTTGAGTGGTTTGGTCATAAGGCCTTATCACTGACTGTTTGCTGCCTTTGAACAAATTCAAAGGTTCAACAGGGCTCGACGCTAACAGTGGTCCTATGGCCCCAGACCAGTAAAATATTCCCAAAATGGCTTAGGGCCAGTAAAAGCAGACCTCAACTGGTCCTACAGGGCCAGTAAACATTTGAATACATTCTTGTTAACAAGTTTCCCTTCAAGAATGTGCCAAATGCTTTTGAAATAAATGAAGAGGAAATAAATAAGAATAAATATTTTCTGTGGATTTTATGCAATGTTTTTTTCATTTTATATTAAAGAAAAAATTGTAGGACCAGTAAAAATTTGTAGGATCAAACTGGCACAGTATTAACTCGGTATACAGTAACTGATACAGGCCTTATTGTAAAATAATGTCCCATTTTGTTTAAGAACCTTGCAATGATAATAAAGAATGGAGGCGCACAACTGCCACAGTTCATGAATAATTCATACTTTCTCTTTCTTTTTCTTGCCCTGATTATAGATGGTTCAAAGCAAACCTGAAGACTGATGCAGATGTTATTTAGAAATATTGCTCTCTTTGTGCTTAAGATCCTTGTATTTTTTTTTCTTATTACTGATGCTGATGGTGAAGGCCCACAACTGTTGCACAACTGATTATCACCTGCTCTTCTGTGTCTCTTGATAATGATTGCTCAATAGGTGTCAGACATGCAGCCGGTCACGCTAGGTAGATTTAATATTGAAAATCTGAATATGATATCATCACTTAATGCACCAACATAATCAACATCACCTCTTAGCCAGCAATGTGATGTATCTGAGTTCTTTTTCTAACCATGATTGAGCAGGTGATAAATTGGTTACACCCTGTTAGAAAGTGTGGTCCGGCCTGTTATCCACCCTCAGTCATCCATATCCTACTCGTTTCTGCCGTGTGGGATATGGGTGCCTTCCGCTGTATATCAAGCCAGACCATACTTTCGCACAGGGTGGACCCAATAATATCTGATGTCTTATTTTCTCATATTGCTCTTTTTGCGCTGAAGAGCTTGGTACTCTCCTTCCTGTACTGATAACAGATGGTGAAGTCGCTTGACCTTCGCCACTCGATCTGCATCCCTGGAAAATAAAAAATAGAGAATTCAGAATCAAATACAATGATGCAATATGCATATTGGGCATTTGATCAGCATCCATGGAAAACAGAGAGTGAAGAACTCAGACTTGAATGCCATGATACAATATGCAGATTGGAATTTTCCTGCATCACTGGAAAACAGAGTGAAGAATTCAGATTTGAACAGCAATGCAATATGCAGATTGGTCATTTGATCTGCATCGCTGGACAACAAACAGTGAAGAATTAAGACTTGAAAGACTGTGAAAACACACATCAGATTTGAATGCCTTTGGTATTTGGTGTTCTTACTAGCTTAAGGTTGTTTGTTAACTGCTCTTACATTGGCCTTGGTGCGATTGTTCATTCATATTGCCCAAAACTTTGATACTGCTAACATCAACTTCTTTGCTAATTCCATCTCACAAAAGAATACATATCAATAAACATTCAGAAATCATAATCAGATATTTAGAACGCAGCATTCATATATTCCTGAGATATTTTTGAGACAAAAACATCCAATCGAATAACAGTTCCATGTAAATAAAATTTTGATGGGTCAAAAAACATCCAATCGACTTACAGTTCCATCTGTTCTCTGTGTTTTTCTCGGGCGAGGAATTGGTTGTCTTTCTTGATTTCTCGGATGGCCCCCTTCTTTTCCTTCTTGAATTTGTGCAGTAGGCGCTGTTTCTCGTTGAAGTCCTTCTTCTCTGTGCCGCCACCACGTCTCTTCTTGCCGTCGAAGCTGTGAAAAAACAACAACACAGCTTTCCTTAACTTTTTCTGATACTGTAAATTCTTGGTAATTTCTTAGTTGAATAAAACGATGGATAGGTAGCGAGATACCAATTATCATATGCGCTATAGTGAAGACCTGGCTATCCCAGGGATCTCGAATCTTGTCTCAGTGGGACGCCCCTAGGAAACAAAGACCAATGAGGGATCTCGTATCGTTTACATTACAGAGAAAGTTGCACACCAACATGTGCAGAATGCATCTTTTGGGCTAATCACCGCAGCCAGATTTTTGAGGGAGACCTGCCAGTTGAATATTTTCAGTCATAGCCATAGCCAGGATTTTGAAAGTGTGTGCCCAAAATGCTGTATCATAAAATTTCACGGCGTCCAATATTCTAAGGGAGACTATAATATTTTCAATTTATAAACCATACTGATGCGTTTTCTCATTAAGGAGCTGAATAATATCTTTAAGTTGTGTCCTAGCATCCAAATTGAACTGAAAATATCAAAATCATTTGCTTTAAATTGGTGTTTCTAGAATTTCATCACAAACAAACGGGTGTCCTTATGTGGGATTTTTTTAGGGTTTGACTAAGACAATGTTTTCAGTTACTCGGTAATTTGAGACAATTTTTAATGATTACAATTTTTATGGGTTGAGGGGGCCCCATGTTTTATAAAAATACTGACAAAGCATAGTGATAGTTCTCCATGTCTAAAATTTCTGGGAATTTATCCTATTCAACATAAGTGTCAACTTTAACCCTTTCCTTGATCTTTCTTTGGCACAAAAGCAAAATCTTTTGCTAGTGGTGACCCATCTTCAGCTCAATAGCAAGCTGTCTGTTGCCATTTTCCATTTTAGTGACTGCCCTCAATAACAAATGCTTGTGTTTACACATTTTTTATGGCGACCCACTCCGATAGCATGATTTGCATCAGCATGTTTGGTTATGTTTTCGCAATGAGACGGGATATCCCTGCACACGCACAATAGACAGAAAATGCCATTTTGTTTATATAGCCACTGGCCAACAAGGCCAGCCCCCTGATGAAGATCCAGTGAAGTCGATCACTACCGTCTTACCACTGGTTTACAGTGTATCCTGCACATGTTGAATTTCTTACCTTTCTTCCACTTTAGGTTCGTACATCTTCATTAGAACTGGCTTCAGCTTCGTCATAACTAGAGAGGACCTTAATTTTTGTGAATGCTCGTCAAAATGAGCCTGTATGGATTTGACCAAGTCCTGAAATTAAGATAGCAATTTCTTTTTCAGTTTTCAGGTTCACAAAAAATTGATAAGGGCTATCGTCTAGAAAAATACAAATGCATGTCTTTTTTTCCAAAAAGAAATTTAACCTGCTCATGATTCCCTTGCAAAGAGTTATGTAAATATTATGATACTGCAAATAATAACTTTGAAATATGGCATCAGTTTGTGGTTGGATCAGTTCTGATTAACATTCCAGTTATCAAATATTCTCCAAAAGATGCTTTGTTGGAACTAATAGGACCTTCTAATTTTTAAACCAGTCTAGAAGAATAAATGGGTATACCAAAGATAGATCTATTAATAACCTGTTTAGCGTATAGGAAGAGATGAGTATGTCAATAACAAAATAAATTAGGCAATTATCATCAAAACTATTCAAAAAGAACACCCTAAAAGATCAAAATTATATTTACCTGTACTTGTTGTGGATACTTATTAGTTTTCAATCTCCCCAATAGGTGGATTAAAGGTGTGAAGATTTCTTTGAAGTTGGGGAGCTCTACATAGAGCTCGGAGTACTGCTGGACCAACCCAAGACAACAGTGCAGACAGCGCACCCTATTGGAAAGAAGAAGAGTTATATTTCATATAACTTGACGAAAGCTGCAAGGGTCAACTAAGAAATAGTTCTAAAGAAAAAAGAGGGTATGGAAATTGTACATTGATACATAAAATATATTGGAAATAAATTTCAAAAGATTTACCTGAATCCATCGTTATCCAACTTTATTAAGTTTCTGCTGCCGAATATTTCTTCCAAGCCAAAGGGCTCCAGCTCTGTTTTGCTGCAAAAGTACAAAAATCAGATAGTCATAACATAATAAACACCCTTACATAAGGCATTTCAAGCATTTGAAACATGGTATTTAGCAAGTGTTTTATAAATTGTTACATAAATTGTTGCAAAAGCCCTAGAATAAGCCAGTTCTTTGCAGATGACCATGGACTAAGAAATAAGGTGGACTCTAAATAGATTCCAAGAATCTGTTTTTATAGTCTCTCAAAATGTAGTATGAGGAGGAATTATGACAGTGGGGTGCACACCATTAAAGCAATCTATCTAAAGATCTATGTGGCATAGTGTGTTTTGATTACTGTGACTTCTTGTTATTTTAGAACACTTTATAATAATTATGATTTTTATGGTTTGAGGGTGGCCCATGTTTTCTGGAAATACCGATAGAAACCAAATTTCGATTATTTTATTCTATTTCATGAATACAACAATTTCAAGGGACATCTTGTAAAAATCAGAAAATGGCGGAATCCCATCTGAATATGCTGAATATAGTTAGCAATCTTTTACATGGTGAATTGTAGTCCTTCTCAGCAACTTACCTGGCTTCTTTATCTGAGACTTGTAATAAATCAATGTGTTTCCCCACCGGTTGAAATGGAGGAATGACATTCTCCCCTGAAATGAAAATGAATTTGACAAAATAAGATAAGTTTGAGTTGCATTGACTTTCTTGATCTATTTGCATCTTGAACCTGACAAATTTACACATAATCAAACATATAGAGTAATAATAGAAAAATATTTGAGAATTAAAAAAAAAGAAAAAAAAGTTACAACTTTAAGTCTAATATTTCTCAAGATCTTTCTTTAAATTATGACATATATTTAGAAATATGAATAGGTTAAATTTGTGCATACTTTCACTGTAGGGTGTAGTATATATCATATTCTCTCTAAACTTCTACAACTACTTTTTGTAATAAATACACAACTTATGCCAAAGAACTTACATTTATTCTTTTCCTTTTCCACAGACAGGAACAAGAGACCTCGTAGGAAATTCAGTACCTCTGGGATGAATCTCTTCGATAACGATATATACTGAAATATGAGTAGAGGGTTTGATAAGATAAAATGGTACACAACTGAAAGTGTGTAAGTTTGTAACAAATATCAAAGATAACAGGTCAAAAAGAGGGTTAATTCTGAACAAAGGATGCAAGGTATAACATAACGAGTTAAAATCATGTCATATTTTATATTCAAAACCTTTTTATGAATAGCTACAGCCATCACTTGTAAAACATACCTATTTACGAATAGCATTGCTAAGCTTTATACCTATTCATCCCTCATTGTTCCATTTGGTAAAATTCTACTAAGTTAAACTAACCTCAAAATCTGTTTTTTACAGTGCAATGAAACCTTTCATTGTTAACACCCAAGAGATGTAAACATCTCCTAAAGTGAACACAATTTTTCCGGTCCCATCTGCATTCTTTACTTTATGAAAATACCTCTGGGATGTGAACACCCCCTAATGTGAACGATTTAGCCCTGGTCCCAAGGTGCTCAAATCTGCGAGGTTTTACTCTATTTAAACACAACTCACCTCCAAACCTAGGTTACAAAGAAATAGACCTGCGGCCACATCCCGCAGGTTGGTGACAGGACACTGCAATGGAAGGAAGAGCACATTTGAATAGAAAAAAATTGAAAAAGTATTGTAAAACCAAACACAAATATTATCTTTGAGCAAACCAATCACATGTAAATACCAATCACATGTAAATAATAATACAAACATTTGTTAAACAAAAAGGTATATCTTCAATAATTACAATCCTTTAATTCTATTTTTCTTTTTGCCTATGTAAACTATAATTGACAATACACATATCAATGGTGTTTTATGTCGTATTTCTCAAAATCTCACATACATAATCGCATGTAAATACAATGCTGGCCATTGTCTCATGCAACGGTCTCTCTTAAACAATTCTTATGTCTTTATGTTTGCCTATATACAACTACAAATGATTCTATATTATTATTGTGTTATGACTTGATATTCCATGCCAGAACTGAATAAAAATGTTTTGAAAGATAAAAATCTTTGAGCAAATTATTTCTCTAAAATATCTGTGTTATAACTGTTATCCAGATATATTTCCATATTTTTCAGCCTGTTTGAGTGCTCCAGTTTTGAAGGGAGAAATAAACCATATTTTTAGTCAGCTTGGGATGGTTGTAAGTATTTTAGGACGAAACTTTCTAAATACACATATATCAAAACACCCCCAATCATAAGGCAATATTCCCTGCAGTATTTCAAATAAACAAACTTGAATTTAATTCGTGAAATCTTTCAGACAGGATGAATTTGAAACAAAGTTGTCATTAACAAAACTGAAAAACTAATCAAATTATTTTATAAGGGGTACTTAATAATGTTTAATATGTTGACAAGTGATTGAGATATTGCCAAAAAGGTGGCCAGGTGCGGTCGTTAGTGTTTTACCTGTGTGAGTATCTGAGTGATGAAGAGCATGGTCGGCGTGACAACGGGATGACGGAAATCTGACGTCGGGAAAAGCAGCGAGACCAGTTTGAAGTACACCAACTGCAACAGAGATGGAGGGGAAATCATTATTTAAGATTTTCGAGGATATGGAGGCTGAATCTTACTTACTTCAATACTGCTCTGAGGTCTCACTCTAACTGTATTGAAGAATGCTGTACCAATTCCAGATGTTTTTAAAATTGTCTCAAAGTGTTTTCAACACCACAACACTAAGGGAGGGGATATAACCAGAATTACATTTCATACACACAATACCGGCTCAACCTCATACAGAATCAAGTTCCCCATTTATTGATACATTGAAATACCTGAGGCAGTACCAATACTCAAGCATTATCTAATCCATGTCCTGGCATAGGGCTCCATACTTACCATATCTTAGTATGGGGGAGGGGGGGTTACTTTCCCAAATATGAGTCTAGCATGACGCCAAAAGCTTACCATATCTAAGCCTCAGGCCGGAACCCTTACCATACCTATATACTAGGGTCACATAAGGTCTAATCCTCACCACATATGAGGCTGTCCCTTATCATATCTAAGCCTTACATGAGCCACTTAACCCTTCCAATACTTAGGCTACTTTCGTCCAAAGGACAAGGATGCAAAGATTTTTGAAAAACATCTAAACCCTGTCACGTTGGTATTCATTGGATAGCTCTAACGGAGTACTCTCAGATGAGTACCCATATGCCAGGGTTTTGGTCTTTCAGGGTTTTTGCATTATTTTGTATTGGCCAAATTAGCCACCAGTAGCATAAGCGTTAAGAGGCCTGGCATGAGGCACTTATACGGCTGTGCCTAACCATGTCGAAGACTGACATGAGCTATTTGTGAGGCCGTCCCTTACCATATCTAAGCCTGGCATGAGCTATTTATAAGGCTGTGCCTTACCATATCTAAGTCTGGCATGAGCTATTTATAAGGCTGTGCCTTACCATGTCTAAGACTGACATGAGCTATTTATGAGGCTGTCCCTTACCATATCTAAGCCTGGCATGAGCTATTTATAAGGCTGTGCCTTACCATGTCTAAGCGTGGCATGAGCCACTGATAAGACTGTCTCTTACCATATCAAGACCTGGCATGAGGCCGCGCCCGTTATGTTGCTGGCAGTACTGTGAGAAGTCTTCCTGGCGCGCCTTGAGGATCTCTATCATGCTGGTGCTGCCCTGCTCAGGAGACTGCTGGACCAGCTCATAGATGTGCTTGACCAGCTTCTCAATGAGGGGCAGCTGGGGCGGGGACTGCACGGCAAGATCACCCACATACTCCAACAATAGGCCCAGCAGTTTCTGCAATCAGAAGAGAAAAAATAGTTGTGAAACAGACTTTGAATTTATGAAAAACAGTACTGGGAACAGAGGAGAAAATAAAGGTGTAATACAGACTTTGAAGGTTACATTTTCTGGAAACAGAAGAGAGATAAAAGAAGGTTATACAAAAAAACAGTGATGATAGGCCTAACAGTTTCTGAAAACAGTGGTAATAGAATCAAGTTTTAAAACAAATGTAGAAGAATATATCTTAAAATACATCTTGAAGGAGAAATGCATATTGGTGGAAAGGAGACTCAATAGCAGAGACACAGGTGAATTATTAAACTCTCTCTCTCTCTCTCTCTCTCTCTCTCTCTCTCTCTCTCTCTCTCTCTCTCTCTCTCTCTCTCTCTCTCTCTCTCTCTCTCTCTCTCTCTCTCTCTCTCTCTCTCTCTCTCTCTCTCTCTCTCTCTCTCTCTCTCTCTCTCTCTCTCTCTCTCTCTCTCTCTCTCTCTCAGTACTGACCTGTAGTTTTCCCTTATTTCCCTCGGCGAGACTAGGATGGTGGCATTTCCTGACTCTCTCTACTATGGTCAGCTGGTCCTCAGGCGTGTGGTCCTCTAGCAGCTTGAGCAGGTCATGGTATGATGCAGGGGCTGAAACACCAAACACACACCATCACACTAACATGTAGGAATATCAGTTTAAACGCATATATTCTCAAGATGTCCTCTTGCTCTTTTTCGCCTGGATCTATGATACCTTTGACAATAATTTAAAAATCAAGGATGATTTCACAAAATATTTGAGAGTTGTTGATGATGTTCTGATGAACAAATTTTCCTTTCAACTATTTTACAAATTATGCTTTAGCTTGAAAGATAATGTCCAAATTGCCAGGCTTCTATTGACCACTGTGAGCATTTAATATTTTTTTTTTTAGATTACCTTACATAAGTCATACACCAATTCTGAGTGAGCCTTCAGAAGGATCTTTATCAAAGAAGTATTAAGCAGCCTATAAGTGTAATACATTGGCTGAATGGCAAAGCTACATTTAAGTTGTTGGTAGTTTTCTGATTATGTTTTTACTCCAAATATATTCCTAACTATGCTTTCGCCTACAAGATAATGTAGATCCTGTTAATTTACCAACGTTTTTAATTTGCCAATCACACATGATCGGTAAAATAAGAATCGGCAAATTCTGAAAGCTTCAGATCAGCAAATCTAGGATATCAATGGGAATTGTATATCTGCCCTGTTTTTTAAGCTGAATGCATGGAGACTAGGACAAATACACGGAACACATATATTTCAGTCTGATAAAGGATGTACAGGGGCAGATTGTAATTAATACTGGTAGTGATCGTTTGTTGACTTGACTTTGGCAAATTAAGATTCGGCAAATTCTGAAAAGGGCTAGATTGGCAAATTTTGGACACGGCAAATTAACCGCATCTACAGTAGGCAAAATTTTCAGGCTGCTATTTGTTGCAGAACGTATTGATGGGATAAATACCTTTGAAGGTGTAAGGCAATTCTTTCCTGGCGGCATCCATCACAGTCTTCCTCTTCTACAACACAAATAACAATCACCTAGGTCAAATATCATACAGGATAAAATATATAACCCTTCACCCTTCCAATGCTGAGGCTACAAGCACAAGAACGCAATGATTTTTGAAGCCATCTAAACCCTGTCATGTTTGTATTCATTGGATAGCTCTCCTTGTGTACTCTCAGATGAATACCCATGTGTCAGGGTGTTTTTTGCATCATTTTGTATTGGCCAAATAAGTCACCGGCAGCATAAGGGTTAACTTCCCCTATGAGGTGCCTCAAAATTTGACACTTTCTTTAAATATAGAATAAAAAAATAACTTAAAATTTTCATCCAAAGGATATTTGCCAAATGGAGTCATTATGATAAAAAGCAAAACAAGATATGAAATTGTCAATGATTGTTGGTATAACATATTTCGTCACCTCATTTTGTCATTACCCATATTCATTTCAAATTGATTATAATTATCATTATTACTATTATCATTATTTTATTATTATTAGCATAATTGATATTATTATTATTAGTATTAGTATTATTATCATTATTATTATTATTATTATTATTATTATTATCATCATCATTTTTATAATTATCATTATTTTTATTATTATCATTATTATTATTATTATTATTATTATTATTATTATCATCATCATTTTTATAATTATCATTATTATTATTATTATTATTATCATTATTATTATCATCATTTTCATTATTATCTGGTCAATATCATTCATACATCATAATATAAGTTTGAAACAAACCTTCAGGTCAGCTTTGACATCAGCTTTTTTTAGCGATGACTTGACTTCCTTCTCCTTCTCCTCCTCCTCTTCCTCCCCTGACTCCATGTCAAGGTCAGAATAGTTATCCTCTTCCTCCTCCTCATCATCATCCTCCTCCTCCTCATCATCACCTGCCTCCCCTTCCTCCATATCAGAACCTTCCTCTTCACCTGAAATAGCCCAGGGTGTTTTCAACATTACAAGTAACATGAGGCCTTGAAATAAACGCTTGTCCAATTGCCGTAGTAGAGATAACTTACCATAAATACACAGGGCTTGAAATTAAAAAAACTCACCCAATTGAGGATTACAAATAAATGAAGTAGCTTTAGATAAACTATGGGCGTTTAAACATTGAAATTAACACCTTGGCTTTAAAATCGAGGCTGGTGCCATCGCCTGTGACAAATAAACTAAACCCTAAAAAACAGGGCTTGAAATCAAATTTTACCCCATTGAGGATTACAAATAAATGAAGCAGCCTAAAATTAAATGTTGATGTTTAAACATTATAATCGACATCATGCCTTGAAATTAAGCCTTGTTCAAGTAAACTAAACCATTGATAAAGAAATGGTACGTTTTCAACATTATATGTCACAACAGCCGGTGTAATTAAGGCTCCTCTCATCATTTCTGACAAATAAACAAAGCACTAAGAGAGGCCAGGGACTTAGCCAGGATTTGGATAGTAGGGTGTCCAAAATGGACTTTGGAGGAGACAGGGTGTCCTGGTGAGGGAACGCAGCGCCTTCGAAGAGCGACCGCCTCTTACGGCCGGGGGTCTGGGGCCCGCTCAAGGGCCCCAGAAGCCAGAGGGTCTAGGTGCTCTGAAATGCATTCTCTGGCTTTTCCTGGCACTTATTTTCATTATTTTACATATTGAAATGTATGTTTTTTCAGTGTGAATTATACATTTCATAGATATTTTCCCAGGTATGTCAAATTTGAATAATTTTTCTATTGCTATACTACATACCTGGATGACCAGAAAGCAGGCACCGACATTGAAATTCACTTTCCCGAAGCATATTGCCACTTGCCAGAAGAAAAGAAAACCTCCACAATTACCTATAAAAACCTGTATTTATACAGTGCTACTACTATTACCTGTTGTTTAAATGATTTTCTTCTTTTTTTCTAGGTATATGCTTGTGTCCTGACTCCTGTAGTTCTACTAGCATGCAGTTTCTTGCCGATCTGTAGATGACCTTCCCTTCCCTACCTGGCTTCTGGTGATCTCAACTGAATCCATGCCAGCCTGCAGCACTGGACTCTTAACAGCACTTATGCACACCTAATTTCCATACATAAATTGATATTGCTGCGACTTTGTAACCCTGCCTGCATCCTATGTAGCCTTAGTTCTCTGTACTTAGTTCACTTTTTGTCTGCTTCCTTTATTTCTACCTCTATGGTGGCCGGGTAATTTGTTCTCAATACTCACCCTTGGTATAAAAATCCATGTAGTAATGGAGTGATATTAAGCACAAGGAAAAATCTTATGTTTGGGGAACAAAAGCTAATTTCTGAGAGATTAATGATATTGGAGATTAGGCCACACTTGTATAGGGAAAAATACTAAACAGATGTCATGAGTAATATTTAATGGACAGGAGGGTATTGATCAGGTACCTTGGGCACAAAATTTTGAGTATAATGCTGTTTCTTGTACTTTTGAAAACACCAAAGCCTCGAGAGTCTTACTCTAAGTAAAATGGATGCTCAGAGGTGACACTGATTTTGAGAGAAAAAAAAGGATTTGTTATAAAATTATCCTAGAAAAAAAATATTCCTGAATCAACGTTTATAATTTTTGCATTATTATAAAAGTTATACAAAATAATGAGCACTCTGAGGTTGAATCAGTTAGGAAGACATGTGACAGATTATTTGAGTGCATGTCAGTTGGTGCAGATATTTTGTGCATGCAGCTTGTAGATCTGCCTCTAGAGACATTCTGAACCCTGTTGTAACCCACCTCACCCTGTGAAGCATTTTAGAATGAATCATGTATATCTGTGACATTACTTATAGTGATGTCTGTGTCTGTCTTGTGTACGTCTAGTTTTTGTTGAATGAGTGAGATGATATGGGTGCACAATAAAATAGTTTTGTGTTCTATGTTACATGTGTGCTTTAAACTTTTTTTGTTGTTCAATAAGTCCCGCTAGTAGGATAGTGAGTCAGGTGTGTAAATCACATTCAAATGATATAAAAAGTTGTTAGTCCCAAAAGTTATTAGGATTCTATACTCCCTAAAAGGGGAGTTACAGTGGGATCAGCAGTATACACGGTAAGTGCGATGGAAATAAATCATACTGAGGAACACTCAACAGCCACTGTGTCCTCATAGGGCCCTTAAGAATAGGACTGGTTTGGTAAAGTGCCATGAGCGGTATATAAGCTCTGTGATATGGTGAGGCTTATGCAGAATAAAATAACAGCATACTGTCATAGATCGGATATATAGATATTGATTGACTTTAGTCAAAGAAATTAGCCATACATTGTACAGGCCAAATTATCTAGTAAAATTGTCTAGGAATCAAACCCACATTTTCAAAACCTGATATCCTGTTGAGAGGGTATTTTTCAATGTCTACCTCATTAGAAGAGCCTTCAGGCAATATAAACATTGTATAGGCCCAATTTGACAATTGTAAAAGATATGTGTAAGCCTATCATCAATAAAATAGTAGCTTTATTGATTTTGACTTATATTCATTAAGTAGTAACAGTTGTTGGTGATCATTTTCACAGGGGTAAACATC
Organism: Maea johnstoni; assembly: GCA_963942565.1. Lineage (NCBI taxonomy): Eukaryota > Metazoa > Annelida > Polychaeta > Spionida > Magelonidae > Maea > Maea johnstoni. The sequence continues at coordinate 33,284,035 of OZ012694.1, read as the reverse complement.
TGGGTTTTTTAGCATGAAAAAAAAATTGGGCAGAACTCCGGTGTGTGTGACAGTAATCTCGTTCATAAGAATGAGATCCCATCACTTGTTAGATCATCCCCCCAATTCCCGCCACCTCTATTGTAGGACAGGGAGAATAAACATGCATTAATTGTAACTTAAACCCATGTTAGGTAGAGAAAATCTATAGACCCCCCAGGTGGCATCCCAGGTTAGTGATATATTAAATAAGCTTACCTTTTGTCCTGTTCCAGATGACTGGGTTAGGCTTGAAGAACATTGTCAGATAGAGTCTCTTGTTTTGAAAATGTGAACACCATGAATCGCATTCGCTAATGCCACTATTTGCCCATGCCTGACAAACACACTAGGGTGTATACATTACATACTCAAAAGGCAAATTAAGTGACTAAAATGTTGAATCCGTTGTTTGGGCTCATTTATGGCAACTGATAGTGGCCCCTGTTACTCAGCTTACTGTGGCTATATACAGACCGGCCGCCGGAGCACCTGGGTATGTCAATATACTCAATTATCGCTCAGGAGTATGATCCCTCATCTCTCCCAAGAGGGTTTTAAACGGAAATTGCCGGCAAAGCAGTGTGGGCACTGTGTGGCTATCTTATCTTTAATGTGCTCTCTTGGGGATCGAACCACTCCACAACAGGCCTTCTCATGCTTTGACGGCAGGCAGCGTTGGTTGGTTATGAGGAGGCCGCCATTTGGTAATAACCTCTCATTTCCTCCCCGTCTTTGAGAGGTACGTTTTGGCTAGGGTTAGCCCGCCTTTTATGGGGTTTTAGGAGGACTACCCGCCAACCATTACATCGTAATTCAACCACTCTGCCCGTCAAAATGACGGGTGGACGGGTCTCTGAAATGGCCCTTGAGAGAGGCACTGCACCCAAAAATCAAGTCTCATTATGTTGGTAATAACTTTCATACAAAAGCATCTTTTTTTGTTTTTTTATTTTAAGGATAAAATGTCAATCAAAATTCAAGCAACAACTTTCAATTCAATATCTTGTGTAACGATACTTTATTTCTGTACTGTTTTTTTGAGTATCGTAGCATCTCAGTGATAGCACTTCTTAACCCTTCCAATGCTAAGGCTACTTTTGTCCAAAACAAAAGGTCGCAAAAAATTTTGAAAACCATCTAAACCCGGTTGTGTTGGTATTGATTGGAATACTCTCAGCTGAGTACCCATGTGCCAGGGTTTTAGACATTTCTTTTAGGGTTTTTGCATCATTTTGAATTGGCCAAATAAGCCACCAGCAGCATAAGGGTTAAGGGAATCTTTGAATGTGTTAAATATATACAAACCCTCAGAGCCATCCTCCTCTTCCTCCTCCTTGTCTTCCTCTTCATCCTCCTCAGTTATCATCTTGCCATCTTTATAAGCCACGTAATCCTGCTTCTCATCTCCTCCAAGGTCAAAACTAAATAGAATTAAACAAATCCCGTAATTTCCTGTGTGTAAAACACACTTTTTACACCAATTTGTACACTCAATTCGGGGGTGCTTTATTCATGAGAAGTTGATTTTCTACAATATTTCCGAAAAGGGGATGCACACTATGTACAAAGCTAAAGTCTATCCACAATCTTAAAGGCCAGAACAAGGGGTGCCTCTTACATACGAGTGGGTCATGTACACGTGAAATTATGGTATTGGGTTTACTAGGGGAAGATCAGGAATGCATGTGTACCAGGTTTGTTCTGAATGGGGTAGGAGTCTCTTCATTTCAATAGAATGTTAGATCTACCCCATTGGTTTTATGCAAAACTAAAGGAGAGTGACCGTTCTAAGCAAGAAAATTAACAGTTTGAATTGTAAAGGGTGGTTTGTTGAAACCCTGTACCCAATATGTATAAGCAACTGATACTTAATGACCATGCAACCCTATAAGTTCATCCCCTAGCAGGCCTCTTCATTCAGAAATGTGTTAAAGAAAATGACAGGGAGGTATGCTAAGTTGTTGTTTTTCAAATATCTGAAAATTTCAAATAGTTTGTTTTACAACTAATGAAATGTTTTGACTTACCCATCATCTAAGCCATCTGCTGAGAATTGTACAGATTTTTTTGGCCTGTCAGCCTCAGTAATGCCCTTCATCCTTAGCATCCTATCGTTCTGGAACAATCCAAGATTAAAACATACTCAAAAACAAAGGCCTAAGTGTGAAGTGTCCTTGATCAATAGTATCCCTTACCAAATGAAACTTGGAGTAGCAAGGAATTCCTAGGATTTTCCCCCTAAATCCTAGAATTTTTCGATAGAAATCCCATGATTTCTTAAGAAGTCCCAGCTACTTTACAAATAAATTGAATACCAACAGATTCATAGGATACCACCCAACCCCCCCCCCCCCCCCCCCCATTCCCTGAATGAAACCTAGGAATTCTAGGATTTTCCAAGAAAATCCCATGACTTTTTTGTTTTTTGTGATATATTTTGTATCATTTCTCTGATAATATCTGATGGACAAATGCTAACTGGAATTCACCAAACAATTCCCCTGTTAATTTGTTATTTTCTAAAGAATACCAAGATGGAAGTTCAAAACATTGCATTGATACCTAAGCTTTGTTATATACAATCTTTGTGTTCAATTTTGACTTGATTTGCATGTTTTCCCTTATCAAGTTTTTATCTAAATAATACAAGAACTCTATATCCATGTTGCTATTGCTCCTATAAAATTCTTGCACAACCAAACTTTGTATCAAAATTTCACTTACTCAACATTTTTTTCTCTTTTTAAGTTTCTCTTGAAACATTCTATGCATGCTCATGCCATAGCACTTACTTAAAAACCTTTTTTACACTAAAAATTTCACTAAATATGCATGTTTTCCTCTTTCCAAGATTTCCTTTAGATATTCAAAGCTCCTCACCTCAAGTTTTTCAAGGCGTTCTTTCTCAGCTTTCGCAATTTCCTCTTCTGTTTTTAGTCGGTCAGTGGGCTGGAAATGAAAAAGGAAAGAAATATCGATACCTGCACATATATTCAATATCATATTAATCTGATATTGAAACAGAAACCTGAAAATATAGTTCTGTATGAGGCATACTAACATGGTATTTGCAGAGTATTGGTATGTGAGATAAGTGATATCAATATTATCTCAATCTGATATTGAAACCAAATCCTGTAATAAGATGCTGAAATTTGTCCTCAGTATATCAGAATGTAATAATCAAGGTATTGATATATGAAAGGTGACATCAATAACATTTCTATCTAAAAGGAAAACCAACATCTGAAATGTTGTGTAGATTACTATACAGCCCTATATTGGGTTCAGCAATAACACCTTTTTATTTCATTTTTTTTTCATTCTTATTTCTTATTTTCAAAGTTTATTGCTTATCATAACTTTTCAATTTTTTAATTTTTTATTTCATTGCATATTTTCCTAAGTATTTCATAACTCTGCTCCTGCCAGGTCTGGATAAAGTCGGACCGTAAGATCTGGGGCTCAGCTGCCAGGTCTGACTTTATCCTGACCTCCCACAGAAACACTAGAAAAGACTGGCTTACCAGTCTAAATTACCCTCCCCCCCCCCCCCCACCACAATCTACGTGTCACTAGTCTATTTTGAAAGCCCCCTCTTCTAGCTTTATTTTGATACCAGACATGCGGGGATAGCCCCAAGTTTTGTTAGAGTATGGTGTCATTGAATTATAAGGTACTTAACCACCAGACATTCTGCTGAATGTGCTGGTTTCAGGGGCATATAGAGCCAGCAGGGGGTCTGGCAGGACTAGAGTTACTACTCACTGTTCCCCTGGACTCGAAGAGGAGTTGATTGACTAGGACGTCATAGTCATCTGCCTTGGACTTAGGCTCTTCTTTTGGACCTAATTTCTGAAATAAATACGAAAAATATATTAGGGTACATTTCTCTTTGGTTCACAATATTAAAGAAGGAGATTCTTTCATTGAGTTGTCTAGTATAATTGTTAATAGTAGAAGACGAACAGTATACCTAAAGTTAAAACAAGTTTTAAAATGACAATATTTCTGTAAATACAGATAGGAACTTTTTATTTTCAAGTTTTGCAAATCTTCAATTCAGTTTCAAAGTTATGGTCAAAAGTATCCTAGATCCATATGACAAGTTCTGTAGGAACTTCTAAGATTTAACCCCTACGCTGCTGGAATGCTGCTAATTTAGCCAATACAAAATAATGCAGAAAAAACCTGAAAAATGACTGAAACCCTGGCAAATGGGTACTCATATGAGAGTGCTCAGCGAGAGCTATCCAATGAATACAAACATGACAGGGTTGAGATGATTTTCATATTTTTTAGCATTTTTTTTGCATTGGATGAAAGGAGAAAATACTACCTTTGATGATTGCAAAAGAGACGCCACTTCTTTCCACTCCTTATCCACGGCCTGCGTCTCCTCGACCATTTTCTCTTTGGCATTCTTTCGCTCGAACTTTTCTTTCTTGGATTTTATGATGAGCTCCTCCATTCTCTCCTTCCAGGATTTCTGCTGATCGCCATCGTCTTTCTTTGTCATGAAACCTCCAAAATGTTCCGCCGCCACAAGCTTGGCTGAAAATGGAAAAGTTCTAAATAAGATTTATCCAATTTGTACTGTATAACACTTTAATATGGAGAGTCAAATACTTAGCTGAGGCTTATACCTCCTAACAAGACTCAAGTGACAGATAAACAAATAACATATAGAGATAAGACAAGTAAATAAATAGTAAATAATAGCATATAAAATGTATTTTCATGTGAAGGACCTTTGAAATACACACCTATTATATAATGACTATGATATAAATGATAGTTCAGATGGATTTCTTACCTGATATTTTGCCATGGTCTTCGTCATCCTCCTCATCATCGCTTATCATTGGCTCGTCAAATTTCTCAATCTCGGAGAGAGATTGGCCATAATGGGTCAACTCATCATCCTCATTCAAGTTGAAGATTCCAGACTTATCATGACTTTTCTGAAACAGAAAAAGAAGTAATATTGATATGTCAGTTACACAATGAATTGAGAGTATCTTATTTAATTCTCTGTAAGAATGTAAGCTATTTGTACAAAGGTAAATGTTACTGTACTGAAAACCATACAAACTCATGAGAAAGCAATGAGTCATGTATAAAGTTATCTTTATAACAGCACATGTATATAGGGACTAAAAAAAATATTCTTCTTATGCTTTTACTGATACATACATATACTCTTACGTTTTATGCTTGAAGGAAAATTACATATTATGTGGGCAAATTATGAATTACCAGAGCAACGGAACTTGTTATGTGGGAAAAGTCGGCATTAAATAAAACAGTATAGTATACCAGTTCAAATACCTAGTGCCCCATACTAACAACTAACAATATAGTATTGTTGTTGTGGGGATTACATTTAGAAAACACCTTTGATTTAGTTTGAATACATCTACCAAAATAAGCTGTATGTTTTTTCACAAAATAGTCTTACTGAACTAAATCTAAATGATGACACTGAGCTTAAAAACACCCTGATTCAGTTAGAAATCATCTTAATACAGTGAAACCTCAGATAGATAGATAATTTTTATTTCAAGTCGTTAATCATTTTACATAGTAAACACGAGCTGCCAGAGCTCTTGGCGGACATCAGACATGTGAATACCTTAATTAGGACCAGGACAAAAGCGTTTGCATTCGGGGGTGTTCACATCTCTTTTCATAATGTAAAAGATACAAATGGGACTGGGAAATAGTTCTCATAAGGAGGTGTTCACATCTCCATGGTGTTCACAATGAGAGGTTTCACTTAGTGCATCCTCTACCATAGTAACTATAGATCTCCATACTTTGGCCTTGGCCTTTTGATATATTCCCTAGCATTTTATGAGAATTGATGGGTCTGGTGCACTGTAGCATTATAAGCCTGTGGATTCATAACCTGGAGAAATAAATCTATAGAGGACTCCCGGCAGCCCGGCCGGCGAAAAGAAATCCTACGCGAAGACGTTAAGTGGCAACATTGAGTAAAAGATTCCATTAGGACTAATGCGGTATCTGCAATTACTCTGGATATTGAAAGAGAAATGTAGTAGAATAAGCGGACAAGAAGGCATGTGTATGATAGCCTAGAATTTAGGCTTCCATACAAATATTTCAACCAAAAGAAATCTTACGCAAAGATGATAAGTGATAACATTGAGTAAATTCCATTAGTACTAATGTAGTATCTGCAATCACTCTAGACATTGAAACTGAAAGTGAAATATAGTATTGCACAAAGTTGTAAGAGCGGACAAGAAGGTATGCATATGGCCTAGAATTTAGGCCTTCATACAAATTTTTCAACCAAAAGAAATCCTACGAAGATAATAAGTGGCCACATTGAGTGAATTCCATTAGGACTAATGCGGTATCTGCAATTACTCTGAATATTGAAAGCGAAATGCAGTAGAAAGTGCGGACAAGAAGGCATGTGTATGGCCTACAATTTAGGATTTTATACACATTTTTGAACTAAAAGAAATCTTACGCAAAGACGATACTGGAAGTGGCATTTTTGAATAAATCTCTTTAGGACTAATGTGGTATCTGCTATTACTCTGGATATTGAAAAATAAATGTAGTAGAATACGCAAACAAGAAGGCATGCATATAGCCTAGAATTTAGGCGTTCATACATATTTTTCATCCAAAAGAAATCTTACGCAAAAAGAGTTCGGATGAACAATTCACCTTCAAATATTTTCTTTAATTTGCTTTTGTTAGAAAGATACCACCAAAATTGCCAGGCAGTTTTGGCTGCTACAAGCATGAAAGGATTTACTTAATCAAGAACTAAAGAAACCGAGGGGAGCATATGAAACATATCAAAATGAACCCAGCTTTTAGACCTTCAAGGATTTCGGAGGCAATCTTGGAAAATGTCAGTAAATTCCAATGAAGTATCATTGAGGAATTGTTGTAACAAATTGTTATGGCTTAGATGTTTGATGTTCACGGTGTTTGGGGAAACTATAGCATGCAGACAGATATATCAGCCCTTTTACAAATAACTTATCCCCAAAGCTGGATGGTCTATTGAAATGCATTGGGATATCAAAGGTGCAAGCCACAGGCTTTTCTCTTGAGTGTTGTATTCACAGTTCATGCCTAACTAGTTCATGCCTGGAGATCTCATGACAAATGTTGTCTGGAGATATGATACTTTTGTTGATATCTTTTGAATAATAAATCATTTCCAAAACTATTTGAAGGAGACTTGTGTTGGGTTATTAACAACATTTCTCCTTCAAATATTTTCTAAAGAAAAAGCTATGGTCACAAAGATTTTTCAAAAAGAGTCAGGACCTTCATGGAGACTTTGAAGTCATGAATGGGTTAAAACCAAATATAGGTCCTATATTGCATGCATTACCATATAGATAATGCTTGCCCACCAGCTGGGAATAGCTTTTGGACTGTGCAATTAAATAAATTACCACAACAACCAAGCAGGAAGTTGTTTGACACAGACTTATTATACAAATATGACAAATATGACATCCCTGTGGGGTTTCCAACAGGAATAACTTCCCCGAGGGAGGATTGTCACTCGAAGGCGTAGCCCGAGGGCAACAATCCTCTCGAGAGGAAGTTATTCCTGGTCGAAACCCCACAGGGATGTCATATCTGTTTTACTATACCGAACAAAATACAAAACACAAAAGGGGGAAACATTACAAACACCTGTGATTTTGGATAAATACTCGTTGTCTGCCTTGTTGAACTAGTTTCACCGGTAGGATACTCCGCAAACTCTGTGGGTGTTCCTGGGTATTCTTCGGGCTAGCGGTAACTAGTCAACTATTTCATAGCTGTTGCTATGAACTATTGAATTATCTCATAAGCTGTTAAGGACAACAGCCTGTCACGAAGGAGTGAGGAAAACATGACGATTAATCCATGGCCCTTGACCAACCAGAATCAAGAATCTTCACGTGAGGTATAATAAACAAGTATATAATAGGGCAAAACATGCAGAGGCTAACTTGTTAAGTGTGAAGAAATGGACGATTGATTGCTTACTAATCTGCCTATCCTTGACTAGGTCCACTAGATCCTCTTACTGTGATTGCTGTGCGGCTCAGGAAATCATTCCGCAGCAAATCCACCATCCTCGTTATCTCTTGGCAAGACTTCTCATACAAACCCGCTCTCCCGTAAAATCCTCAACAGAGAACCAGCAAATAGCGGTCAGAAAGCTGATAGGCATTTAGACCATTACTGAGAAATATGAGACCAAGTAAATATAATCGAAAAAGAGCATTAACAAAGTTTCACAGAAAAAAATGAGGGTAGGAGTGTGCATTTCACATAAGGCCTACATGTGTTGTTCGATACTCTAATATCTAAAAGCTCGTTTGAACATTATAGGTGGAAAGGGCGCTATATCAAATATAAACTATTATCATTATTATTATCAGTATTTCAGTGATTTATACTACCTGAAGGGCTTTCCCTGATGGCCGTGTGATCTAAGACATTGCCACTGACTGCTTGCTGTATCTAGCTCTCATAACTGACTGGGTTCAAATCCCAGTCGAGGCGTTTATAAATATTGACAAATAACTGATGAATAACTTTCTTTCAAATATATTTACAATCTATGACAGGGCTCCACACTAACAGTGAACCGATGGCCCCTGGCCAGTAAAAATTCCCAAAAATGACTTTGGGCCAATTAAAACAGAGTTCAACTGGTCCTACAGAACCAGTAAACATTGGGGGACATTCGTGTTAACAACTTTTCCCCCACATCAAATGCCTGATAATGTTATGCAAAAAATTCTAGGAACAGTGAAAATTTTGCAGGAACAGTAGATGCTTGGTCCTACTGTTCCTATGGGGCCAGTAACTTTTTAAGTTAGGGCCAAGGCCTGTATGATTACTAGCTTCCAGGGTCATTTTCAAGAGTATCATAGTTTCAGATGACACTTGTCAAAGAGAACTCCAGGCATGAGTGGATTAGGTCCTATGCCTAATATTTCACTTGCCCTTAACATCTCAGATCATACAGTGACAAGATAGAAACATGTGACCTGGAAGAAATCATTATCTTAACGGAGAGTCACAAGGCATCTTTCAGTTGCAAAGGCACCATAAATAGCCAGTCATATCACCACACATTTATATAGCAACCCAGCCAACCTGCTACTGAGATCCATTGGAGACTCAACCACATGGATCGGCTCAATCCACTTGGGAGCCGGACATTAGGGTTAGGAATTGGCTGCAATTTCATGATAGATAATCAGTTGCAGCCAACCGATGAATTATCAATCATAATCGTGTGGTTTTTTGCATTTTTTTTTCGGTAATTGGGTACTATAGATCTTGTATAGCTCAATTACAAACGGTGGCACTTCCAACCTGCTCCAGCATGAAGCTCCCACGTGCATAATTTGGAAAGGTACCTAAATACCAGTCCACGTAACTTTGTTTTGAAGTGTTTTTGGAGCTTAGATTCATAGCAAGAAAACTCACAACGTGCCAGGCATTAAGTTATATTTTTCGCCGCTAGGTGTCACCCTTTCAGATTATTATCAATTGCCACTCAGATCCCTAGACGTGTATGGACCCTCACAGAATAAAACGGTCAGCAAAAATAAGTGGAACCTTTCAGGTTTTCCCTCAGGTTAATTTACTGAAACCTTTCAGGAAGCACTTTCTATCACTTTGAGGCATTAACCTTAGGTTTATGGTTTGGGAACAGCTTTCAAATGGGAATAGCCTAGACATAATGGTCAGGTGTAAAACAACCTAAAGTGCTCTCAATATTCCAGAATATTTAACCCATTATTTACCAGGTGAGTGAGGTAATATAAAAAATTCAAGAACAGCTTTCAACCTTCAAGCTTTCTCAGAAATACATAAGGAATTCTTTGTTTTATTGGAAGAGAATAAAAACAAGTTTTTATTCCAATAGTGGCATTGCATAAACATGTAAAGGCCATTTCCCAGGTAAAAATGAACCTTATTGAAATGAATGGTAGGGTAACTCACAGTACAAATAGTCTTAAGGCTTTAATAATTAATAAATAATTTTAAGGCTTACCGTAATTTCGTGTGTATAATAGGAGAGCGGCCAAGTGCCAAAAAGGGCTCTATTTAAGATTTATTTTGGGCGGGTCTCACACACACCTCCAACATACATCATTTGAAAGCTTATACTCTCTAGTTTAATATTCTGCCTGTTGGAGTTGTCAAAAGTGGTGCAGATTCTGAGAAAATACGTTTATGTAACATAATGTCTGGAAAAAAGCTGAAAGGTATGAAATTACGATATTTTTTTTTAAAGGGGCTAAAGAGGATAGTATGTTCACTCAACTTTGTGTACTACAACAAGCCTCATGCCCACAATTCAAATAAAACATTTGAAGCCATACTACTAAATTTTTCTGGTGAAAATTCCAATTTTATTACAAATTGAGGATACGATTCACCTTTTTCTCAAATGCCATCACATAGATCAACTTTTCAGCTAGTACAATACCAGACTTAGCTACATAGCACACATATATATAATCCTACATCTTTTTTCAATCATTTAGGAACCAAACTGAGTTACAAGGCTGATTTATTCAAACGTTTTGGCAATTTATATGCCTATAAAACTGAAAAAGATGATAATAGAAAAATGTGCAAAATGATATTTAATCTTTCAAATATTCCAAAAAGTATCTGAATGACATCCAAACTGAAGCATACCCTGTACAGATATCTTATATTGGCTGTCAGATTTTTGGATTTAGTTGCGCCGTCACCCAGGACAACTAAATTATTTGTGAAAATAGTCAACAATTTAGCAAAATTCACAAAACACTCACACACACACACAAAAAAAATAATAATAAATCAAATAAAATTTAATCATACAGGCAACCTTACATAAGTCAGACACTTATAAGTCAGATTTTCTACTATATGAGATGGCTTTGCTGGTCCCATCCCTATCATTGCAGTTCTGTTGCAGTGTTCTTTGTCTTCTTCAAGGTGGACATTTTACATTTGGTATCAAAGAAAAGAAAAAGATCTTCCTGAAAAACATATTGTGAATCTCATAATACAGGTAACCTTGCATAAGCCGGATGAATTGGGACCAGGATTTTCAGTCCGAGATAGGCAAAATTAGAGTTATGTGAAGATTATAAAACTGCAATGATAGGGATGGGACCAGCAAAGCCATCTGACTTAATAGAAAATCTGACTTATAAGTGTCTGACTTATGTAAGGTTGCCTGTATGATTAAATTTTATTTTATTTATTTTTTTATTTTTTTGTGAGCGTTTTGTGAATTTTGCTAAATTGTTGACTATTTTCACAAATAATTTAGTTGTCCTGGGTGACTGGGCAACTAAATCCAAAAATCTGACAGCCAATATCCAATATAAGATAACTGTACAGGGTATGCTTCAGTTTGGATGTCATTCAGATACTTTTTGGAATATTTGAAAGATTAAATATCATTTTGCACATTTTTCTATTATCATCTTTTTCAGTTTTATAGGCATATGAATTGCCAAAACGTTTGAATAAATCAGCCTTGTAACTCAGTTTGGTTCCTAAATGATTGGAAAAAGATGTAGGATTATATATATGTGTGCTATGTAGCTAAGTCTGGTATTGTACTAGCTGAAAAGTTGATCTATGTGATGGCATTTGAGAAAAAGGTGAATCGTATCCTCAATTTGAAATAAAATTGGAATTTTCATCAGAAAAATTTAGTAGTATGGCTTCAAATGTTTTATTTGAATTGTGGGCATGAGGCTTGTTGTAGTACACAAAGTTGAGTGAACATACTATCCTCTTTAGCCCCTTCAAAAAATATATCGTAATTTCATACATTTCAGCTTTTTTCCAGACATTATGTTACATAAACGTATTTTCTCAGAATCTGCACCACTTTTGACAACTCCAACAGGCAGAATATTAAACTAGAGAGTATAAGCTTTCAAATGATGTATGTTGGAGGTGTGTGTGAGACCCGCCCAAAATAAATCCCAAATCTGGCCCCTGGCCGCTCCCCTATAAGACGCACCCATATATAAGACGCACCCCTTGTTCAGACCTTTAAAACGGTGTATAGACGTTAGCCCTGTGTATAGTGCGCACCCACATTGTGGTCCATGTCTCTAGCTATTTTGTAACAAACTAGCAGTGGATTCGGACAAACATTAAGTTGATTGTAATTTGAAGTCACGTATAATGCTGCTCTAAAGACAATAGGGGCTCGGACATTCGTGCCGTCACGGTGCTTTGTAATTAGCGTGCCTAAAATAGAACCGGCTGGCCTGTTAACACAAACAATTCAGTAAGTTGTCTACGGCTAGATAGGACTTATAATACCGATACCACTGAAGTTGAGACATGCTAAACATGTTAGAAACACAATTGAAATGAAAACATACCAGAGTCTTATTCTAATATGGGTCGCGGTAATGGCGGGTCATCGATTTCTGATATCCAGGTGACCCGGGGACTCGATGTAAAACACCCTGGATTTCTAGCTCTGTGTATAAGACGCACCCCCGTATTATGGGTAAAAATTTGTGTAAAAAAGTGCGTCTTATACACGCGAAATAACGGTAGTTTGAATAGGTTTAAAAAGTCTTTACAAATAAAAATATTAGTATAATTCTTAGGTGAAATAGCCTTTTTGCAAAGAAAAAAGCTAAGCCTCGCAAGTTAAAAGTATCTAAATTAACAAACTGTATGTTACCATTGACCAGTAGACAGACCAAGGAAAATAACACATGGAAGCCGTGTCTGCCACTGGTCTAGCATCCCTTAGGTTAATGTTTTTGTAGGTTTTAACCCTTTCATGGCTAACAGTTGTCTGGACATTAGGTTATTTTGAAGATAACATTTGTATTTATCATGATTTCACAAAATATTTGAAGAAGAGTTGCTCTGCATGAAAGCAGGTAAGAGGTTGGGATACTCATGCTGTCAACTGTTGTGGACATGTGCAATATGGTTCTGGACCAGGAGGAAATTGTCAGCTGAGGGAAGGGATAAATAAGATGATGCATGTAGTAATTGTAAACTTATTGCATCAGTGGATGGATTTTCATGTACAATGTTACAGCTATTAATGTGAAATATGGCTCAGGCCTAAAATAAAAGTTGTTTGTTTCCTGTAACGCTACCCTAACAAGTCTTTACTCAAAAACATCCCTACCCTAAAGTTTGTTCTGCCCACCAGACTCCCCATCAACGTAAGACATGCATAAAACACACATTTTTGAACAAAAAAATAATCCCCCCCATTTTTTTTTACCAACATACCTACCTACCCTATTTTTTTCATACCGTTACAGGAAACAATTTTTTTTCTAGGCCTAATGTGAAATATAGCTCATAAAGATACTACCCAGTGGATGTAGGTATGATTATCACTTGAGTGCTTTTTTGAACTATTTGTTGACACTCTATAATTGTAAACTGATAGCATCAGGGGATGGACTTTCATGTATATTGTTACAGCTATAGTGTGAAATATATGGTTCAGGTCTTCAGGATGATACTACTCATTGGATGTTGGTATGATATACACTTTCAAGCCTCAAGTTCCCTGAGGGAAGTTAGGATGTGTCTTTTGATCAATGAAACTACATAAACTAATTCTAGGGGCTGTCCCAACAGCTGAGTAGTCAAAGCATAGTGCACCACATGCTTATTGTTTCTTCACAGTGCCAAAGGTTCAAGGAAAATTGAATCAAGCTTTTGGAAAATTGTGAGTAAGTTGCCAGTGACTTGGGTTAGTGGATGGTTTTCCCTGGATACTCGTTTTTCCCACCATTAACTACTGGCTGATAACAGTTTAGTCTTACTATGGCATAAGAAGTGACAATCAAATAAAGTTTCAAATCTAAGTTCATTGCATGTTGCCAGCTATCTAGGGCATACAAGTATGTTAAAGATTTGTGTGAGACCATTTCCACTTTGCACAGTAGGGAATCCCCAGCAAAAGATTTCATGTAGTAGTAGTAGTAGTAGTAGTAGTAGTAGTAGTAGTAGTAGTAGTAGTAGTAGTAGTAGTAGTAGACTAGTAGTAGTAGTAGTAGTAGTAGTAGTAGTAGTAGTAGTAGTAGTAGTAGTAGTAGTAGTAGTAGTAGTAGTAGTAGTAGTAGTAGTATGACAGGTGGTATGACAATATGTGTGATTAATTGTGGAAGGCTATTGTACATGAATGTTCCACATACATATGGTGATTTTACCAGAGGATTCATATTTTTTTTTGCATTTGAAATTAAGACTTACACAATCATCCCCAGAGAGGCCAGACTATTATGGTGATCTGTTTTCAAAGAAAGCATCGCTTGAAAAATGTCTATAGAGATAAAGATAAATGTTAATCATTACATAATCTTAAACTTTCCTGCGAATATTTTGTGATTTTACATTTCATTCCCAAGGTATATTCAAAAGTGTTATAAGGTAACACTTTATAATAACTCTGAGCATGAATGTATTCAATACTAAACATTTTCATCACATAGAATACAGACCATTTAATATACAGCCAGGATTTAGAAACTGAGTGCCAAAACTAGCTGGCAAACTGAAACTGGCAATTGTAAAATCTTTGGGCGTTCAATTTTTCAGGGACGACCATGATATGGTCAAATTACAACTATGAATAAGTATTTACTCATGGGAATAAGAGATAATATCCTTATACAATATCATGGGAATTATGTAAAGGTGAAAAACTTGAGGCTGAATTTGATATTTTTTAAATATTCCTCACAAAATAATCTGGGTGTCCTGAGGGGATAATTTGAGAGTTTAGATGTCCAAATGATGCCCAGACACCCTGCTGGCTAATACTATGCTCATGCCCCTAAATTGATGTTCAGAGCATGCAATGGTTAAAGACGCATGTGAGAAGGTTCAATGTTAAAGACTCCCCGTTTTCTCTTCACAGACTGGAGAATATTGACAGGAAAGAGCTTGACATTTACATCAGAACCTCATTCTCCTCACCGCCATGCGTGATTCCTTACCAATTAACTCTCAGACTCACCCTACAACCACCTGTGTGACTTAACCCATATGCTGCTGGTGGCTATAATTTGCCTTTACAAAATGATGCAGAAAAGCTGAAAATTGACTGAAACCCTGGCATATGGGTACTCATCTCAGTGTTAGCGCTAGGGTAAAAAAAGACTGCAGCCCCTTAGTATCTCAAGCCTGAAAAAAGTGAGTCCCTTGTGTGCGTGTGCAGCGCGTGCACCACGAGTGCCGAAGGCGCGACGTCCCTGCTAGGGGGGTCCGGGGGCATGGCCCCACAGATTTTTTTTGAAATATAGATGCTCTGTGATGCATTCTGGTGCATTATGAGCATGAAGTTTTGAAATACTTAGATGAAAAAATTCCCTTTTTTAGCTGTATTTCTGGATTTTCTTTTAGAAAGTGTGACAGACCCCTTCATCCTTTTTTTTAAATGTACAAGGTATTAACATTCTCTTTTTCAGATATTTATTTTTCTTTATCTTAAGGTGGCCGTAAACGTTTCGTCCTCCGGGAAGCCTGTTTTGAGATATATGTATTATGTTAATGAACCGGGTCTTACCCTCCTTATGAAAAAAACCCCATAGCTCTACTCCAATCCTAAGTTCATAATTTGTGCAAAATTTGGATTTGACAGGTATGAATAGACAGACAGGAGAGAGCATGCTGCAGTGTTATGGTCATGTGACCCCAGTTTGCTGATAAGCCCCTCCCACCTCCTTATCAAAGCTACAGGAAATGGATGTGTATTTGGATTGGTAACTGATTATAGCTGGCATTTAAGGTCAGCCAGTCTTTTCTTTGTATGCATGTGTTGGTTAGAAAGGATGTCTGTTGGGTAAGGTGGGCCACTTTAGCACCACAGACAATGATGTTTTAATCAATTCAAAAATAGTGTATTAGGGATTAGTCTTAATCAAAATGTGGCTCCGGCTGTCTGAGAAAAACAGGAAACATCCCAGTTTTGGGGCTTCAAGTAAAAAAATGTGTGTATTTGATGGGAAAACCTGTACTTTTGGGAGGATGTTGGGTCAATCTGTCTCATACCTTCAGCTGGAACAGACACTCTATGCTCTATGGATAACTTACAATACTTTAGTATTTATCAACTTGGTTTCATTTTCAAACACATGTTTTTCTCAAACAATAATACAGCAATCATGATATAGTTACCCAAAGTACAATTACACCCATATAATTCAGCTATTAACTAATTAAAGCCTGGATTGTATTTTTCACAACAATTGTTGTCAATTCAGTTGGAGACACAAAGGAGATTGAAATTGCAGGTGAATAATTGGGTTTATTGATTGATTATCACTGTGGCCTCAGCTCTGAGGAAATAGGTACAGGTATGTGTGGTGTCATAATCCCCTCAGGACTCCCCATTCTAGAACAATGAGTGTGGTGTCACTCATAATCCCCTCAAGGATTATGGGAGTCAGGAACCAATGTCTAAAAATAAGATTTGCTATGGGTATAGCAAGGTCACTTCCTCTAGGCATTTCAAGCAGTGTAGAAGTGAATGTACAGTCTACCCATATGGGATTCATTAGTCAGACCTCAGCCTGAGGGAAAGTTGCCATTTCTGCTGCAAAATATGTATGGATTACTCATTCTGGATTATGTAACTTGGATCACTGGAGTGGAGATACAGCAATAGAGGTTTGTGAAATTATCTTTCTTTCAAGGCCCAGAATCTAAAAGCCACCTTGTCAGAAAGCTATGCTTTGGAAGTTTGGATAGCTTCAGAATTGGCCCTGCAAAATGTTTGTCTTAGATAAATGAAGCTAAAAACCCCATATAGAGCATTACAAGCTTTTATTTGCCAAATCAATATACTTGCAGTCAAAGAGTCTGCCAGCATAACACACTAGATAGCTAAAAATTGATTTTGATGGCACAGTTCTTTGAATTATTAAGAATTCAAGAGCTATGATGCTTTACATTAGCATGCAAACAAGATGCCAGGCTTCTAAGTAGGCGGGGCTTGCGTGATGTCATATGCCCATATATGGAATCCAGTTGACAGGGATGTTAGGCAGGTTGCAGAAATGTACTCATTTATACTTTTTTTTGAGGTAATTGAGAAGAAAAAATGTTGACAGTTGTGAAATACAATGGAAGGTTACTTTATCTTTCCACTTAGACAAAAATAAATACATTAAAGTAGTAGCAAAAAATTGCACAGTAACTTTAACTGGGAAATACACAAAACTGCCATTTTCTCAGCTTAGTTTTCTATGATTTTACTCTCACGGCTGACGTGAATTTAGACACAAATCTTAATCAATTAGCTTCAAACTTTGTATATAGATTCTAAAACATGTTCTCTTCAAATCTAGACGGGGATATTGCAATATCTTATCTGGTTAATTTTTTATAGTGAGTCAAAAATCAAGAAACCAAAAAAGCATTTTTTTCCTAAATTGTTTTTAGATAAATGGCCATAAAAAAATTTAGGGGCCATATTTTACAAAACCCCCGTCTAGATTTGTAGAGACAAAGGTTTTTTTCAATGTTTTAAAAAATCAGGTTATTATCTTAGATCCTGCTCTTAGATTTACGTCAGCCGTGACATATGTACTGAAAATTGATAAGTCAAAGTTTTGACCCCAATTTCTTCAAAATAATTGGAGCACATACAACCTATCCATATCCTATGTATTCCTTAGAATCTCAGCTTTCTAAAAATATATAGTTTGCTAGGGGTTTAGTGTACAAATAATGAGAAATCAGCCATTATTTGAGGGAAAGTCTGCTCTCCACCGGAAACGTTTACAGCCACCTTAAGTGGGATATTAAAAGGGTAGGTTAAATCTTGGAATTCCTTCAGATTCAATCTTAGAATCTGTTTCTTTGCTGGTCTACTATTTCCTTTAAAGGAAGGCTTTGGTTTCGTACAAAAACTTGTTTGAACTACCTTTATACTACACATAATCACTTCCTGATTGCATTTTCATTCTCCCATGCTAATTTTGGCCTAAACAGCAATTTGTGTTTTAAGCCCCTTCCTGCTGATGTATAGCAACAGGTCCCCATAGCAACCCCAGCAGGAGGTGCAGCATACAGTGAGTGGATACAGCACCCTCACTGGCACCCTCACTGGCTGCTTTAGTACAGAATAAGTAATTGGGCAAGGTGCATGTTCAGGTAGTTTCCTTGAATGGGCAGTGTTTTTAGATAAAAAATGGTAAAATACTGCTCAGCCTATGACTGCTATAGCTACTGTGGAACCTCAGGATTAAGTTTTCATCGGATACCTAAGGATGTTGTAAGAAGGAAACAATGGATTTCTGCATTGAAACTGAAAAGGCAGCTGAAGTGGGATTGTGTTTGGATTTGTTCAGACCATTTTACACCTGATTCATATGAGAACACTAAACATGAACTGGGTCTGCACAAGAAAAAGAGATTGAAGAAGAATGCAATCCCAACTATATTTAGCTACAAAAAACAGGAAGAGACTACTGGACGCAAACGAAGGATTGAGGAACGTGAACGTAAACAGGTAAGGATTCTAGATAAATCTTTTCATTTTAAGAATTATCTTTAATACCTCATTTCAGAAATACTTTACTGGTTTCAGGGATTGACTTAAGAAAATCTTTCAGGTCGGTTTTTGGGCGATCTCATATGATAAATGAGAGTCAGTCTTGGGTCGGCCGGACAAATTTCAGGGCGTGAATACCGCCCGGACACCCACTTAAGTCAAACCCTGGGTTTCCTTTCATCAATATCTGAATGTTGATCCCAATGCTGCCTGATTTTGTAATGAAAAAGGGAAACCTGTTTGTGAGCAGTTGATGTGAGAAATGCTTCTTTTTAAAAAATTTAAAAAATAATTCATGACCTTCCTACCAATTGTTAATGCAAATGGTGTAAATGTTTCTCCAACCCTTTTCTACAATATCCCTTTACAATGCATACTTAAAACTTATTTTTTCATACGCATCTGTTTAACTTATCATTAAATAAGGCAAATTTCTACAGAACAATGAATAGAGTAAATGAGGGAAAATCTTAAAAATTGCTGGATTTATGTGACTTGTTTGTAATAATTATTTGGTGGGTGAGTAACTGCCATTGTCTTCAATTAGCAAATTGCATTTATGAGAAATTTCCTGTTTGGCAGGATGTATCAGATAAACAAAAGGGGAATTCATTCTATTGCACTTGGAAAGATTTGATATGGCATTAACCCCCATGATGCCAAGTGCAATTCTATTCACATCATATTTTACATTTTTCAATAAGATTAATTTCTGGTATATTAATTTAGCATTAACTAAATGTCTTCTTTTATATCAATTTAATGCCTTTGATGTAAGCTTCATTTGGGCTTATTTCCTATTACAGTATCAACAATTTTTTTCAAGATTAAGCCGGCATGAGAAGAGTTAAATTATACAAGGAAAACCTGTAAGCAGTTCATTTGAGAAATGACACTTTAATTTGTTTTTAAGCAATTCATGCATAACCTTCCCACCAACTCTAAATAGAAGTTGTATGGTTGCTAGGCAACCCCTTTTCTTTTTAATTCATACTGTAAACTTCATTTTTTGTTTGCCTTGGGTAACTTATGTTGAACAGGGTTTATACAGAAACATGAATAGAGTTTTAAGTTTTAAGTATGCATTGTAAAGGGATATTGTAGAAAAGGGTTGGAGAAACATTTACACCATTTGCATTAACAATTGGTAGGAAGGTCATGAATTATTTTTTAAATGTTTTAAAAAGAAGCATTTCTCACATCAACTGCTCACAAACAGGTTTCCCTTTTTCATTACAAAATCAGGCAGCATTGGGATCAACATTCAGATATTGATGAAAGGAAACCAGTAAAGTATTTCTGAAATGAGGTATTAAAGATAATTCTTAAAATGAAAAGATTTATCTAGAATCCTTACCTGTTTACGTTCACGTTCCTCAATCCTTCGTTTGCGTCCAGTAGTCTCTTCCTGTTTTTTGTAGCTAAATATAATTGGGATTGCATTCTTCTTCAATCTCTTTTTCTTGTGCAGACCCAGTTCATGTTTAGTGTTCTCATATGAATCAGGTGTAAAATGGTCTGAACAAATCCAAACACAGTCCCACTTCAGCTGCCTTTTCAGTTTCAATGCAGAAATCCATTGTTTCCTTCTTACAACATCCTTAGGTATCCAATGAAAACTTAATCCTGAGGTTCCACAGTAGCTATAGCAGTCATAGGCTGAGCAGTATTTTACCATTTTTTTATCTAAAAACACTGCCCATTCAAGGAAACTACCTGAACATGCACCTTGCCCAATTACTTTTTCTGTACTAAAGCAGCCAGTGAGGGTGCCAGTGAGGGTGCTGTATCCACTCACTGTATGCTGCACCTCCTGCTGGGGTTGCTATGGGGACCTGTTGCTATACACCAGCAGGAAGGGGCTAAATACACAAATTGCTGTTTAGGCCAAAATTAGCATGGGAGAATGGAAATGCAATCAGGAAGTGATTATGTGTAGTATAAAGGTAGTTCAAACAAGTTTTTGTACGAAACCAAAGCCTTCCTTTAAGACTTCCCAAGTTAACCCATCTAGATAGTTAATGAATATGATCACATCAATTGTGTTTGTTCAATCATTTTAAATATACCTGTTTTAAGAAAGATGAATTTACACATCAGGAAATCACAGGTTTAAGTGAGGCTGCATCAAAAACTGATTTTTAATTTATCATTTTAATATCAAACTCTGAATGTTTTCTGCTAAAGCTTAGTTCTACACAGCTCAAATATCATATAATTCATTTCTCATAGCTACAACAGAAATATATTCAAAAATATCAAGAACAGTAGTTTCAGGTGATGTTTCTTTTTATTTCAGAATTATTAAAATATGTTTCTTCATGATAGTGAAGTGATATAATATCAATGAAGTGGTACAATAAAGAATCCTACCTTTTGCCTAAGTTGCATATTAATAGGTTAGACTGGGCAGCATTTCTTTTCTTTCTAATGAGTCATTTATTATCATTGTTATATCTTTTATTTTGAGAGGCACTCACACACAAACAGGCTTCCCATGTTAGAGCTAATATGTAAGCTAGCCTCTTCTTTGTTGATTGAGTGCTCCTCTGAAGGAGCTGTATATACATGATAGCATCGAACCAGGAAGTGAGGTCCTTGCAACAAAGTATCGTCTGCATGTGGAAAGCTGACCTTTGACCTAATTAGAGGCAGGCCTGACACTGTGCTTGCTGTGTGGGAGTTATTTGCCGGGATGATAGCTGCTGTGCGGGCTGGCCATTAAGGGCCGTAAATGGCCAAGCTATTCAGATACTCAAGCCCACTTGAGGTTGGCTGAAGTGCGTCCTTGAGGTACGCATTTCACCTAAATGTTTGCGTCCTTTTGTAAAACATTGCGTCATTTGCATATGCTGACGGCAAACATTGCGTCATTTGCATATGCTGACGGCGTCAACGCGATCTCTGTCATCTGTAAATACTCAGTGAGAGCTATCTAGTGAATACCAACATGACAGGGTTTAGATAGTCTTTAAAAATCTTTGCATCCTTGTGCTTTGGACGAAAGTAGCCTCAGCATTGGAAGGGTTAAAGAGGCAGAAAAAACACACACTAGGAAAAAATATAGGCCAAGTTCAAAAGGGCACTCTATGCTGTTATGTCAGAGTAATGAACAAACCCTTTAAGCTCTTTTTGTGCTTATAGACAAATCATGTGTTTGTATCCCTAAACCAATCAAAATTTAAGGAAACTAAATTAATTGGACTATACTTTTTGGCTATTGAATTATCTTTTTTTTTAGAAAAGACCAATTATATTTGAAGGGATTTCAATTGAATGCATTAATGCAAAATGTTAATAGTCAAAACGCCATTTTTCTCTGATACTGGTAGAATATGAACCAAACTTCTTAAAATATAACTCTTACAACTAATCTTATAAATGTTTTGCAGTGTCACGCTATGATGAATTATATTCACATTGTCACAACATAATTCATTAAACTTAGTGTGTTAACATTGATCTGACAACTTTGAACATTACTCAACAAATAGCTTAATATTTGAGAAATATTTGAAGAGGCATTGTTCAACCGAAGCAGAACAACTTTACTCAAATATTTCCCAAAATATTGCATTGTTATGAAATAATAGGTACCGAAAAAGCAAAAGCTTTGTTGATCTACAACCCCAAACCCCCAGTTGATACTTATTTTCTAACGTATAGGGTATATATAATGGGTAATGCATAAGAGCACATAAAATGATGATGCAGAATAATTAGACTTCATAAATGAATCTAACTTTTCAGTTACAATTTCGCTATAAGTATTCCAAATAAAATGGAATTAGGCAATCTGGTGGTTTTTGAACATTTCTGTTATAAGATCGATTTTCTTTGGTTCTCGAAACATTGGCATCATGAGACCCAAAACCTAACTGCAGGCTAGATACTATTAACAACATTACCCAAAGGCGATGCTGCCCTGCGTATTTCTGTCTGAGTAATTCATGTAGCGCCAGGTGTGTTCTGCTCTGCAGGTCGGCACAGATCCAAGACCCAGCAGTCTAGGTCAACACGCTCCTGTAAGACGTGACTCCACATCCCCGCTCCCCACAGGAAAAACTCAACCCTCATGCTGATGCTGGCTAATTTGGCCAATACAAGATGATGCAAAAAGCATGAAAAATGATTTAAACCATAGCACATGGGTACTCATCTAAGAGTGCTTGGCGAGAGTTATCAAATGAATACCAATAAGACAGGGTTTAGATGGTTTTCAAAAAAAAACATTGTGTCCTTGTGCTTAAAACGAAAGTAGCTTCAACATTGGAAGGGTTAACCCTTATGCTGCTTGTGGCTAATTCGGCCAATAAAAAATGATGCAAAAAGCATAAAAGAATGTCCTACACCCTGGTGCATGGGTACTCATCTGAGAAGACTCAGCGAGAGCTATCCAATGAATACCAACATGACAGGGTTTTAACAACTTTGCCCCCCTGTGCTTTGGACCAAAGAAGCCTCAGCATTGGAAGGGTTAACCCAAATGGAACTATTTGGGAGGCGATCGATAGGGAAGGTATTCTGTTTGATTTCAGCCCTCGACCAAATAATCAATCGCAAACAGCGCGTCTGGGAAAAGAAAAGTAATCTCTGTCTATCCAATATAACTAAATTGCAACTTTTTAGATAACCCAACCAAATATAGCTGAGACTTCCTATGGAGTCCAAGCTTTTTCCTGGGAAAATTTAATGAATTCTTTGGTAATCCAAGCTTAATTTGGTCAAGGAAAAATAGATTCAGGTTACAGGCCAGAAAGAAATAGCAAGGGAGGAATGTTCAATATTTTCAATATAAGATCAGGAAAAGTAATTATCAAAGCCAATGATTAGCTTCATTTAATTTTATTGGGCATGACTTTTAGGTGAGGTGAAAGTCTAAATAGCAAAAGCAGAGGTACTAAATCAGTTCATCAGTCCCACAGATTAGGTTTCAGAAAGTCATTTGGCAAGACTTTATACAACTTTATTTTCTTTTATTCGTTAATTTCTTTTTGTTGCTTTAACAGGTTTGGTCATATTGTGAAGAGATTAAAATTAGAGAGAGGCAAGGCATTCATTTCTCCTCACAAAGACATGCAGGGCTCAAAATTAAGTTTTTATTCCCAGGAAGCCCAATTGCATCTTCAAAAGCTACCTATTGAAAGGTATTTTGTATAGAAACCAGTACAGCTTTGGGCTCACTGCAGAATTTGAGAGAGCTCTGAGCTCCTGGTCCAACTAACTTCTAGCCCTGACATGCCAAGGCCAGAAATTTCTAGTGCATTCTCATAACTTGGGAAGACCAAGGAGCAGACATTATTGGAATTGAAAGCATGGAATGGAATGGAATTTACATTATAGTCACTATTTCTGACTTAGTAGGTTAAATTATGACTAGCCAGTTGTAAGTGCTGGAGAAAACCGGAGTACCCATCAAAAACCACTACCTAACCCAAAATTACAGGCAACTAGCTTCCTAAAATGCCCCAGCCAGGATTCAAACACAGGTAATGGGAGCACTCAGTGGCAACACCCTAGACCACCTGGCCATCAGGGCAGGCCCTACAGAGTTTAATCATTGGCCAGACACACTCTGGTTATGATATTTCTACAGACTGCTCGGTGTCAGAGAAACAGTTTGTTCATCAATGATTGATCCAACATCAAAATTGGGTCAGTCAGTTGCCCTGGTAACCAGTAATGAAGTGGTAGTGTTACATAGTATTTGTGTGCATAATGAGGTGGGTAACATCATCAAACAGGAAGAGATTAAGGACATTGTGTATGCGATGCAATCCATATCGCTGGCACTTAGTAAGCATTCACTGTAATTAGTAAAGGAATCTGAAATCAATCATCCAAACATTGCACAATACTTGTTTAGTATAAACTAAGTGACTCAGAATAAAATAATTGAGAATACCTTTTTGACTGATTACAAATCCATGTTATGGGAAGATAATTTATAGTATTAGGGAAGGGTAAATATATGACTAAACTCTGTACCAGAACAATGTTCAATTTAAGAAACTACCTAGAAAGACTTAGTTACACTGCTTAATTATGTTTTACAAAGTGAAGAGCAGCATTAGGGTCACATAATGATAACAAAATCAAATAACAGGGCCAAATAAGAAATGACCTTTACTATCAAAACAATGATCTGTAAATCAGATAATTATATTGTGTATGTCAGAATGAAATATCATCAATATCATGTGACCATTATCACTGGTTTAGAAATAATTACATTGTTTTGTTTTTTGTTTGTTTTAAATTTCTCTTCTTTTACTGTGGATCAGTCAATCGGTATTTCTGGCCGAAACTAATTTGTTCAATGGATAATATTTTTTCTGGATTGCAAGTCAGAAATATAAGAAGTTAATACAAAACTTTTACTCAGAGTCATTGAAATAATCGAAAACAGCTCTTAAAGGGCAAATGCACCATCATAATGATTTAGGTTCAAAATGTGCCTATACGTGTCACCTTTCTAATAAGACCACCCGCAAGTCTGTCCTCCTCAGCACTCCTCAGATATGGCTTATGAAAGTTAGTAAAAAAACTAGCCTGAGTCTGGGCATGGAGGCTGACATTGCAGGCCAATTAAGCCCAATTAAGCACAATCAGTGGTATGAAGTGACTGCCAGTGCTGCTTCTGATTAGTTGAGAGATATCAGTGGCTGGAAGTGACTGTCACTGATATCTCTCAACCAATCAGAAGCAGGGCTGGCAGTCATTTCATAAGCACCACTTCTGATAATGGCAGCCTCTATACCCAGACTCAGACTAGTGTTTTACTAACTTTCATAAGCCATGTCTGAGGAGTGCTGAGGAGGACAGACTTGCGGGTGGTCTTATTTGAAAGGTGACACATATAGGCACATTTTGAACCTAAATCATCATGATGGTGCATTTGCCCTTTAAAGAGGGCAAACATTCACAATACTTCTAAAAAAAATAATGAAAACAAAAATGAAGGTATTTTCTGTTTTACTTGTTTGTTATGGGCACATATTCTTTCTATTTAGAAGAACCATGCAGCTTAATTATGAACCGGTCTGAAAATGATGATATCAGTGACACATATGGCATTTGTGACATACCAGAAAATCATATACATGTATATTGCCGATTGATACACAAGCGACTGGGAGACAAACTTCTCTCAAAGCCCTACAAAGCATAAACTAAGGAATCAAGATCAAGAGACACTAGAATGATTTTTTTCCATTTAGATTAGCCACGTAAGCTTTATTATTAGCTAGTCCGAAATTGAAGACGCCAGTGACACACAAATTACATTTGTGACATTATGGACAATACCACACATGTACATTGCTAAGGCACAAGCGATTGGGGGACAAAAGCTCCCTCAAAGCCAGGTAGCTTACAATTAAAGCATAAACAGAATAATCAAGATCAAAACACACTGGAATAATTATTTTTCCAATAAGCATACCCATGTAGCTTGATTATTAACTAGTCAGACAATAACGACACCAGTGACACACACAGCATTTGTGACATTCCAGACAATCCCACACATGTACATTACGACTGGAGGACAGCCAAGCTATGGCTCTCATTATACGCCTGTCATGTGTGGACGTGTGTCTCTTTCCTCTGGCAAAAAGCCATCACCAATGTGTGTGTGTACAGATAACCTGGTTCTAGACTATGTCTACAGGATATTAACATACTGGGGCAAACAGGTGGGATGGGAAAAACAACCAGGAAAAATGGGTGTTTGGATTACTGGAAACAACCTAGTGAATCAGAGAAATGTCAGATCAGGAAAAGGGGTATTTTGGGTTACTGGAAACAACCTAGTGAACCAGAGAAATGTTACATCATATTCAATTCTCTTCAAGTTCTTAATGTATTTGATTATTATATAGTTTTGCCACCTACATGAGGTGTTTTTCAATAATTGTTCACAATCTTTTTCAACTGTCAGTTTCTGACAGCTTAAGAGGGCTAGTTGGTCCAGAATTGAGATTGGTATAAAGCAATGAAAAAGAGTATCTGAGTTTGCTGAATTCAAACTTATGAAAACAGGTGTACACCCATCAATTTGTAATTCATTTGACCAGTAATGTATTGTAGTGGCATCTTCAGCCATTTTATTTCAACTGAAGGTTCCTCAGAATAATTCTGGTTGCATCAGATCATATATTCTCCATCTAATTTCTACACTGTCAAATAACCATGGTTATCTGATGACATTCTTTAGGTTAAAGCAGTTTTTTTCTTGAATGATGTAAATGATAAACCTTGCTATTGGTATATCCTTAATGGGTTTATATATGTAGAGGCATTCCCCAATACTAAATAACAATGGAAATTTGAGAATCATAGATTCTCTTGTTCTAAGGCTTTTTTAGTATTTATCTTTCAGGTTTGAGATTTTCTTCTTGTTGTCTTAGTCTGTTATTAAAGGCGGAATATTTGTTTTGTGTAGAGCTACAATAAACACAGAAGAGATTCAGCCTAAAGAAATAATTCAACAGAAAGCCAGGGACTGCAAAGCTTTGTAGTTATGTGTGTTCTGACGGCTGAAATTCACAATATATTGATTACCCTGGAGGCACCAACGATTTTTAAACCATTAATGCCTTGTGGTATCTCTTAGAAAACGTCATCTGGATCTATAATAGTTTTGAAAATAACATTGGAATCAATCCAAGATTTAGAAAAAATTGAAAGAGATTTGTTGCTTTGGTATAAACAAACATTTCTTTTTCAAATATTATCTAGAAAATATTCTCAAAATAGTCAGGGTATTTTAGGCCACTACTGGCTGGCATGAATGGATAAATGAGGAATATCTTAGCTTCATTTACTGGTTTCAACTACGATGCACCGGAGATTTGTTTTAGGGCCAAATAACATAAAATACCAGAATTTCCTTCCTTTATCTAAAATCAATCATTCAATTAGCCCCTGAGCTTTATTTTTTCAGCCCAACAGCTAACCCTGTGTAATTAAATAGAAGCCTCCTAAAAACAATCACTGTGTATTCCCATAACATCTTTTTGTGTATTGTCAAAACAATGCGACCCCAGTGGCTAATTGGCCTCTTTATTCTCTAGCCAACCGTGTGAACAGAAAGTGCAATCTATTATCAACACAGAAAAATATTATCTCAATTTTTGGGGGGGATTTTTTCCAGCGTTTGAAATTTCAGGTAAAACATTTACACAAACTTAGTTTGATAATCTGATTTCATTTTTCTTTGTTTCATAGATATTTTGTGATTAAAAATGTACAAATTATGACTGACATTCATGCTGTTCATTTCAACAAAATGTATTGCTTATATATATACAGTTTTACTGATGCATATGTGACAGATGTAGACTATTTCTTACTCAATTAACCATTTTTTCATGTTTCAATTACAATAAATTCAAAGGTCATCTCTTGTTAAAAATAACTCCAAGGTATTTCCCCAACCCTACATCAATAATAATGCTTCAATCTCCTTTCATGTAAAACTTAAAACATTATTTCCAAATGAGCACCTTTTTTCACCATTGAAGAAAGGTAAAAGAAACCAAAACTGCATCAATAAAAGCAATTGTGGGAAAACATTGGTCTGTTCACTATTTTTTTTCAATGTAGTACAAGTAGCCCAATCTATCTCTATCACTAGCTGTCAGCTCACATTGCTCTGTAAAACATTATTTCCAAATGCATTTCTTTTTAACCATTGAAGAAAGGTAAAAGAAACCAAAACTGCATCAATAAAAGCAATTGTGGAGAACACTGGTCTGTTCGACATTTTTTTCAATGTAGTACAAGGAGACCAATCTATCTCTAAGGCTAGCTGTCAGCTCACATTGCCCTGTAGTATGCGCTAGATAGCTTGTAGGGAATGCTGCCAGGACGGAAACTGATGGAGGTGCCACTGAAATCAGACATGTGATATCCAGCAGGCAGGCTCACGACGTGGATAGGCACTGAAGGGAGAAACAATACATCTTGATATGTATTATACACTATAGACTAGTTCCTAGCCTATGGTAGAACTAAATACAAGAGAAATACAATACCTTTGGAATATAAAACTATAGGTTAGAGCTCTGCTAGTCTATATAATAATTATTCAATATTGCTTTTTCTCTGACTGTACTTTTTCTCTGATCCCCATCTTAAACTTGTGTCTAAATGTTAGCTATCATGGGCAACATAGGAGACACCTAGGGTGGTCACATCACCCACATTGGAAAAAATTGGAATGATCTCACAGTAGCCACCTGGTGACCAAATGTATAACTAGATGAGGGTAGGAAACATGCCTTTGCCTTCCATTTGTTGATGACTTGAGGTGATAATATTCTGGCCAGCTAGAGAGATCTGTTGAGGACCTTATACTCAGCACTTAAATTAATCTGAATGCCAGTTCTAATCATTTCAATCCATTTCATTTACCAAGCACTGAGTTCAGTCTAAAACTTGAATATCTTCAAGATCAAGTGAAGGACAAAATAAGGAATCAATTGAACCTTTTCATCTCCATATGATTCCCATGGCATTGTAAAGGATATTATGCCTTATTCTGATAAATCTATACATGTTTATGGTAGAAATCTGAGTATATTATGGTCCCCCTAAAGATTTGGACGCCCAAAAATTTTACAATTGCCAATTTTGGGCACCCAGTTTCTAAATCCTGGCCAAGATCCTGGACTAGCCTAACTTGTCCCATTAAGTTTCATAACTTGCCAATCTTATTGATGATGATTTCA
>OZ012694.1:33148802-33254498 GCA_963942565.1 Maea johnstoni | reverse complement strand
TATCTGTACTCTGCCTAGTAGACAGGCTGTATAAGAATGATTGATTCACTCTATGTATTTCTCCATAATTCTACAAAAATGGTTTGACTCCTGGCTGTGGCCTGTGAGAATGTTGCCAATGACTAGGGGTTAGGCGGTGGTTTTCAAATTCCTGGTGATTCATTTCAGTTATAGAGGTTCTAACCTTTATGTCTCTTTACAAAACACACACACACACACACACACACATATATATATATATATATATATATATATATATATATATATATATATATATATACATATATATATATATATATATATATATATATATATATATATATATTATATATATATATATATATATATATATATATTATATATATTATATATATTCCAGATGCCTTAAAAAATCATATATTCATCATGCAAAACACCAAAAGATGCACAAAGTTAACTGTTCATTCATAGAATACTGTGTCAAAAAATCACAGAAACTCGTTATCTGCAGAATGCCATAATTTCCAGGAAGAGCCAGGCTTGCTTTGGTTGTGTTTCTATTTTGGGGGTTCCAAGAGGTCTGACCCAGTTCTGGACATGTAAATAAACATCCGCAGTCTCCAAGCCATGTACTGAATGTGCAGGGAGTCCACACGTATCTGGTGGCATGCTGGAAACTCACTTCACCTCAGACAGGCTCAGAGAAACCAGTAATTTGCTTTACTATATAGTAAAAACCTATCATTTCACTTATCATATGTAAGTAAACCTTATGGCACACAGGAAACCAGCCAGAGGATAACTTTTAAGTAATAAGTCAAAATCATATATTCATATTGATGATCAGAATTCATTCAACAGCTCTATATGAGTATTCATTATTATTATTATTATTATTATTGTAATCATTATTATTATTATTAGTAGTAGTAGTAGTAGTAGTGGTAGTTGTATCATTATTATTATAATTATTATCATCATTATTGTTATCATCATCATTATTATCATTGTTGTTATTATCATAACTATTATTATTATTATTATTATTATTATTATTATCATTATTATTATCATTATTATTATCATTATTATCATTATTATTATCATCATTTTTATTATAATCATTATTGTTATCATTATTGTTTTTCATTATTACTATTATTATTATTATTATCATTATTATTATTATTATTATTATTATTATTATCATTATTAATTATTATTATTATTATTATCATTATTATTATCATTATTATTATTATCATTATATTATTATTATTATTATTATTATTATTATTATTGTTATTATTATCATTAGGATTATCACTATTATTATTATCATTATCATTATCACTATTATTATAAGTATTATCATTATTATTATTATCATTATTATTATTTTTTATTAATAATATTATCAATATCATTATCATCATCATGAAGTTATATATATCATCATGAAGTTATTTTCAAAAGTATTAAAACCCAGCAATACTCTAGAGAAGAAGCTCTTAAGGCAGGAATGAACAGATCTGAATACAGACCCTCCCATGGACTGACAGTAAGCATGCCTAGCGCTAAAAACATGCCAGCTATGCATGTCCGAAGGGGAATTCTCTCCCTGCCTGCAATGTAATGTTCAGTAACAACACCACCCTGACTGACTGGGACAACCTTCTCCCAGTAATCCCCACTGCGGATCTCCCACCCAGACTAGCTGATGCACCAGATGGTTAGGTGCCAGGATATGAATATAACCCATTCACCCCTAGCCTAGCTACAAGGCTTTGTTGAGTTTTTACTTTATCATATGTAAATG
Source organism: Maea johnstoni (assembly GCA_963942565.1). Classification (NCBI taxonomy): domain Eukaryota; kingdom Metazoa; phylum Annelida; class Polychaeta; order Spionida; family Magelonidae; genus Maea; species Maea johnstoni. The sequence goes on along the minus strand of OZ012694.1, from coordinate 33,252,700 downwards.
TATGCCTGCACCTATGCTACAAAGGGACTTGTGGCCTACAGTTGGCCATTTAGTTCACGCTATTCCCACACGAGGGGGTTGTTCTGGTAGTATTTCCAACTACCCTGCTAGCGTACTACAGTGCCGTCCATCCCACAAGGGATGACATTTAATTAAATATGGCCCGGGAGGCAGGCTAATTCGTCCCCAGAGCTCTTGTGCACTGGACCAAAGTAGCCTCAGCATTGGAAGGGATGAATGGGTCAACCCTTCCAATGCTGAGGCTACTTTCGTCCATAGCACAAGGACGCAAAAACTTTTGAAAACCATCTAAACCCTGTCATGTTGGTTTTCATTTGAAAGCTGTCGCTAAGTACTATCAGATGAGTACCTTATGCGAGGGTTTTAAGTATTTTGCATCTTTTTTGTATTGGCTAAATTAGCCACCAGCAGCATAGGGGTTAAGTGCATAGATATGTTAACCCATTCACCCGAGAGCTCTTGTTGTGTATGGACTGTTTAAATTCTATGATAATACCTACGAAAATTACTACAGCCTTACAAAAGCAGAAATAAACAAAATATGTGAGGGGGCAGGAGTACTGACCTGAAAAATAGTCGACATAAAAGAGGCAAAATATAATTAATGGCATATATTAATGAAAGATTATGAAACTAAAGTCAATATTATACAAGCCATATTGCATTCGGGTATGGAAATCATGTTCTCAATAAGAGAACATGAATGTTGTCTCATTTTTGTCCATCCCAAAACCTACAGATTTATATTAATATATTCTGATCAATTAATTTGGATTGCTCTGATGAAATTAAATCTGCAGGAAGTGCCACTTTGTAATGAATATTTGATGCATTAGTCCAGTAATTTGCCTTTAACACATGTGCTAGCTCCTGAAGAGTCTTAATTAAGTGCATTGATTGCCGCATAGATTCCCTGTGCCAATTTCTTAAGGGATGCATTTGTCTATTTACATTGGCAATAGTAGTGAAATGTGCTTGTTACGTATGATTGGAGACTTAGGCAATCAACTATGGAGTTGACCATGAAGTGTAATTTCAAATGAATATAATGTGTCATTTCACCAATGCTCTTACTAAATGTCTTCTGTCCTTAGCAGTGAAAAGTGCATATTACATATCGCACCAGACTTTGGTAATAAACTTAAGTAAGTGGACCAAGAAATATAAATATAATAGAATGATTTCAACAAAAGTTTCACTTAATGCCCTACTTTTCTCAAGAGCAGTGTCAGACAAAATCACAATTTTTGCCCTAAATATTTAATACCAATTTCAGACCTTGTGACATTGAGTTTCACTAATAAGACTTTTGAGTGTAATCCTTACATAGATGGAGACACAACAATTCTGAAGGATACAGGATAGTGTAGTTTTCAGGCATAGGACACCCACCTTTTAGTGAAGAATTTCTAAAAATGTTGATCTCATACATAATGATTTTTTTCACCTATATATAATTCCCATGTTGTTGTATATAGACATTAAGCCTTATTTCAATAAGTAAATACATATTCAAATGGTTGCAATCTCAGTACAGTGTGGATTCCCTTGCATGCATGGCCCACTGCCTGTAACGCCCAAAGCGATGACTAAGGTTCATATTGACCCCTACTAGCATGTCCTTCTCCTGCTGTGTCCAAAGCAATGAAATGAACAGTATTGCTGCTAGGCAACATGCGATGTTGACGTCCAGCCATCTTCCTCAGGTAACAATGAGGATAATGGCCTCTGCCAGGTACCTGCTGGCCATGTAGAGAATGGAACACTGCCAGGCTTGAGCAATAGTTCATGTTGATCCCTAATGGCATGGCCTTCACTTGCAGTGTCCAAGGCAATAAAACGAACAGTATTGCTTTTATTTCGATACTGTAGGAAATGATTCCGAGCATGTAATTAATCCGAATTTACCGAATTAGAAAATCTCGGTATAATTAAATTCGGATTAAAATCTTTCCCCATCTGTGTTAATGTGTAATGATGAATGTTCGGTACAAATAAATTCGGAAAGGCTATTTTCGGTTAAATTCGGTATATTTGCATCCCGGATTAATTTCCTATTCTACAGTAGGTAAATATGTATTTATGATTGTAATCTCAATGTATTGTGGTCTCCCTTGCCTGCATGGCCCCTTTGCCTCTAATGCCCGAAACAACAACCAAAGTTCATGTTGACCCCTATATGTACTGTCCAAAGCAATGAAATGAACAGTATTGCTGCTAGGCAACACGAAATGTTGACGTCCAGCCATCTTCCTCAGGTAACAATGAGGATAATGGCCTCTGCCAGGTACATGCCGGCCATGTAGAGAATGGAACTCTGCCAGGCTTGAGCAATAGAAATCCATTAGATGAGTATTTGAGTTCGTCACAGGAATATTTACCCAGAGAAGCCAGTTTCATGTACGTCCATTCCACAGATGGCCCAGTACATTCATGAATAGTTAAATTCTCGCTAGCACACCATGAAACTGATATTAAAGCTGGTGACCAGAGGTGCAATATTGCATTTATCACACATAAAGGGGGATATTAGACAACGATTTCCATATGGTGCACGGTAACAACTAACTCACGAAATCTTGTTAATGGTTACATACTTTGTGGAACAAAGTCAGTATGACATTCAGTGTCATGTAAGTCATACACTCTAACCAGGGCACACTGAACCAATATAGTATATCTCTCTACATAACAACCACCCAAACAAACTCATGCAGGCCGGCCAAGTCACCCCTAGCCAGATTTGAACCCCATGTATATGTTGACCTTATCACAGCTCAAAACTAAGTATTTTTCCAGGGAGTCCAATTGTATCTTCAAAAGCTACCTAAAGGTGTTGTTAGAAACCAGTACCATATACTGTATAACGGGTATATTTCCCGGGACTTTTATTTCCCGAAAATTGATGATTTTGACTTTTTCCCGTTTTTCAATTTCCCGTCCTGCACATGGCTGCACTGATATTAAATTTCCCGAAAAAGCTACCGAGTGTTTTCGCTCTTGAATCTGTCAGTGCAGACGAATGTTTTGTGCACTGAATGTGATGTGGTGTACATGCAGAAAAAACAAAGTCGTACCAGTTCAATTGAGCTGACATGGCTGACTCTATTGTCCTGCGCATTAATAGCACTTAGAGCAGCATTACACCAAGTCGGACCGGTTCGTGGGCAGGTTGAGAAACTTTGTGAGTACTGCAAACAGTACTGAGTACTGGACAGCATTAAATGTCTATTTGATACTATTGTGAATTACTTCTCACTTACTGTCATAACTGTTTTAGCCAAATAAATATGTTTTAATTTCTATCGTTGTTTGTTGACTTTTGAGCATTAAAAACACAAAGTTTGCTGGGAAAGGGAATGACTTAAATATACGGCTTTACTACTCAATCTGAATATGTGCATCGTCTGCCCCACCATACCAACAAAAATGATTAAAGATAACGTTTTTATTGTTCCCGTCTCAAACCCATTCGGTAAATTCGGGAAGATTAAACACACGTTAACATTACCCTTTATACAGTACTCTGCCCAAAACAGTACTTGCCGAGCAGTGAGTTAGTTTCTTGTTAACCTTGCCCGATTGCCATTTTTTACCTAATTCACTTGCAACTTGCAACCGGGCAAGTGGTATTATGTTGCACGCTGTATGGTGTATGTATAGGGAAAGGAAGGATGGAAGGGTTACTGTATATCTCTACCCATCCTGATTCTATCAAGGTTCCTTCTTTGCTGCAGCACGACCAGTCAAGCAGCTTATCGTGAAACTTCAGCCTGCAATAAATTCATTAGGACACCAGGCCATCATGTTTCTATCCAGACGTGAACCCGATAAGCTAGATAAATCACATTTCTTTTTCCTTTGTGTTTTATGGATATTGGAGATGTAGATGGGGAAAAATGGGGGCGTAAGTGTAAAAGGATATGTAAGGGGAAGAGTGCAGGAGGGAACTGTAGGGCGGGTGGGTGGCTGATTGGATGAACTGATTTTTTTAAGGTACTTAACCCAGAATAAATTGATGCAAATAATTAAAACTTTTCACTGAATTGTTAAAATGAACTTCCTTTTCAAATATTGAAACATCAATAGATTATTTTAGCAAATAAATTGAAAAATATCACTTCAGCAGGGTATAAATGCCAAGATATTGCTTAAATATATAATATATTTTAATCAGTAAATAGCTACGTTTAAGGTTGCTTATCTTTATACATGGTGGCCTCCCATTGAAAATTTAAAAAACTGATAGAAAAGTTTCACAATTTTCCATTTTGACACCCAATTCCAAAATCCTAGCCAAGGTCCTTCCTCTGGACTTACAATTTAATTGGGACTTCAATTGGGATTACAAGTTTCCTTAGGGTGATGTTTTTTTTTTTTGTATCATCTTTCCTTTTAGATATCAAGAGACAGGATCGATGAATTCATGAAGCCCGCCATGCGTGATATTGACCTTTTTGTAGTGGGAGATGGCCTCCTGATACCCTTCCAATCATGGACTCGGCAATTTTCAGACTAAAATCTATCGATTTCTTCTCCTTTATATGAGCAAATTGGTTATGTGTCACTCAAAATGACAGGGAACTTTTGCCCTCTGAGATAAAATACAAATAGAGCCTGCAACAGAACTGCAGATGAGCTTTGCAAACAATTTGGGAGATTGTATTTTTGACTTACCAAAGAGAAGTTTATACCCTGTAGTAACTGCCCTCCAAACAGGTACACTTGAGAGTCAGTCAGGACAACATCATGCAGTATATCTCACATATATTTTTGACTCTCAATGTACATGGATTCGATCAAATACCTTGATTTGAAAGACTATCTTACCTCAGGGTCTGACACTTAGATTTCAGGTTAAGGGCTCTAAAAGGTCTTTTGATGAAAATAAGTGGTCAAAAAACAGAATTTCTGGCTATTATACATACTATTTTGGGCCCCTAGTCTGAGAAATCTAGGGGCCCACAGCAAAATCCATGGGCATATGCCCCTGGGCCCCTGGGAAAGTCGAACCCTGTACCTAGGGCTGCATACCGCTAAGGGTGAAGCGGTACGGTACCATAACCGGTATCGTCGAAACGATATGGTATTTTATCGGTACTGCTATCGGTATCTTGAACTACGCTAAGTACACACTTAGCGTAGTTCCTGACATAAACCTAAAACGTATTTGTTGTCTGTCAGGTATTTTAATTACAACATGTGATCAGATGTGAAAATCAAGCAGTCATACTTACGGCCGCCAAACCTTGTTAACTTGAATAGATCAACATTCTGCTTGAAGGTACGATATATAGCGGCGATAGTTCCATCGCCGCTACAGTTCCATCGCCGCTACCATTAGTGAACTTGTGATTCTTATCGCTACTGCTTAGTGGCGCTGTATATCACTACCGCCACTACGCGGCAACAAAAAGAATCACAAGTTTACTAATGGTAGCGGCGATAGAACTATCGCCGCTATATCGTACCTTCCAAGTTTACAAGTTCGGCAACCGTAAGTATAACTTTTTACTGAATTATTTCGTAGTATTGAATGTTTGACATGGGTTTGTGTTTTACAAAATACCGATAAGCATACCGTTAAATATTGAAACGAGTATTCCCCGGTATTTTGCGAGATGGTATTCGGTACGGTGCTGGTACCTGTGTACAGCCCTACCTGTACCTGAGTGATTACTTATAACTAGTAATCAGCCTTCAGGTAGAGTATGTGATTCAACTACTTTATTTAAAGAGAGCATTAAAAGAAATATATTTTTCATTTGGAAAATTCCAGTGTCATGTATCTCAACTCAAAGAGTTATAAATGGGGGAAAAAGACCTCAGAAAATCTAAATGAGTTTTCAGTGGAAAGTAGTTAGAACCTGCCTATTTAATAAATGTTATATTACATCCTTGTTATGTACTAGGGAAATAAGAGCGTACAATATTTAGAGCTATGTGCATTAAAGGGTTAAGGCCTAATAAAATACATCTAGCATGGTACCTTAGACATAAAACTATTTAAATCAGTGATACTTCTTAAAGATAACACCTATGTAAGACCACAAGGGTTCTGAATGCTAAAAGGGTTAAAGGACTACTAAAATACACAGCATGGTACTTTAGTCCTAGGGCATGAAAAGGTTAAAGTCAGTGACACCTAGCGCCTTGCCTACTTGGTGCACTTAAAGATCACATCTAAGACGTTCCCAGCTGCGGTACCTCACTAATGGTTTCAATTATCACACTCCACCATACTGCAGTAGCTGTCAGCCTACAGCTCCATGACATTTCTAATAACACTGGCCCAGGTCATTTATCATCAGGGAGCGAAATTGGGCAGGAAATAGCACACAATTCACGTAGTAAATAATTAATCAAATATTAAGGTGTTGAGGGCTTGAAATGAATATTTTCTATACAGAGAATACTGGTGTCCAAAGAAGATGTGAGACATCACAACAAGCATAAGTGACATCAGACTAAGCCCCTAAAAGCAAAACACTCAGATTTACAGAGAATTTTTGAAACTAATTTTTAAAAGTCCATTGGTATATTGATCTGTAAATCTAAAAAATAATGCTACAGATCAGACAAATGAAAATAGTTTACAAGAGCAGCAGCTTACATGTGAATTTGAATATGATCATTTCTTCAGGGTGAGATTTCGGACCATTTTTGGATTTATACGGACTGCTAGTTTGGGGTGGGGGGAGGGGGCTCTGATTAGGTAATTAGGACTTTTGATATTTGGCAGAGCCAATAGCCAAGTGATCAGCATTCAACTGGAGCTAATCTGAATCAAGGTTCTATGTGACATGGACATTACTAGTCCCATTGGTGCACTCGATCTTTGCCGATCATTCATATCATCTAATTCTGGTTGGAAACAGATCAATCAAAGCTATATAATGCATTAGAGTAATGCATGGGAAACTTGGGAGTAACTTCAAACTACGATCCACAACTTCCAACAAGACTGTGCATGCAGGAATATATGTGAAGAATTTACCTGTATAATCTGACCCTTTAAGGGCTTTAAAAACATCTATTTTAACCAATGTTCTACATATAGCGGTTATTATTGTAAAATAGCGGTCCTCGAAAAACAACCTTATGGAATTGTTCACTTTTAGAAATGTTAGCTTTAAGGAAATGATCCCCAACATATAGAATCCAGGCATAGGCATGTGAGAAGGTGGTCAGTGACTAGGTGCCTGGCAGTGGATTTCCCCAGGTACTCCTGTTTCCTCCAATTCTTACAACTCATTTGTCTCGACTCAGTCTGATTATGGCATGAAAAGTGACGATAAACGAAATTCCGTAAAATCATGTGAGTTATGGAAGACATGGATGTGTACGATGTCTTGTACCACAGTTGCTTGCCTTCCACCAATCAGAGGCCTCGAAAAGTGTAGGGTTATAGGAGATAACCCACACTTTTCAAGCCTTTGTTCTCTAAGGCTAAGCTGCCTAAACCCAAAGGTGTTACCCATGGCCAAGGGTATACATTTCTCGGCCTGTGATTGGTGGAAGGCAGTCAACTGAAGTACAAGCCACATAGACTCCTCGGAAGCTGTGGTGTATGGGATACCCTTGGGCTTACTCGGCTCCGCCTCGTAACACCTTGGGTATATCCCATACACCACAGCTTCCTTGGGGTCTATCTATCACTTATGATGACAGATGCCATTACATGTATGCATGAATGACTTTTATATTGTGAAAAAATAATGGCACAGCTACTTATTCCTAATGAATTACAAACATTCCTTCACAGGGGAAACTACTGCTAGGAATCAGTTAGTTCTGGACAGGCCTGATTTCTCTTACCTAATCACAGCACCCGACACTTGTAAACCACTCATGTTTATAGAACTGATCAATAATTCCCAGAGCGCAGCTGCCTGAGCTCATAAGTACAGAATAACAGTGCAGTAATTGATAAGCTGAGACAGCTTGACATCAGTCAACGAATCAGTAATGTGGAATTTTCATTTATTCTCACTTTCTTCCGAAGTCAATAGTGACTTAATTGTGATTCGCCAATTGTAAATGATGTAGGAAACCATAAGTTACCATTTCATTCTTAAAGGCATGTATCCAAAACATAACTGTTATTGATAAGCGCGCTTAGTGTACTCTGGATGCCAATCAACCAATCAGAAGTGGGGAACAAATTGGGTCAGTTTGTGACAAATCAGCTGCAATTTTCTTGTTATTTCATCTCTCTAAATCTTTCCTTGATAGAATATCATGCAACTATTCAACAAGAATTTCTACATTTTAAAGGAAATATATGCAGAACCATCCAACCATTTTGTGAAAGTAAATTTTATTCCAGCTGTTTTACCCTCAAAGAAAAAATGCAATGAGAATCATAGATATCAGTAGGACTCAAAATTGCACTAAATGTACAAGCACTGCCATGTAAGTGAGATTCACAACCCTGTCAGAGTGTGCAAGTGAATGAATGCTGTATACAATGTTGATATTGTGCCAGTTTAATTAATGCATATTTTGCACACCCCCGGAGTCTGAAATTATCAAACAGCGCATAGTGCAACGTTATTTGGACATTCGATCCCTGTGGTAGTATCGTACAAGCTGACAATTTTATAAGCACAAAATTAACACAGTATACAGTACATAGTAGCATGCTTCTGCTGCAAGGTAATTAATCTTTCAAGTAGCATATACAGACACCAAGAGATATAGACCATTGAAAGAAGATTTCAATCATATCTGTTGATTTGTTAATTTCTCCTTGCATGCCTTGCCTTTGATTTTGGTGGTAGCCTACAAAACAAGGGCCTAATTTATGGGAAACAAATAATTTATTGAAGCAAGGAAATTAATTTGTATTCACGTGAGAAGAAACTACGGTTTAGGATATTGATTGAAGTAATGCCTTTACATGTACATTGTACATGTTTGTATTCCCTGCCCCCTAGTTGACTGGTTGTCCCACAGGTCACCCCTCGCACAAAATAAATAGTATGGGATGTTTTGACGGTCATCCTGGAGCCATGACCAGACACTATCGGCTACATACAGGCTGTTGGTCTGGCTACTGGGGCTCAACCAAATAGACCGTGCATCACAAGTCCTCACTGTTTTGTGATATCAAATAGAATGTACAGACTACTGTCTGTACTGACTGTAATGTCTTTACTGTAGCTTTTTAACCCCTCCCACATGGACCAATAAGTGAAGGGTCTGCCCTGTTGCCTGAGTGGTCTAAGGTGCTGACTCTGACTGCTCACTGTCTCTCTCTGCTAAAAAGGGAAAGTTCCCAGTAACTTGAAAGTATGCCAGTCTTAGCCAGCAGGGCGTCTGGGTGTCATTTGGACACCTAAACCCTCAAAAACCACCCCTCAACCCAAAAATATTTGAGAGGAATTTTTTGAAATGTCAATTATAAGCATATGATTACAAGTAGTTTTCCCTTCAATATAATTCCAATGGCATTGTTTGTGTATATTATACCTCATTAAAATATAAACTAAATACATGTTTGTGGTTGTAATCTGAGTATATTATGAAACCCCTTGAAAAATAGGACGCCCAAATATTTTACAATTGCCAATTTTGGGAACCCAGTTTCTAAATCCTGGCTAAGACCCTAAGTAGGCAGTGGTTATATTTGGATACTCTGGTTGCCCCCAACATTATTAAATTGCTAGCTTCAATATGGCAGAAAGAATGACAATAACCAAGATTCCAACCTACATATTACACTGCCAATATCCAAATGGCAACAGAAAGTTTGCCTGTCTTTGCTATTATCAGGGCTTGATTTCTTTAGACTTGGTATCAGAAAAAAAGGGCAATCACGTCTTTGTGGGTTTCTAGAAGACCATGAAATTTCTCTATACGTATATATATATGGGTTAATTAAGATCTACTATACATCTCCCTTAACCCTTCCAAAGCTGAAGCTTATTTTGTCCAAAGAACAAGGATGCAAAGCTTTTTGAAAACCATCTAAACCATGGCATGTTGGTATACATTGGATAGGCCTTGCCGAGTACTCTCAGATGAGTACCCATATGCCAGGGTTTCGGTCATTTTTCAGGTTTTTTGCATCATTTTGTACTAGCCAAATTAGCCACCAGCAGCATAAGGATTAAGTATGGTCTATCCCTGTCTTCTATCCAGTGTTCCATATTGCTTGGGTATACGGCAAGCCAACCCAATGCTTAATCAAGTAATATTACAAAATTCATTCTCCGGAAACCCTGATAGTGACTCACAATACAAGCTGCATACTAAGCTCTCTCACACACCAGTAGATTTATGAAAGCATTATGTATTCCTTCCTGGTAAATGCTGAATGTGAGATGGATCTGATGAATGCCTTATTCCTCTATTGTCCCCCTGTCACTCTAGATCACCATATAATGAATCGAGTGCTCACTGGAGGACAAAGAGGATAAACTTTATTACAGCAAGAATTGCTGTGTATTACTCCAAGATGCTGGTAGAAAAAAAGCCACTATAGCCAGTTTGACATGCTCACAAGCACAATAAACTGGGCAGTTGTTTGACCATGTCAATACTTAGAGAATAAATCAACTCTAAATGCACACATGTCACAGACTCTCCTTCCTAAACCTAAAATGTACATTTTGGTGATAAACCTGGTGTGTATTTATAATATATATATACATGTATATATATATATATATATATATATATATATATATATATATATATATATATATATATATATATATATATATATATATATATATATATATATATATATATATATGTACATATACACACAAGGAATTCAGGATCATGTACTTATATTGCATGTCAAACACAGTACGTACAGCACAGAGACTAAGAGAAATCACTGTCAAGAAATATAGGCTTTTGTAGTCATAAGAATAATGGATAAGTTTCAATTACAGCTTGGTCGGCATGAATTTTTCAATAATGCCTCCATGGGGGCCTCGTGTGTTGATGTACAGGAAGTAGAAGTTATAGACCTGCTTTCTCTTTCCTCAGTAGAGATAGGCCACATTTTCACACACTCTTAAAGTATACTTCTCTTGATTAGGTCAGAATGATATCCTAGACTGGTTCTACAAAGTCATCTGGACTGAACTGTACATCTCCTAGTAAAACAGATCCGTTACTCTCTATGCTCATCTCCAAACCATCTGTGAATTGTTTTTCTATATTATCACCCATATCAGCTCTGTTCTTCGTCTCAAATAAATCATATTTCCTAAAACATATCACTTACTATCTGTGCCCATTTCCAAACCATCCTTCAATTGGTCACCTGTATCAACGCAGTTCCTTATCTCAATTGCAATATACATTTCCTAGCAAAACATATCTCTTACTAATAATCTATGCCCATTTTCAAACCATCCTCTAATTGATTTCCTGGATTGCCACCCATATCAACACTGATCTTTAACTTTGCCCCTCATATTGGTTTAATCAGTTCCATGTTATTCCTGTGGTTACATGGAGCTCATACTCGCATACTGATTTCCCATGCATAGCAGTTGCCTTATAGTATAATGTCAACTCTACTAATTCGATTCCATTGATTTTCTCTGAAAACCCAAACAGATCAATTGACACAATCATCTCTATGCAATCCCTGTTCAATGACTTGAAGCTTTATTTTGCATAGATCTCTAGTACTCTATAAATCAAGTCAACAAAATCAAAATTCATTTATTCATTTTTTTAATAATTGCTATGCTTTGTCACTTCATCTCCCATCCATGATTTATCCCTCGAAACCAAGATGCAAATGAAATTATACATTCCCCTCTCAAAAGGTTGGTTTGTCTTGATAGTCTAGGTGGTCTAAGGCATTGCCATTGGCTACATGATGTCTCCACACTGTCACCCAGATTCGAATCCTAGCCAGGGCATGTGAGAAAGTTACCAGTAACTTGATGTTAGGCTGTGGTTTTCAGCGAGGGTCCCAATTTCCTCCACCACTTACAACTGGCTAATAACAACTGAGCCTGACAAAGCAGAAAAGGTTGTGAAAAATAAAATTCCAAAATCTTAAACCAAAAATCATCTCACTTATTTTTTTTGGTTTTTTTCTTTTTGTTTTTTCTTGTTTTTTTTACAACTGGCTAGAGTAGTCATGATTGAACCTGGCATAAAAGGAAAAGTGATGATAGATATAGATAAAATGAAAGATGATAGATAAAATTCTGAAGCCCAAAAAGTCATCTCGCTTGTTTTTTTTCTGAATCCCTGCCTTGACACCCAATCCCTGTTATTGATTTCTGAGACTGACCCCCGTAAACCCCGGATTTAGCAGCTCATCTGCTGTTTGCCCTGGAGCCACACACTCCATCGGAACCTATCACATATTCCATGCACATCATTAACCCACTCATGCCTGTAGCAGCCAAAACCATCTGACAATTTTGGTGATATCTCCCTAACAAAAGCAAAATTAAGAAAATATTTGAAGGAAAATTGTTCATCAATACTCTATCTAAAACTCTCCTTCAAATATTTCTCGAATTTATACTTCATTTCAAAGTTATTTACAAAAGTATGACAGGTCCAAACGACACTGATCAAGTTGATCTCCAGGCGTGTGGGTTAACCCATTAATGCTCAAAAGTTCCTCTAGAAATAGTTGTCTGGTTCTCTAATACTTTTGACAATAACTTTGTAGTTGGAAATGATTTTACAAAATAGCTGACAGCGAGTTTCCGGTAGTGTTCCAATAAACATTTCTCCTTCGAATATATTTCCAACTATATATTGCTTCTACCTGAAATATTTCATCAAAATTGGCAAATATTCCATGCACATCACTAAGCCCTTCGATGCTAGGACACCTCTGAATGAAATTATAATCTTTCCCATATTTCTAAAGGCTAAGACACCTAAATAGTGCTGTTTCTTATCTCTGAATAAAATCAGAATCTTTCCCATATTTCTAAAGGCTAAGACACCTAAATAGTGCTGTTTCTTATCTCTGAATAAAATCAGAATCTTTCCCATATTTCTAAAGGCTAAGACACCTAAATAGTGCTGTTTCTTATCTCTGAATAAAATCAGAATCTTTCCCATATTTCTAAAGGCTAAGACACCTAAATAGTGCTGTTTCTTATCTCTGAATAAAATCAGAATCTTTCCCATATTTCTAAAGGCTAAGACACCTAAATAGTGCTGTTTCTTATCTCTGAATAAAATCAGAATCTTTCCCATATTTCTAAAGGCTAAGACACCTAAATAGTGCTGTTTCTTATCTCTGAATAAAATCTGAATCTTTCACATATTCCATGCACATCATAATGTCCTCTCATCTCTGAGCTAATTCGGGACATTAAGCTATAAGACACTATCAACTTATCAATGAGTCTCCTGTCATCCACACATTTTTGGAAGTCTCATTTGAAAAAAAACTTGATTGAATAACTATATAAAGCCAGTTTTTACAAACTATTTGAATGAGATTTAGTGTATGTATGTTGGTGTTTTCTCCGTCTAATATTTTCAAAATGTCCTTTTGTTAGAAAACTGTCCCCAAAATATCCAGGTCTCTTTTGAACCCTAGAGACACAGAGGCTTAATTTATCAAGACCTCTAGCCATCAATGGGTTAGTATCCCCATAAGGCTGTGGGTGTGAGAAATTAGGTTAGCCATAGTCGTGATGCCAGGTTGAAAGACGATCCTGCCCGCTCCAGGGTTACACATTATGAGTGGGCATGGTGACAGTGTATTACAGCGCTATCCTAGGATAGCTGCTGCCAGGTATTGCTCTTGCTCATATTGTAGGCCATTAACCCTTCCAATGAATGCTGAGGCTACCTTTGTCCTAAGCATGGGAACGCAAAGATTTTTGAAAAACATCTAAACCCTGTCATGTTGGTATTCATTGGGAAGTTCAGGCTGAACACTTTAAGATTAGTACCCATTTGCAAGGGTTTCAATCATTTTTCAGCTTTTTGTCATCATGTAATTTTGACCAAATTAAACACCAGCAGCGAAAGGGTTAACAATGCTAGCTCCATAACATAATAAACATCCATATCAAATCTTAGCTAGAAGTTTGATGTACTAGGACTAAATGAACAATCATAAGCAAGATTTGCCTTATTATTTTCAAGTATGACTCTAATGTATTCAATTAAGAATCATGAACATGTTCGTGTCTTTACTTATTGAGAAAACGCAATGAAGACCTTAGAATTGGTCTTAAAATGAAAATGTTCTTTTAACCATTTATTTCTTGTTGTGATCATTCAGATATTTTCACTTTTGCCCTTTTATGGTAAACATGAAAGTATTTCAAAGTCCCCTGTGTGCCAGTAGTATAATGCATTTGGAGACGTTACTGCATATCTGGGAATTATTGACACAAAGATAAATGGCCTGAACATCACGATTGCCCCAGAGACTACTTACACAGACTAAACTCTCCAAATGCTTGTAGGATGGATGTAAACGAGAGTCAAGGTGAGCTGAGGAATGCCCAGTTCCTGACCTTACCCACCTGCCTGAAACACCTGTAAAACTCACAGGTAAATCACGCAGGTGAATTAATGATGAAAATTGAATGTCAAAAAGAGAATATCCTAAATAGCCTATGTTTCCCTTCCTTTTCAAATAAAACCCCCAATCAATTCACTTTAAAACAATAAAGATGCATTTTCGTAGTATAGTATATTCAAGCCATATCCAAGATTTTACAAAAAAGTTTAAAATAATAATCTTTTATCTATCTTTTTTTGTTATTAACATAGTTGACTTCATAAAAATAATGTTTCATGCTCCAATTTATTTTGGAAATTTTGGAGCAGTCAGCAAAAGTTGTGCCCACTCTTTTCATTTACAGATATTTTTACTTCTGCCCTTTTGTGGAAAACATGAAAATATTTCATAGACCCCTTCTGGAGACGTTACTGCATATCTGGGAATTATTGACATAAAGATGAATGGCCTGAACATCACGATTGCCCCATGGACCACTTACAGAGACTTAACTCCCTAAAAGCTTGTAGGATGGATGTAATCCAGAGTCAAGGTGAGCTGAGGAATGCCCAGTTCCTGACCTTACCCACCTGCCTGAAACACCTGTAAAACTCACAGGTAAATCACGCAGGTGAATTAATGATGAAATAGCGCTTTTATTGACCGCGCAACGCTATGCTAACACTAGAAAATGGAAGTTACAGAATGTTTCCATTTGCTATATTACTCAAAGGCTGGCACTTAGATATTAGTTATATTCATAATTAATGTGCTGTTGTGTGGAAGGAAATAAAATGAGAATGGCTCTTTTTCCTGATGTATTACGGCAAAGTCATCGATCATCTCTCTCTGTGATTTCAAAGCATATCACTTTTTTCTAGATGATAAATACTTTTACGGCAGCATTCATACTATTCTTTTTTTACTAGATGGTATATACTTGTATAGCAGCATTCATATTATTCTTACCAAAGGTAGCCAAAATTTCTTTGGAAATTCTGGGATTTTCCTAGGAAATCATTTAATTTTCCTGGGGAAATTCAAAGAAGTCCTTGGTATTCCAAGCTTCATTTGGTAACCTTGGGTGAAGAGACAGTTTATTTGTTATCATATTCAGAAACATTTAGGCGACTGCTGTGGGCAAAAAACAACTTAACCCTTCTAATGTGGAGGCTTAACTTTCGTCCAAAGCACAAAGATTCAAATATTTTTTTAAAACATGTAAACCCTGTCATCTTGGTATTCATTGGATTGCTTTCATTGAGTACTCTTATATGAGTACCCATTTGCTAGGGTTTCAGTCATTTTATAATGGCCAAATTAGCCACCAGAAGCAAAAGGGTTGAGATATCTATTTCCAAAAATGGCCAATTCATTTTTTTAGAATTTGCCTCAAATTGACGCAAGTTTTAGCACTGCCTCTTCCCAATTGTCTATTCTTTTCTATCATCAACACACTCAGCTTAGAGAGGAACCAGAGTAAATCAATTAACTGAGAGTTTACAGCGCTGCAACAATTATCTGTGCAGTTAATCCTGCCTTTGATGTAAGGATGCATGACTGACGTTGTCATTGATTTCTGAATGAGGTCAAGGTTTGGGTCAACACACATTATTAACGGTTAAGTTGCATCCATTTTGATTCTACCATAACAGATATAATGCATCAGTGAACATGTTCTAATTTGTGTACTGGAAATACCATTAATTAGTATGGCAGACAAATAGGATTGCCAAGGGGGGATATGGAATTTGGAATTTCATTTAGGGTAACTTTCCTACCATATTAGAGCTTAAAGGTGCGATCAGCCAAGTTGTAAGTAGAAGAGGAAATAGGAGTACCCAGCAAAAACAACACAAGTCACTAGCAACATTCTCACTTACCCCATCCAAGATTCAAACCTAGGTAGTGGCGAGGGACAGCTAGCAGACAGTGGCTTTAGACTGGTCACTCAACTATCAGGACAAGCAATCTTATACAAGCTCATTTTGGAAGTTTGACTTCATCTCCTATCTACAGGCCAAACACAAAAGCTTTTACATGTTTTATTTATTGCCCTACAACCCGGGAACTTGCCACAGGAAATTTGTCTCTCCCTAATTGACAAAATAACACCATATGGTCCATTGTAGACTATCCATATCAGCCTAATGCAGTAAGTTATTGTGCCATTTTCCATGATAAGGTCAGCATAACACATTAGTTAATACTGCTATTCCAGCATCCCAGAGCAATTATTTTTCCCACATACACGTTTGCCTGTTAAGGAGTGCAATAAATTGTCTGTGTCCGTGACTGATAGCCACTACCCTGACAGGATGATCACAGGGCTGGAATCACAGGTTCTCAGGAGAATGAAATAACATAGCTATCCAGGGACCAGGGTCTTAACCCTTCCAATGCTGAGGCTACTTTCCTTCAAATCACAAGGATGCAAATATTTTTGAAAACCATCTAAACCCTATCATATTGATACTCACTGAGTGCACTCAGATGAGTACCCATATGCCAGGGTTTCAGTCATTTATCAGCTTTTTTGCATCATTTTGTATAAGCAAAATTAGTAACTAGCAACATAATGGTTAAATGGTATAGGAAAAATGTCTGTCCAAAACAGCAATACCTAAATTAAAGTTAAAGACTGCAATATGTAAGAATTACACAAGTGTGCCACAAGCTATCATGGTGGCCACCTGGTAAGCATGTGGTGAACTAAATTAGGGTAGGACCCAGTTAGTGTTAAATTGATTGTCATGGTGGTTATTAATGAAAAAGAATATTTGGTCTATGAATAGGCTACAGAAAGCATTTCATCATTAGATAATTTTCCCGATCTCAAGCAGAATTCACCCTCTTTCAATCCTCTACCCCTCCTGAGCAGTCCTAGACTCCATGGCCATGTGTCACAAGAGCGCTTGCTATATGTACATTATGTTATTGCGCTCAGAGCTGGGGAGTTCATCTAGATAATACCATTGTGTAATCAACGGCAGCCGAGCCACATTGATTTCATTACAGGAGATCACTGGTTTACTGAGCACTCATCAGGATATTACTTCACACTAGGAATGGGAAAATTGAAAGCAATCAGCACTGTTAAGCTCTGCTTGTAGTAGTTAACCCTTGCAGTTGTGGACCTGAAACCGAATGTCCCAAATAGTCCTGGCATTGATGCATATTTGCTAGGACTTTGAAACAGAATGTCCAAAATAGGCCATAACACCATAAATTTGTCATAAAATTTGGTGTCCCCCATTTTCAAAGAGCCCCCACAAAATATTCAGGTGCAAATCATGATTATGAACACCGAGGTGTAAGCTTTTAAATATTCTTTGACATTTGACATATTTTCAGAAACTCCTGACCAAAAAGATTTAGGTGTCCTGGTATGTGTTTTCGAAAAGAAATGGAGTTAAACTGGTGGCTAGAATCTTGTTTATAATTCTGATGCAAATCGCTGACCAATTAACTCATTCTCTATAGAATTAAACTGACATACACATTCACAGTGCAGTACAAGGGACTATGATTATTTTGTAAATTTATAAATGGAATGAATATTGAATACATGCAAAACCCTAAGATCAGACAGTTTCAAACGATTAGTATGATTCAATAAATATTGTATCTAAGATAGTCCTGTATTAACAATCCCATGATAAACTCACATCTAAATGCCTTTTTTGATACTAAATGAATAAAAGTATCTATAGAATACATTTATTGTATAAATACATACATCCTCTTGACCTTGATTTTGATGTACATAACTGGGTGCAGCTGAACGAATTTTATATGTACGCTGCTTGCATTTGTATCTTCAATTGGAATGAGCTGCCACCTATTGACTGTTCAAAAGACTAAATATGTGCAATCTAACTCCCTATATAAGATAGAGCAGCACTTTGTATAATCTGCCCATCCGAGCAATTCAATACCAAAACGTATGTTTCTTCCACTACCCACAAAGTAAAGCTTCTCATTGCAATTTGTAAAATATCAGTTTTTTAAGTTTTGAATATCACCTACATTCCTGATTACTTCTGCTCATAGGGTAGGAGTGGTCAAAGGCATGTATCAAGGTTCCCACTTGTGACTGCAGCAGCCAAAACTGCCTCACAATTTGAGCATCTCTTTCACAAAAATTATTTTCAAAAAATATTTGAAGGAGAATTGTTGATTATAAATTAGCCAAGAACTCTTCTCCAAATATTTTTCCAATTCAATTCCAGTTATTGTCATATATGTCATAGATGCAGACAACACTTTTCAAGATCTCCAGGCATGAATGAGTTAAAAAGTTTAAATTATGATCCAATCAAAATTTAAAAGGAAAGAATGTGTTTACTGCAAAAGAGCTCAGTGTGCAATAAGTCTATTCACGCAGCAATGAAAAACGTTGTGCTCCCTGAATAAAAGTGCAGAAGAAACTGGTGGGACAAGGCGTGAACATAAATTTCATCAAAGCAGGATTCAGGCTACTCTACCACAACCCCACACAAGTGAATGAGATGTATGAGAAAATCTAAGGTACAGACCTGTTTTTCCATAGCAAATCTTTTCAGCATCTTATCTTCCAGACTCATCTCAGGATCATTTTCACCAATTCTCTTGTCCACAAATTTGTTGGCTTTTCCCTTCTCCTTATACTCTACAAGTAGGGTCTCCTTCCTCTGTGAATAAAAAACACACACCAAGGTGAATATATAACCTTAGTTAAGAACTTAAGATGTCTTTAAAAACAATCTTTCAGACAAACTGTGTTGGGAATGTTTGATGAAGGAATAAAGTTGAACTGGGTTGAATAAAATAGAAAATCTTTTTATTGAGTAAGAGAAAAATATGAAGAATCTTTCACTCTTGAATTTTGAATCATACATAATAGGCTGATATATTCCCTCACAATTGATGTCTACAATGAAACATTTGTATTGATAACATGTTTTTAATTTGAAAATACTTAAACCAAGTGCTTCATGTTTGCAACCGTCTTTAAAAAAGAGCACTGGATATTTGAAGCAAAGATGATCATAATCTAACTGAAAACTCAGATTCAAAATTTCAAATACCACTCATGTTTATTTGTAGTTATTTTCAGATTATCATATCATTCAGAGGAATATTTTTAAGGTGAACTTTGAGCATGGCTGACCAGCTCCAACTTAAATATGCTGCTTGCTTTCAAGTCTACTAATTAAGATCCCTAATAACATCATTTGGGACGATTACCATAGGGGGTTTAAGTCTTAAGTGTTTTTTTTCATATGCCTGAAGGTTTCTTTCACAAAAGAATAGGTCTACACAACTAGATATATCCATGTCTATTCATGATCATTCTTACCTTTTGAAACGCTTTTGACCTGGACAATCCTGGTCTCCCTTTATCAAACTTAGTCATTTTTCTACCTAGAACTTTGTGCTTTTGTTTGTTTATCTTGACTTCAAATGGGTTGATTGGTTTGGAGGTAGATTTCTTATTTCCCCTAACTTTTTCAGAAAGTCCTTTCTTGTTTTTCTTAGTCTTGGCCATGTTGATCACAGATTTTCACCTAAAATATAAAAAAGTAATATTCAATACCTCAATACACAAATTGGGACCTTATACATCCCCCCCACCTACAATATATATGGACTGGACCAGAATTGTAGTACTTCACAATTCTGGAATTAAAATGTGTACCCGAATCGCCTGGATTGGTACGTACCGAAATTGTACAATCCTGGTACGTACCGGAATTGTACAATCCTGGTACGTACAGGAATTGTACAATCCTGGTATGTTCTGGAATTGCTACTTGTGATAAACAATTCTGGTATGTAATAGAAAGATTTGCACAATTCTGGTGCGTACCAGAATTGAGGTTGTGAAGTACAAGATAACCCTAATTTTAAGGATAACAAATGGTGCAAGGCACAACACACACAGATTACCATTACACACATTAGATATAGTATATATTGAATGTCAGCTGATCGCAAAAACGGCAGATGAGTCATTGGGCCCTAGTAGGTACTGTTCTAAACTTTCATATTCCCCTAATCACACTTCACATTTGCCACATTTTAAGTGAACATTCCTATAAACATTCTTGTTAAGTTTTCTGTGTTTCGTTATATGTTTTGTTTAATTCTGAATGTTAATTCTGGACATATTTACGTCCCAAAGCAAAGACCTCTTACAGTTATAGTGCCTAGCTTTGACGACTTTTCTTCTTGAAATATTCTTTTTCAAGTCCAAAATCCGTCCAATGATAAATTACATCACGTAAAACCAATGCAAAACCTCTTTTTATCACTTTCCAGTGTTTCCACACTCATATACACAGACACTAGGCCTAATCGATTTCTAATAAACAGGGCCCTTTCAACCATCGGCCCTTTTAATGCGATATTGGAATCGACGATGTTGACCATATACCAGTATATTTTAAAGGCGAGGTTGGATCTCTGTCATCACTCATGTACTAGTTTTGAATACAGCCAGGCGATTACGCCCGATATGGTATGTGAATTACGCCGGCATCGATTACGCCTCACTTTTTACAAGTGTATTTCTTCTTCTTTTCTTCCTCCTTTCTCTTCTTTTCCTTTCTCTTAGTTATTTACGTTCATAGTCGAGTTAGTCGTAGTGTAGTTAGTGGTGTCCATTTTTTCTTTGCAGGTTTATACTCTCACGAAAACACACCCGAGAGTTGGATCTGGCCGCCGTGGATTCATTTCACTTGTGTGTCGGCACACGCTATGTCACTTTTAAACATTGAAATAAAGTTTGAAAATGAGTTATTTCACCATATAGATAATTATATGGCTTCACCCATCAACGACAAGCGGACACACAAGGAAGATTACACACATAGATATATATTTAAATTGCTGCTGACACTGACAGTTGACAGACTGTCAATAACAACAACTGTCAATGACAATATCCATGAATTATGTATCCATGAATTATATGAAATCAATAATTATCAAAACTAAAATTAAATTGACAACAATACAACTGCCAATGACGGAGAGAGCACTTCACTTCACAGCAAGCCGCCGCCGCTCACGGCATCACTTGAAAAGTGAGGCGTAATCGATGCGGGCGTAATCGCATATCGGGTGAAATCTCCTGACACCCTAGTTTTATGCTTCCTCATGTATTATCCTTGAAATATTGACAGTAAAAAAAAATCACAGTTCAGCAATAAAATTCGCCATTTGATTAACATAGTCAACATCAGTAAATTCCCTATGTTGAGTATTGTTGACGAAATTTTAATAACGAGATTGAGTTTTTACGAAGTCTCTTGGTGACGAAATCTCCGATTGCCATCATATGTTGTGACGTGTGTACATAGAATCCAATATACAGTACAACTTCATGCTCATCGCCTTCAGCGAGGAAGTTTCCGTCACTTACGCAAGATTCCCAGTAGCTATCCTTGATTCTTAGTGTTAACAACAGTAAATTATAGCTTGCATGAACTATTCACTTACAAATATAGCAGGCAGACTCAAATTCGTCGTAGATAATCTCGGTTATTTGCTGTTTCAGAAGAATTTAAAATGCTCGAAGTTTCAACGTGGGTTTCACATGGGCGCAGCCATCTTGAATATTGATCTCGCGTTGATTCAATAAATACTGCGCACACTTTTCATAATGACACATATTTTTTAATAATGCACTACAAATAGAGCTTCATATTATATCAAGGTATCCCAAATTTATGATAATGGTGGAATTTATTCAGCCTGTTTTGATACTAATGTCTAATTTATTTCAGTCAGGTGACCACCCCCGCGAGATCTCTTACATCCCAGCAGAAGGAAAAATGGCAGCGACAACTCGGGTCGTACTGCTGGCCTGCGGGTCTTTCAACCCGATAACCAACATGCATTTACGGATGTTTGGTAAGTTTCCTTTTTGACACTTCAGTAGAAATGTAAGATTTTCTTTTTCCATGAATACTCATTATTCTGCGGCTGCGAAATAAGCGTGGCAGACGATGTTTACAGGACGCGGACTGAAGAAACAACATCATGAACATGACATTAGCAACAGACCTCCCCACTCAGACTGTCCACTCAGGCTAAGTCAGAGGAGACACTCGAGTTGTGGCTTCGGCATTGTTGATTTGTAATCTTTATATATGTAAATGTAATCTTTATTTTAAGTCGGTATATCAATTACAAGAAACACAAGCTACTAAGGCTCATGGCCAACTGGACCTACGGTAGGTAGAACAAGTGATTTTTTAAATAATGGAATTTACTATCGTGTGATACATCATATTGTAGCTAAGACTGAAAGAAATGCATTGGCATCATGAAAAACAAAAAAAATCCAACATGTTTGCCAAAAATGAACTTTTCATTTATTTCAACAGGATTTTCAGTCTGCCAAAATCCATATCATGGCAAAAATAGCATAAAAACCCTTGATAATTCTAAAATGATAAAGTATATACATGGTACTTTTAACCATGCCAGTATATTTGTGCCATTCATTACAAAAAGAACTAGTTAGGGTCATAGCATGTGGATCTTTAGACCCCATCACACCAACCACAATCTGCATCATGGGCTTAAAGTATATATAAGCAATGAAATTCATACTGGTCGTCGACACTTTCAGTCACACCCCTTATTATAAGCAGGGAGTTTTATCTTAGTCTATATATTGCTGTTATAAGTTACACCCCTTATAGAAACCAGAATGTCAAATGTAATCACAAGAAAAATTAAAAGAAGATGTGTGACTGTCTTTGCTTTTGAAATGTTCTATTTAAGATATTCAAGAAGCACAAAAAAATCATGTGATGTGCGTGTCCAGAGAGATGACATCAAGATTTGTCCATTCTTTAAGATTATTTAACAAGGACAGTCAGATTGTAAATCAACTCAAACAAAAAACACCTGCCTCATATCTGCCTATAAGATACACCATACCAACTTTGCATTTAACATTTTATTTTCCATATACATGCAATCTCGATCTCCTAATAAAGGAGCATTGCTACTATCATCAGTCTGTGATTCACACAAGCTAGTAAGCTACTAGGGCCCAACAGTCAGATAGGCTGGTCCTCCACATCTACAAAACTTCTCCACCATAGGGGTTTGTTCTCCAACCAAAGTACAATCACTGTCAGTCTGAGGATGAGTTCTGGTGTAACCTCTACACTTTACAAGTTGTGTTTACTAACTAAAGTGCAGTCACTGTCAAAGATGAGTTGTTACAGCAATACATATAGCAAAATTGGTGATATATTTGGTTAGAGGGGAGAAAAGTACAAAGAGATATTTATTGTTCAAAGCGGGTTAATGTTTCAAAAATAGCATATCTGCATGATTTTGTCACATTTTTCTAAACTTAAATTTCATACAACATGATTATTTTCTAGTGTTTTTATTGGTATTTTAAAACGTTTATTTTTTTCATATTCTTCATGTAAGTATACTAGCGGCACCGGTTCCATTTTTAAGCGTGGCGAACCAATATTTAAACTTCTCAACCAACCCCCCCCCCCCCCCCCCCCCACACCTTTAGCCATAGTTCAGATTCAGAATAACTGTGATTGACATAACTGTAATCCTGATAGCTGACATATACTGAATAGATTTTTTTCTGCTTATAAATAATTCCATAACTCATCCGCAATCCACAGCCCAATGGAACAGTCCTAAACAATTAGTAAAATTTGACTTGAGAGAGAGAGAGACTGTTTGGTCAACAGGTCAAGTGTCATGGACGCCATGACCTAGTTAGCAGTAGGCTTTAGCCAAATTTTCACATCATTTGCGCAAAAAAGCGCTAGCAGTTGACAAGGTCAGTTGAGTTGCTTTAGGTCATTGACTACCTGGACTTTCCAATGTGACTATGCCAAATTGTGCCAACACAGTTCTGATAAGTGTAATTTGATGATACAATAATTAGCAAACTTAACACATGTCAAACTATGAATAAAATTCTCCTAAAACCTGAAAAAAAAATACCTCATAGTTCTCTTGTATGTCATGCTTCTTTCCACTGTAAGCTTTCCAGAAGGTGTGGCACATGTGGTCAACAAAAATCTATTTTTGTTTGTCACCTGACAGGTCAGCAGCAAGGTGAGGTGCTGCCATCTGTCCTTGTAATCACTAACCTTGCTCTACTTAAAGTTAGATTTTTAGCATGTTAACATAATTTCAGACACAAAACATGATTATTATCTGAAAATTGAAGTGTTTTTACAGTGTAGTACACGAAATAGATAAATGATCACAACACAGATCTCAAATCCCAGCCCTGCAAAGTTGGTATGTTTAGCCCATGGCAGATATGGATAATGGCAATGGCCAAACACTTGGCATCCCTACCTACGGCTTAAAGTGCCCTCCGAAGCACGGGAAAGCAACAAGGAAATACATTTCCTTTTTCCGCGCCCCCACTGGGAGTTGAACATGTATTGTCCGAGCCGAAGGCGCACGTCCTAACCACTAGACCAAATAGCTTTTTCCCATGTTATTAACTTACTATAGGGTCTAACAACATATCTGTATAGGTGTCAGGCGAAAAATGCCTGATATGCGAAACGCCCGCATCGAAAAAGCCCGCTATTTTCAAGTGCTGCCATGAGCCCTGGCCGTGAGCGGCGGCTTGCTGTGAAGTGAAGTGCTCTCTCAGTCGATGGCACATCAGGGAGCCCGGCAAGCTGTCAATCAATTTAAATATATATCTATTATCTATGTGTGTGATGTTCCTCGTATGTCCGCTTGTCATTGATGATTGAAGCCATATATTTATCTATAATGGTGAAATAACTCTTTTTCGAACTTTATTCCAATGTTTAAAAGTGACATAGCGGGTACCGACACACAAGTGAAATAAATCCACGGCGGCCAGATCCAACTCTCGGGTGTGTTCTCGTGAAAAAAAATGGACACCACTAACTACACTACAACTAACTCGACTATGAACGTAAATAACTAAGAGAAAGACAACGAGAAAGGAAAGGAAGAGAAAGGAGGAAGAAAAGAAGAAGAAATACACTGTTGTGAAAAGTAAGAAATAGCAGGCATTTTCGATGCGGACGTTTTCGCATATCGGGCGTTTTCGCCTGTATCCTCTGTATAGCAGGAAAAGGGTCTTACTACTAACATTATGTGTGAATGGAGTCACAGTAATGTGACTGAGTAAATGCTCGGGGTACGAGTTAAAAAAAAAGGAGAGGAATGAGAGAAGGGTTTACTTTATAATCACTAAATAGGGGGAAGGGGCGCTACCCCTAGATCAGGGGCCACTTTAGCTAGAGATCTGGGAAAGTGGGTCATGTTGTACTTTGCGACCTGGTAGTACCAGAATTGTGCAATTCTGGTACGTACCAGAATTGCTTATCACATGTACATAGCAATTCTAGAACGTAACAGAATTGTGCAATTCCGGTACGCACCAGAATTGTCCGACTATACAATTTTGGTACACGTATCCTTCCAGAATTCAGAGAATTGTTACTACAATTCTGGGACGTACCAGAATTGTCCGTGAATTATTTTCCTATTGCTTGCTGAATGATGCCTTAAGTTAAGTACTTTGCCGCTAATATTCATTTCTTCCAGAACTACTCGATACATTACAACAAATTATGTAAAAAATTCTGGGACAATTCTGGTATGTCCCAGAATTGCCTGAATCAACAATTCTGGTACACTTATATAATACCAGAATCGGTACGTTCTAGAATTGTTTGCAGGGAACAATTCTGGTACATACTAGAATTGCAAAATTATTTAAACAATTCTGGTACATACCAGAATTGAGGTCGCAAAGTACAACATGACCGAAAAGGGGACCACTCTGTAGCCCCCCTGCAATGGGGTGAGCCCACAAGCCGAGCGGTAGCTGATCCTTACCTACCTACCTTAATGCGGGTCTCATAGGTTAATGCGGTACTAGAGATTTCATATTCAAGAGACTTTGCCTCCACGCAATGTAAATTTGGCTGCCAGTATTATTGCCATGCAATGAAAGACCAATCATTATATTTCTTCTCATCCCCACCTGAAGTCTTCTATAGATGAAGTTTGGTGCTAATGCGGAAGAAGAATAAGACTAAAGAGTATATTTCTTCATTTATTTTTTTAATGGTTAAACATATGGTTAAGTTTGTCATCTTGTACTTTACAATCTCAATTATTGTATGTACCAGAATTGTTCCCTTACTTCCCTACAAATAATTCTGGGACATACCAGAATTGTTGGAACAATTCTGGTATTTTAAGCATGTACCAGAATTGTTCATTCAGGCAATACTGGTACGTACCAAAATTGTCCGAAAATTCTTTACCTGCTGCTGGGCGAAAGATGTCATTGGTTCTAGGTACTTTGCTGCTAAGTGTCAGGGGCATATTTATTAATTTCTTCCTGGGGTACCCCTGACAGCTAGCGGCAAAGTACCTAATTAACGGCATTATTCAGTGGGCAGCTTTCTTGGACAATTCTGGTTAGTGTTCTTCCGATTATAATTCGAATGTACAAGACAGCGTTTGTTTCTGCCTCCGATTATGATGATCGAACACAATTTTCCATGTTCAAACAAAAAAAACGAACATAAAAATTTCATTAAAAAAAATAGGTGGACTTGTGGTAGTCCATGCGGCCAGAAAATCAGTGAAACAAACATTTATTTACCTGTTTATGGCCCCACCAAACAGACTGCCAGACCGCTCTAGAGAGGTAGATAGATGAAGTAGAGCTGCACTCACCACTCACGAACTCGAGTGGCTCGAGCCCTAGGGCAAACTCGCCGAGCTCGAGCTGAAATATTCAAATCGTGAGCTCGTCTATGTTGGGAACACAAACGTAACACAGAGCACCTAACACACACTATTGACATACGCAACTGCTTATCGCTGTCACATCTTCTTTACAATCTCCAATTTATGCATTCGAGTGGTGTTGAGTATTAAACTGACCTTTGTACCTCGTCAGCACGTTTTAAAATCAAATAAACATTGCAATGTTAATAAATCTCCGCCAATAAAAAGATATTTTTTAATAGCTGGGCTGGGAAATAAGTAGTTCTTTGGAAAATTGGAACGTCCGTGAGCTCATGAGCTCACGAGTCAAACGGGTGGTGAGCTCATGAGTTGATCTCCCTCCGTGAGTGCAGCTCTAAGATGAAGCCAGATTCACCTCTCTTGAGCGTGTAATGTACACATGCCGCCATTACTATTTACCTCGCGTCAAAGGGTACTGCATCTTGGCTATATATGACACATAGAGGTGTTTTTGAGCGGTACCTTATGACCCGAGATAAAGAGTAACATTTGGCGACATGCATGACCGCATACATGTGCAACACTTCGATTAATAGGTTATCGGTCGTTCAGATGGACCTGTGATCGATCTTAAAAATCGTGACCGATTCCAGACACTAATTCTGGTATGTACCATAATTGTTGTACATAACAATTCTGGTGAGATGAGTATAGTTCAGAATTGTATATTCAGATAATATCTGGTAGAGTTGTACACTACTGACCAGTAAGAACTAGGTACTAGAATTGGTACATGTGATAAACAATTCTAGTAACCTGAATTGTGATCCAAAATTGTGGAAATGAGCTTTGTTTGAAAGCACTATGTATGTTTCTTCAGCTTTTTACCCCCCAAATTTTGCACCCTATCGGGAGGTTACATTAATGATGCTCAATGTGTTTCACATTTAAAGACCTCTCAGGTAATGTATACTTTGTATCTATAGGCGGAAGTGTCAAATTTAGATTTAGAGAAACACACACACAATCATATATGCATGCAAGATAATCAAATTCATACAAAGAAGGGCATGGGTGACGGCATGCCAATCTTAAACTTAAAGACCCCCTACATAGCTGGAAAATAAGGCAATTGGCAGTCAGAATGTTGTTTTTGATTTGTTCATTTTGATTTATATGTCACATGACTAGGGTGCACCTAAATTTTACAAGTTCGTCAAACAACGAACAACCTGGTACTGAATTATGGCCAATAATTCCCTTTTATAATTTGGCATCAGACATTACATAGAGAAGATTACAATATGGACTTGTAAGGGTTATGTAAATATATATATAAAACCTTCATTCCAAATTTATTTCATAAAAGTATTGTAGAACCCAGACAAACATTTTTTTTGTGAATTCTTAGCATAAAGAGGTTTTATTTAGTCACCCATATCCAAGTGAACTCTAAAAGTCTCTCTTCTAATCTGCTATGAAGTGTGGAAGGAGGTAAATTCTGACTGACACAAATCTTCCCCTAAAGGTCATCTGTGGGCATTGACCAGTCATAACAATGGGGTCCTCTAGGACTCATAGTGATAGATTGCAACTTGGCCACTCTCTGCCAGGATCTGAAATTGAATTGTTCCTTAACTGTCTAATCATGCCCTGAAGGTATAATTCACTTCCTTCAATAAGGTAATTATACCTTAGGAAATTAAGGAGTTGGCTAAGATGTTAAAAGTAATAGGAGCCCTTAGGGTTTAAATACAGACTCAGTTTGGCAACATTTACCTTGAATTTTCTATTCTAAAGAAAATATAGATACAATTTGAAGACCAGACATTGCAATCATGTCAGCATGTGGGTCCTAGATGGGTTATTTAAGACTGACCGTCAGATGACCCATGTCCTTCTATGACACTTACAATGAGAATAATGTGGATTTCAACAACTGCGCATTAAGAACCCGAACCTATCCAAATAATGGTTTCTTTCGGCATTTGATAGTTTCATCATAGATTTTAGATTAGTGTTCTTAGGCTTGAAGCACTCCAAACTGACTTACTTAGTGGTCAAACATTGAGCTTACAAGACTTGGCCATTAACACACTAAACTTAATATTGATATGCCTGGAAGGCTAGTGATCTAAGTGCTTCTCAATTAGCATCAAATAACTAGATATTAGTTCCTGAACCTGGCTTGATTTGAGACATATTGAAGCAAATGTAAAGGAATTAATGGGGAATATTGTGGTAGCCTAATGAGCTTATAAAGGGCATTAAGTAGAAAATAAGGGGGGATATTATGTGGTTACAAGCAAGGTTTTAGAGCCAAGACTGGTTCAAATTGTAATTTAAATGTATCAATGTTGGTCATTACTCACAACTTACATTTATCTGTTATCTCGGTTAATATTTTTATGCTCATGGGATTCTTAAAGGGAGGTATATATGTAATTAAGTACTAGTTACATACTTCTTGTCCTAACTTCTGAATTGTCATGGCATTTTTGATTGCATGTAGTCTTTCATATGTAACCTTATAAACAGAGTCTTAGTGAAGCATGGCTGGGCATCATTTGGACACCCAAACCCTCAAAGATCAAGTTCAAGATGTCCACCCAATTTTCTTTGTGCAGAATTTCTTAAAATGTCAAATTCAAAAATATGATTGAATTTTTTCCACCTGAATATAATTTCCATTAATTCCATGGAATTGTATACATAGTGTTTATGGTTGTAATCTGAGTATATTGTGGACTCCTTTGAAAAAAAAGGATGCCCAAAACTTTTGAAATCTCATTTAGTCAATTTTGGGCACCCAGTTTATAAACCCTGGCTAAGACCCTGCTTATGAACAAATGATTCCCCTAACTCTTTGATTCAAGGGGAGTAGCTACTTGCAATCTGAATCCTCTGTGTCTAAGCATGAATGGTTTAAGATTAAGATTTCCAACTTGAAATTAGGTGTCTAGATAGCCAAGCGCCATGTCATACACAATACAAAGTTCTGTTTCCATTTTCACTTTCTATTTTGCATCTAAAGAATTTGTTATTATCAGTAGTTACGGTCTGCTACGTTTGTTTATTTGGACCGAAAAACCTTGGCCCCAATCAGTCCAGCGTCATACCTGGAAATTAATTTTGAAAATAATTTTGGAATGAAGCATTTATTTGCAAACTGTTCGATGGAGAGTTATAGATAAAGTTTTAAGGATCAACTCTCCTTCAAATATTTTCCAACCATTGCTTTTGTTAAAGAGATGTCACCAAAAGTCTGGCGGTATTGCCTGCTACGGGCATGAATGGGTTAAGCAGGGTTTCCTGTATCGAATCACTATTCATGCCATATAATGTGCCAGCGTAAGTAGGGACCCTTGTGAGAAATTAGTCAGAGTACTTTGAAAGAGAGGGTATAGGGTTTAATCAGTTTCTCTATCGCTTTCAATGTAGATCTCCCCCTGAAGACATGCTAATGTTTTGCTGATGAAGCAATACTCCCATCAGTACCCATGGTAGATGCTGTTGCTAATGGAAATACAATGGCTTCACTATTAAATCCGCTTTAAGTATTCTGTGGAAGAAAAGGAACTCCATAGGTGGATCAGTGATGACGATAGCTTTAAAACCCTTGTGAGGCCAAATTGTAATTTTATCCTCAAATGTCCCATGCCAACTTGTGAAAGGGATTATTGGTCAATATCCAGTACCTGGTTGGTCATGTTTTACATTAACAATCATAAAATTTTGATCGACCATATCCATGTGACATACCAAAATTAACCTTGAATCGAGCACAACATTCTGACAGCCAAACCCTAATTTTGGAGCTATAATGGGGATCCTTTAGATTTAATAGTGACATTTTAGGCATAGAAAAAGTATTCATTATATATTCTAAATATCACTGAAAACATGGTTGTATTTCCTTTCAAACAATATGGATATTAACCCTTATGCTGCTGGTGGCTAATTTGGCCAATACAAAATGATGCCAAAAACCTGAAAAATGATCGAAACCCTGGCATATGGGTACTCATCTGAGAGTACTCACCGAGAGCTATCCAATGAATACCAACATGACAGGGTTTAGATGTTTTCAAAAAGTTTTGCATCCTTGTGCTTTAGATGAAAGTAGCCTCAGCATTGCAAGGGTTTTAAAAGCAGAAAAGGAAGGCAGGAGGATCGCCATTTTTGATATCTAGACATGAAGCCTCCAGAGTCCCTGTTTGCCTGTCACCCTGCCCCAAAAATTGCCCCAAATGGAAGCCCAGAGAAGGTTTAGTGGCAGAGTTCCCTATTTAAAAAAGCCTTAATATTGTCAAAATTGGCATGTATGTCAGATTCCCACCCCATGGGGAATGGAAACTGAAAGGGTTCATCTGGTAAATGTCTAGCTGTTCCCGCAGTCTCATGGCTCAGGAATTGGCAGCGTACCAGTATTGCGCAATATTTTCTCCAAGGGATGTTTTGCAATCTGACTCTTTCATCCTGGTTGTAAGAGAGGCATGAATGTGTTGTCGTCATGGCAGATTGCGTGCCTGTGTTGCTCATGAAGCACATTATAGCATTATGCAATATTTCTAGTCTGATCCAGAGTAGGCCAGAGCTTCCCTTGTAATATATTCTAGAAGACTAGAACATTAGATGGGATATTTTTAGGATATATATATATATGATATTAATGATAAGATACTGTTAGTTTTCTTAAGCAGGATATTTTATTTACAATGTTAGTTGACAGTGTATGCTTTGTATGGGATTATGGGTAATAATTGAGATTCAGATGTTTAAACTTCAGTGATATCAGCAATTTTTTCTTGATTAATCAATTGAGATATATGATGATTATTTTTTTGTGGTATAATTCATATCTTTTCCTGATTCCTGCATAAGCTTGATTAATTGAGATATATTATTATTATCTTTTGTTGATGTTATTTATTTTTTTCTTGGTTGATCTCATTCCCTTGTAGGGGCATTTCAGCAAAAAAGTGATGTGGCTTGTTGAATTTCAAAAGCCTTAAATCATGATATAAAAATGAACATAAAAGTAGACATTTTAAACCTTCTAGAACAACTTTAATTTTTTCCTGACTTATTTAGTTAGCAAGATATAGCAAATTGAACTTTGAAAAACATTTTTGTGGGTTCTACACGGGACATTTTCTTATATTGATTTTTTTCTTCAATTTTGATTTTATCCATCAGTAACTTCCATGAATGCATCACAATAGCCTTCATTACCTTGTCTCCACTTTTTTGTAAATGAAATATTAATCAAATGAGTGATTTATGCATGTCAAAATTGTCAATGTCCCGTGTAGAACTTTTTTACATATAAAAGTTCATTTTTCTTGAAATCTAGAAGACCTATCACAGATCCTTTTGGAATTCTCTCCCTACACATGGAAAGAGATATTTCAACATGTTTCTCTTATATTTCTTGTTAATGGAAGTCTTTAAAATGTGAATCTTAAAAAAAGTTCTACACGGGACAATCTGGTGCTACACGGGACATCTGTGCCTGAAAAACCTATTAGATGACATAAAAAAGTGTGTGAACTTTCATGAATGCATTACAATAGCCTTCATTACTTTGTTTCAACTTTTTTCAAATGAAATATTAATCAAATGAGTAATTTAGATGCATATCAAAATTGTCATTGTCCCGTGTAGAACTTTTTTACGTATAAAAGTTTATTTTTCTTGAAAGCTAGAAGACCTATCACAGATCCTTTTGGAATTTTCTCCCTACACACAGAAAGAAATATTTTGACATGTTCCTCTTACATTTCTTGTAAATGGAAGTCTTTAAAATGTGAACCATAACCCTTGTCCTGCTAACCACAACAATTGTTGTGGTGTGCTGTGTGCAGCAGTGCTCATAGGTTTCACAGCAGGATAAGGGTTAAAAAAAGTTTTACACGGGACAATCTGGTTCTACACGGGACATCTGTGTAGAACCGTCCCGTGTAGAACCCACCTTCTTTATTAATTTCTTTGTTTTCTTAGAATGTAAATGAGAATATGACAAGAAAGAAACAAATTCATGAAGTAGAGTTTCACTGGTTCCATACAAATGTAATTTGATTAACATATGATTTGTGCAAGAAGAGGAATTTAAGATGAAATGAAGCTATCGAAAAGTAAATTTGATTTATTGAAATTGATCTGCTTAACTTGTCTTTAGGAGAAGAAAGAGTGTATTCATATTAACTCTAAGGATTAAGGTTATGTTCTTGTTAAACTAGAACTTCTTATTTATGCTCTAGGGGCAAGAAAAGTACTGAAAAAGTATAAGTGAAAAGTGTCCCGTGTAGAACCGTCCCGTGTAGAACCCACCTTCTTCATTAATAACTATATTTTCTTAGAATTTAAATGAGATTTTAACAAGAAAGAAACAGATTCATGAAGTAGAGTTTCACTGCTTTCATACAAATGTAATTTGATTAACATGTGATTTCTACAAGAAGAGGAATTTAAGATGTAATGAAGCTATCAAAAAGTCACTTCACTTTGATGTCCCGTGTAGAACCAGAGGTTTTTCCTAATTTCTGGCAAAAGTATTAGTATAATATTTGTTATAAATATATATTTCAATAGAGAAAATGGTCAATATTTGCTAGTTGCAAAAATATTTATTGAAATGAGTCCCATTTAAAAGCTATTTAGCTCCGAAGTCTGTGTTTTGTCCCGTGTAGAACCGGAGCAATTTGTGAAATGCCCCTGTACCACAAATTCTTCACATTTGATTTGAAGCAATTCCCAAGTTGTTCCCCATAGCCCTCTTGATTATCAAAGTGCTCCTGATGACTCCAGAATCATCCCCATTAAATCCTGATCACTCAAGATTTACTGCCGATTACTCCTCCAAGTATTTCTCAAATGGTCCATTCCGGGCATATTGTGCTGAAGAAAAAAGCTGTAAGTTCCCAAATGTGGCCAAATCGCTCCAGGATATCACTTTAGAAGTGCTTCAAATAGCCCTGAAAATGTCTTATTTTGTGGTGGTGTGCTAGGAAAATAGCTTTAATGTGAATGAAGATAGAATATATTGATCACCAAAAAGCTATTTGGTTATGTAATGACGATTCAAGAGCCATGATAAGATATATATTTTGCTTTTGTTTTTGCTGCATTAGCTTCCATATTTATAATTTATCTGAATCTTTTGCTTGGAACTCCTTTGTTGGTTAAAATTATTATTGTTGTTTTTGATCACTTTGTATCCTTGTAAATGTTTATATTTACTCAATACTCAATAGTATGACAGTCCCTACTGGTAATCTTATTTCTTTGTGGACAATTTTAGGGCGTTATGCAGTGGTTTTGCCTGGTACTCTGGTTTCCTCCACCACTTACAACTGGCTAGTCATGATTCAACACTAATCATACACTAAATTCAGTACTAAACATGTGATGGTTATCATGCACACATTATCATCTATTCAACACTTATCATGTACATACATACAAAATTCAGTAATAAACGTGTGATGGTTTATCGTGCACACATTATCATCTATTTAACACTTATCAGGGCTCGACGCTAAGGGTGAACCTATGGCCCCAGGCCAGTAAAAATTCTCAAAAACAGCTTTGGGCCAGTAAAAAAAGACCTCAACTGGTCCTACAGGCCTAGTAAACATTTGGAGACATTCTTGTTAAAAAGTTTCCCACCGAGAATGTCCCCAAATGTTTTTGAAATAAATGAAGATAAAATCTATAAAGATAAATGTTGTGGTGAATTTTATGCAATGTTCTTTCTGTAGGACCAGTATAAAAATTGCAGGACCAGCAGATTCTAGGTGTTACTGGTCCTACAGGGCCAGTATCATTTTGCAGAGGTTTAGACTTGATTTTTCGAATACAGGACATCAGGACCTGTAATATTTGTAGATTACTGGTCCTTCAATTTTTTTACCGGTCCTACATTTGTATGTAGAAATACATATGATAAAAAAAAGCATATTTAAAGCAATTGTTTTGGACTGTTATTTCAAATTATTTCAATGTTCCCACTAAAAACTCCACGCCAAATGTACATATGCAAAAAGTACAATATACATTTCATTCAAATGAGTGAGGACTTTCAGGCACATTGGCACAATTACCTCTTAATAGCTGACCTCTCCTCACAGGTGTTGTGATTATGTAGACAACACGTGGACCAATGCACTTCCTGCAGCTTCAGCAGCTATTTATAAGCACCTGGTACCCCACTAGCACCCACTGAGTGAAGTTGCCGTGGAGACCCAATGTAGGTCAATCAAACTCAGTGCCTGCCCGTGGGTTGCTTCCTGGTAGTGCACTGGAAATTCAAGTGGCAAGTCAAGTGCCACCCACTTGAGTTATCGGACATTTTGGGCAGATGAATAGAATAAATCATAGGACCGGCAATTTTATTACCTGGCTTTGACCGAGGACCGGCGTTTAAGCTAGACCTCTGATTTTGAGTTAATGTTGAGGCCTGCTTATTATGTACATGCATACAAAATTCAGTACTAAAAGTGTGATGGTTTGTCGTGCACACATTATCATCTATTTAACACTTATTATGTACATGCATACAAAATTCAGTACTAAAAGTGTGATGGTTTGTCGTGCACACATTATCATCTATTTAACACTTATTATGTACATGCATACAAAATTCAGTACTAAAAGTGTGATGGTTTGTCGTGCACACATTATCATCTATTTAACACTTATTATGTACATGCATACAAAATTCAGTACTAAAAGTGTGATGGTTTGTCGTGCACACCTTATCATCTATTTAACACTTATTATGTACATGCATACAAAATTCAGTACTAAAAGTGTGATGGTTTGTCGTGCACACATTATCATCTATTTAACACTTATTATGTACATGCATACAAAATTCAGTACTAAAAGTGTGATGGTTTGTCGTGCACACATTATCATCTATTTAACACTTATTATGTACATGCATACAAAATTCAGTACTAAAAGTGTGATGGTTTGTCGTGCACACCTTATCATCTATTTAACACTTATTATGTACATGCATACAAAATTCAGTACTAAAAGTGTGATGGTTTGTCGTGCACACATTATCATCTATTTAACACTTATTATGTACATGCATACAAAATTCAGTACTAAAAGTGTGATGGTTTGTCGTGCACACATTATCATCTATTTAACACTTATTATGTACATGCATACAAAATTCAGTACTAAAAGTGTGATGGTTTGTCGTGCACACATTATCATCTATTTAACACTTATTATGTACATGCATACAAAATTCAGTACTAAAAGTGTGATGGTTTGTCGTGCACACATTATCATCTATTTAACACTTATTATGTACATGCATACAAAATTCAGTACTAAAAGTGTGATGGTGTATCACACTTCAATACTAATCATACACAAAATTCAGCACTAAATATGTGATGGTGTAACACCCGTTCAATACCAATAAAACACCCAATCGATTTTCCTAATAAGTCTATAATTTTCTTTCAGAATTGGCACGAGATGCTTTACACAGAACAGGGAGGTACAGAGTAATTGGAGGCATTGTCTCCCCTGTAAATGATGGCTATGGAAAAAAGGTAAGCACAAAATAGGCTATATTTATTTATTATTTATCTAGACTGATGTTTACTTGATATAATTTATATATAGACAAGTGTAGGACTGGCTCATGGTGAAAGTCTTTTGTAAAATACATCATTCATGTCTGGACAAATGATACATCATGATATATATTGGTCACATGTTGTGATAACAAACATTAGCGCAAAATATTTTATAGAAATTTGCCATTCCTGTTTGGTTTAACAATCCTTCTTAAATTCTTTCTTCAATTATTATTCCATATGAAGAGCTATTTCTTTAGTTGTCATACCAAGTGTGCTTTCCAGACATAGCCTTAGCCAGTAGGGCATCTGGGCTTCATTTTCCAAAGGTTTTAATGGGCTTAAAAAAATATTTTTACAGTTGATACTCATCAAGGGGAAATCTAACCGTGAATGTGTTGAAAAAATCACTGAACATCAAAATTATTGATTCCATCATTGCGTAGTTGAGTATAGCCACATAGATCTGTGTGACGTGGCAGCCTACAGGTTTTTAGTACTTTTCTGCTGCAGCAATGTAATATTCATGGAGTGGCGTCTGCGGGCATAGAGCTGTATGATAAAGACAAGCGTCTTCTGGGTTAAATATGCAGAAAAGAGTATTTTGCTGTCAACAGGGTCTTAGCCATGATTTCGAGAAACGGTGGCCAAAATTGTCAATTATGACATTTTATAACATTATTGAGCATCCTTTTTTTCAAGGGAGATCACTATATACAGGGCTCGACGTTAAGGCTAGCCCTGTAGCCCCGGGCTAGTTATTGAGGGTCAGGGCTAGTAAATTTTACCTGTGAGTAGCCCTGAGGGGCTAGATAGAATTAGAATACCAGCGCTTAAAAAATTATGAAGCCCACCTTTGGCTCTGCATAACTGGATGATAATTTAACTCAATTTACCACAATACACTGTATTCTTTTCATGTTATCAACAGAGGCTATTATATCAACAGAGGTCACTATTTGAAAAGAGTTGTCATTAATATCAGGGCTAGCAAAACTATTTCAGGGCTAGTAAAAGTTTCGGTAACTAGCCCTGCTGGGCTTATGAAGTTTTTTCTTAATGTTGAGCCCTGATATACCAAGATTACAACCATAAACATGTATTTTTTTTATCAAAATTTGGCATAATATCCTCATACAATGTCATGAGAATTGTATTGAGGTGGAAAAATCTTATTATATGCTGAAAATTGACATTTTAAGAAATTACTCACTTCAAAAATTTGGTGTCCTGGGGAGTGATTTACGCAGGTTTTGTGTCCAAATAACACCCATACGCCCTGCTGGCTAAGACCATATACTGCTGTGGAAGATGTGCCAGTGTGCTGGAGGTAGGCACTTGGTTGGACGTTTTCAAGAGGTACCAGTAGTCCAGTAAATTGCTACTGACCCCAGTATCGTTTCAAAAACTATTGTATCATACCGCTTCATTTCATTAAGGTACTCTTAATAATACTAACCACTATGAAGTTACCATCTATTAGGGATTGTCCGAGATCCTAAACGTAACTATTCAATTTCTATGAAGAATATTGTATGATAAGTTAATCTGGAGAGACAGAAATTATGTGAATGCTGCTTTTCTAGGTAGGAGCTTAGTGAAAGGAATATGTGAAGTGGAGATTTTGAAAATTAAAATTCTGAACCTTTTCATGCTCAGAATCCACCGTTGAAAAATTTGATGGGTCTTGAGTGATCACATAATACTTAAATACATACATATATATTTCATTATTCCCTAGAAAATTTTACTATACATTATTTTTCTACTTAAGTGATCACATAATACATACACACACACACACAAATATATATATATATATATATATATATATATATATATATATATATATATATATATATATATATATATATATATATATATATATATATATATATATATATTAAGATTTCCATGCCTTCTCTCCCATGAACTATGCATTTGCCAATGCTGCAGCCACCAGCCAGACCCACCTGCCAAGCCTTAAATCTTGTTAAAGAGAAGCGGAAGGCTCTTAAGGGATGGAAACACTGCAAGGTGTTTTATTATGCAACCGCTGCCGGCATCTTAAAAAATCTCTGATGCATCATTTGGGAATACTCTTAATGGAAATAAATTATCGTTGAGAAAGTTTGCCGGGTGATCTCATAGTCTTATTATCACCTGGTTCGTACTGATATCAGCTCATACCAAATTCAATTATTCGTGCTTGAGAGGTATTAGTTTCACTAATTTTGATGGTGAGTTCATAACTCAACCCAAAATAACCTAGTTCACACTTTTAGCACATGGATAAGAATCTCTAAATATAGGCTTAATTTTGTTATTGATAACAAGAAGGATAAAAAGAGTATTCGCCCCTGTAGAATTTACATTACATAATTATCAAGGGTTATATACATCAACACTAATTCAGCAAGACATGGGATCAAGGACTTAGCCACCTATGCGTCCAGCGTGTCATTTGGACACCCAGAACACTGTTTTTTAACAGTTTGGACTTATAAAGCATTTGAACTGCCTTTCTGTGGTGATGTCGAGTTAGCTGATAAATCAATTTCATACTGTGAAGCAGTTCCAATTTCTAAACAGATACAATGCTAATTTCTATTCATTATCGGTATTTTGTCTGTAGCATTCACTGGTAATAACACCTTGTTGTTAGACCATCAGTTCACTAAGGATGTGATAAGGTTAAAGGCATAGATGGTATGAGGCCTTGATGAAAAAATTGTTTGTTTCCTGTAATGGTCCAAACAATTTTTTGGTGTAGGTAGGTCTTAAAAAGATTTTTTTTGGATTATTTTTTTGGTCAAAAATGTGTGTTCTATGCATGTTTTATGTTGAGGAGTTGGGAGGGCGAGAAAAACTTTATTGTAGGCATTTTTTTGAATAAAAACTTGTTAGGGTAGGGTTACAGGAAACAAACATTTTTTTAGGCCTGAAGTGAATATCTAGGTCAGTGCAGATCTGCAGGATCAGAAATGTTTTTTTCTACCCTCCTGAGAGGCTCAGGGCCTCAGACAACTTCAAAAGGAGATGAAATCCAGGGCTGCACATTTTGCATTAGGAAACGTTTTCTATCAAAAATACATGTCTTTATCTTTGCTCCAAAGATACCCTTTGTTAACCTAAAGAGAATATTAGAAAAACATTTAACATTTAAAGGAGAAATGTTATCTAGACTGAACATCAGTTGAAACTCTCCCTTAAGAATTTTGAGATTTCACACTTAAAATATTCCTCAGTTATTTTATTAAGAATCATATATCTAAATATTATTTTTCAAGTATGATAGGGTTAGATGAGCTGTTATGTAAGCCCACTGTGGACCTTACAAATTTACAGAAATCTGTGCAATATGGGGACCTTACAAATTTACGGAAATCTGTGCAATATGGGGACCTTACAAATTTACGAAATCTGTACATTGTGCAATACGGGCCTGGTAACCAGGGCAATAGCGTTGGGATTATTTACCCATATTCCCTCCCAGTGGTCGTAAATACAATTACCCAATAGATCCCACCCAATTGCCTGACACACCATGCCAACCAATCTGCTTATTATAGTCACAAACACATCTGTGGCCAGTAAAGGCATTCACCTTGCTCACACCCTGACCCTTAATAGAGTATGCTAGGTGACCCTGGCCGCAAAAACCAGGAAAAACCTGATCCCTAATTTAATGGGGTGTTATGGAATTGTTGGTTACCAGGTGTTTTTGGCAGGTCTTTCATAATATAGATGCATGGGTACCTGACTTGCTTTAGGCATATAAAAAGAAAATTGTTCATTTCCTGTAATGCAACCCTAGGTAACAAGTTTTTAGTGAAAAAGATTGGGACCCTAAAGTATTTTCTACCCTATGTTTTTCAAACTCCGAATCAACATAAATGCTGGATTAGGACAATGCATTACAACTACAGCTGCCATGAAAGATGCATTGTTTAAAAAATAAATGATCCAAAATAGATTTAACCTGTACCCACCCTAGCAATCTTTGGTAATTATTAAAATATGACAAAGAACGGTTAGCCATGATATTCTCTAACTGATAACACTCTGGAGATACATCTTGTTATGTGATTATGCT
Organism: Maea johnstoni; assembly: GCA_963942565.1. NCBI lineage: Eukaryota > Metazoa > Annelida > Polychaeta > Spionida > Magelonidae > Maea > Maea johnstoni. The sequence continues at coordinate 33,211,758 of OZ012694.1, read as the reverse complement.
GCTGTGAGGTATGTTTTGGGATGGGGCTTTAGGTTGCAATGGTACTGATCACCTTAAATTGTCTCTTTTGTTTTGTCCCCCTTCCATTATACATGGTCTAAGTACAATAGGGATCATAATAGTGTCCTTTTGTAATAAAATGGATTGAAATTAAGTTTCAGAATAAATAATGTCCCTGTCAATTAAATTTCAATATGGTGATTGTGACTTACTCTCAAATTAACAATTTTTCAGGATTACCCAATTTCGTGACACCCTGTTTCAAACAATGCTGGCCAAGGACTGATTAATATTACATTATTGTGTGGAATATAGTACACCAGCTCTATAGCTAGCTGTGTTATGGTACAGTGCTGTTGTGGGGCCTGGCCATGTTGCTGGAAGCATTGAACCCTCGCTGCACCATTATACAACTGGCTGGGCTAGCACTCGAGGGGCCCTCAACCACATTAATTCTATATCACACCACAGGCCTCCGCAGGATGATAATGAGAGAGACTTGGAGAACGGCCAATATTGACAGTCCCTTATGTATTTCTCACAGGAATATAAATGAACAAATAAAATTGTGTTGATGTTGTGGTTGTTATGATGGTGGTGGTGTTGTTGTCGTTCCTCTTATTATTATTCTCATTCTTTTTCTTCTTCCTCATCATCATCATCATTTTCATCTTGTTCTTTTTCTTCTTCCTCATCATCATCATCATTTTCATCTTGTTCCTTTTCTTCTTCCTCATCATCATCATCATCATTTTCATCTTGTTCTTTTTCTTCTTCCTCATCATCATCATCATTTTCATCTTGTTCCTTTTCTTCTTCCTCATCATCATCATCATTTTCATCTTGTTCCTTTTCTTCTTCCTCATCATCATCATCATTTTCATCTTGTTCTTTTTCTTCTTCCTCATCATCATCATCATTTTCATCTTGTTCCTTTTCTTCTTCCTCATCATCATCATCATCATTTTCATCTTGTTCCTTTTCTTCTTCCTCATCATCATCATCATTTTCATCTTGTTCTTTTTCTTCCTCATCATCATCATCATTTTCATCTTGTTCCTTTTCTTCTTCCTCATCATCATCATCATCATTTTCATCTTGTTCCTTTTCTTACTCCTACTTCATCATCATCTTCTTATTCATCTCCATTTCCTTGTTTCCTGATTGGTTACATTTCTTAAGCTTTGCTCTGAGCTTAACTCTTGTGTTGCATATTCCACATATTTTGGTTTTAATTGATTATTCTTGTTTACTGTAATTCCACATATATGATAATGAGAGAGGCTTGGAGAACAGCCAATATTTGCAGTCCCTTATGGGTTTCTCTCAAGAATATAAATGAAAAAATAAAATCGTGTTGATGTTGTGGTTGTTGTTGTGGTGGTGGTGGTGTTGTTGTTCCACTTATTCTTGTCCTCTTTCTTCTTTCTCTTCATCATCACCATATTTTTCTTCTCGTTCTCTTCTTTCTTCCTCCAGCATCATCATCTTTCTCTTCTTCTATTCCTTCTTCCTTCCACCACATCTTCTTGCTGGTGGTTGGATATTCATCCCTGCTGGTACCCGTAGAAATGATATTGAGGTGAAAATCATATACTTTTTGTTCAAAATTGACAGTTCTTTAGTGAAAATGGGTGTCTTGATGTGTGAATTTTGACAGTATTGCTATTTGCTGGTGTTTGAATATTTATTTCTACTGGTAACCATAGAAATGGTATTGTTCAAAATTGACAGTTCCTTAGTGAATATGGGCATCCTGATGTGTGAATTTTGACGATTTGAGTGTTACCATTTGCTGGTGTTTGGATATTTATCTCTGCTGGTCCACATAGAAATTGTATTGGGCATCCTGATGTGCAAATTTAGACCATTTGAGTGTTACCATTTGCTGGTGTTTGGATATTTATCTCTGCTAGTCCACATAGAAATTGTATGGGGCATCCTGATGTGTGAATTTTGACCATTTGAGTGTTACCATTTGCTGGTGTTTGGATATTTATCTCTGCCGGTACCCCGCACTGGACAGCAGTTATTGATTTTCCGTTGCTGATCTGTGTGAGATTATTCAGTACATGTCTGCTGCCTGTTCCTCTGACTGTCATGACACATCTTGAAGCCCACACAAATGTCAAGTAGATGTCTCTACAGTCAGAGGTTCAAACGATTAAATTTTGTTTTTGACATTTTCTCCTCAGGAAATAGGATTCACTTTTGCCTTTTCCATCTTTATTATGTGTATTGATCAATGTCTGGCTTCACTTAGAAATCCAGTGCCAGGTTGTTCATCTTTGGTGATCTTATGAAATTTTGCATTCACAAGAATCTCTTTCTACAGGAACTAGAATTTCCTACACTGCTTTCCAAGGAAAATTGTACTTTAGAAACTAAATTGTGCCTAGGCAGATGGGTAGATGTATGGCCAGTTTCCCAAAATAGTGCACACAATCAATGGCTATAAGGTCCCTGCACATCAGGAAGATCTTGACAAGCTAATTTAGGCCTTGTCTTTCAAGTTCCCATTAAAGGATAAACAAATTGAAGCCCTTATGACAATACATGCACAGAAAGATGTTCTCTGTTTATTAAAAACCATTCTCTCGAGAGAGTTCAAGAGAAGCGACCTCTCTCTGGTCTGCCAAAGCCATGTGACATACCTAAATGAACCTTGAATCAAGCATGCCGTTCTAATGGCCAATTAGCTTAATTTTCTAGCTATTTTCTTTTAGATTGGTGAGCCAGGCTATTCTTTAAATGAATTTGATTATCTTGCATGCATATGTGTGCATGCATGGTTGTCTAGGTCATGTTACCACAAATGCATTTATGTATGTGTGTGTATATATATATATATATATATATATATATATATATATATATATATATATATATATATATATATATATATATATATATATATATATATATATATATATATGTATATATATATATATATATATATATATATATATATATATATATATATGTGTGGATTGATGAACATATAGATATATATATGTGTATTACCACAAATGTGTATGTAGATGTGTGTGCAGGAGAAGGAAATCCTGCTCCAGCCTCAGAATCAATGCAGCAGGTTTCATTACACCTAAATGTCAGAGTGTGTGTCAGCATGCTGCCCTGTGCTGGTGGCGCCAGCAGACCTCTTGATTGTCTCCAGGGAGCCTGCAATAGACACAGGCCATAGAGATCACTGAGTGAGATGGAGTGCAGTACTTGGTTAACCCATTCATGCCTGGAGATTCCCATGACGAGTGTCATCTGGACTTTTGATACTTTTGAAAATAACTTTGAAATTAATCACAGATTGGAAAAATATTTCAAGGAGAGTTCTTAGTTTCTAATGAATATTTCTCCTTCAAATATTTTCTAAATTTTGATTTTGTCATCTAGAGAGATATCGGCAAAATAGTCAGGTGGTTTTGGGTGTGCTGGGCATGAATGGTGCGTGCGTGCACCCCAAAACGCCCCAACTATTGTGATAATATGTGCGTGAATAGAGCATGTTCAAAAATATTTGAAGAGGAAATACTTCTCTGAACCAAATTTGCAGCTATCTCTCAAATCAATTGAGTGAATCTATGATTAATTCCAAAGTTGTTTTCGTAAGTATCATAGGACCACACGTCACATGTGAAAGAGATTTCCAAGCAAAAATGAGTTTCCCCATTCAAGCCTTTACAAAGGTTTTCTTTCAATTTTTGATGGACACAACATTTGTTGCAATACAGCCATTAACAAACTATGCTGTTTTATTGGCTGGGGTACGTCAGATTTTCAGGCATGATGTGTGTTAGTATGAGAGACCACTTCAAGGAGCAGTCCCAGAATTTCGCCAGGGGATAATATATTGATCCCTATTGGTGAACAGGACCACTTTAGAATCCCTTAAGTGGTCCTTTTAAGCAGGTACAGCAGGATGTATTGTTTTTATTGGTGGCAGAGTCATGTACTAGCCTTCTGGCATGTTGATAGGCAGTGGATCCATATAGTCTTAGCCAGCAGGGTGTCTGGGCGTCACCCAAATCCTCAAAAATCAACCCTCAGGACACCCACATTTTTTTGTTAAGAATTTCTTAAATTATCTAAATATCTAAAATATATTATTGAATATTCTTACCTCAATACTATTTCTATGACATTGTATAAGGATATTGTGTCTAATTTCAATAAGTAAATACATGTTTTTTTATTGTATGCTGAGTACATATTGAAAAATAGGACACCCTAAAATTTTACAATAGCCAATATTTGGCATCCAGTTTCTAAATCCTGACTGAGACCCTGTGTGGATCATCAAGTGCTGATGGTATGTGTCTGTTTTCTCTGTGCCTCAGTGCGCTGCCCCCCCCCCCCCCCCCCCCCCCCCTAGAGGAAGACTGTGTACATTCAGAGAGGGAAATTACGCCGTCATCTGCGTAGAAATGATGTTGAGTCGCTGCTTGCTGCTGTCTACGGCGGCGGAGGCGGTGGTGAGACAGGAGGTGTAGGTGGAAATCAATAAGAGAGACCTGTAAATAACACTGCTGCTAGATCACAGCAATCTGGAAGCTTACCTTCGAGCCTTGCCCTCATTTCTGAGGAATGCATTGCCTCATGGTTATATATCTGTCAGACTTTGTAATGTTAGGTCTGGATTAACAGCAGAGCCTTGGCATGTGTGTGATTAATTAGGTATCCTGGTGAAAGAGACTAGGATCAATCAAAAGTCTTCAATAAAAAATTGGCATTCTTCTCTTATGTTTCTTACAATGTGAGTCAGAAATACTCATTGGCCATTACCAAGGAGTGTTGTTAGGAGTGTTTTGGTTCCATATATGGATGAGATGACCATATTTGGATCAGCAATCAATCATGTTTTTCACATGCATGATTTTAGGCATATGCCATTGTTGCTTTCCTATTGATATATTTTATATTCAAGATATAGTCAATAAATACTTACTTACTTACTTAATTGATACTAGTATTGACATGAAGAACCAAATAATTGCTGATATATTTTTGTTGTCATTATTTTAAGTGGCAGAAATAGGTTCTCTAACCCACAAGGTATAGGTCATGGGACTACATTTCTGACATTTGGCTTATTGTTTTCAGTCTTGGCAACAAGCCTCAGTGAGTTCTCAAAAGCTGAAAATGATTCACCTCATGTCAGAAATTCCATTCCTCTACCTAGTTCATCATGGAACCTGCATTTCTTTCTCTCAGGTAATGGTTAGAATCTCAGTATGATAATGGTCTCCCTCCCTGAGGACCTTTTTTTCAAGATAGGATTATAGAAGTAGCCAAGCCTGAAATGAGATCTTGAGACAACAGATTTAATTCCAGAAAGCCTCTGGAATATAAATTGGCTCATAGGTAGAACGAGAACTAAGGGAAAGGAATTATGGTTGGTTTTCTATCTCAGTGAATGGAGATTGTGTAAGATTGGGCATTATATGTTGATGCACTTTCTGTCAGTTATTGTGTAGAATTGGGTGAAGCCTGAGGAAACAGGTATTCAAATATCTTGTCAAGTAGTATTAGAATTTCAGTCTTTTTATTCAGATTTTGACAAAATAAGCACAATTTTGATAGACTTATCAACATATGTTTGCTTCTCGGGAATCTAATAGGTTATTTGCTGTGATCCTGAAATACGCATGCCCCATTTTAGATCCACAGGTAAGTTAAATAGAGGCCTAGATGCTCTTCTGATACATATGCTAAACTGTAAATTCTCGGTAATTTGGGAGAATTTAATAATTACAATTTTGGAGGGTTGAGGGTGACCCATGTTTTATGAAAATACTGTCAAAGCAGAGTAATAGTTGTCTTTAATTTGTGAAAAAGTGGCCAGCGATACATATCAGGGATGGCCCATATTTCCCAATAATTATTTTGCAAAATAATTGTAGTGGCCCAAATTCCTAGGGTGGTCTAAATTTCCGAGAATTTATGGTAGATAACGGTTACATAGGAATTTAAGGAAGTCACTCTGTCATTGCACATATTGGATCTAGTCATACGCTAGAACATGACCCTTAAAAGCGTAGACTCCCCAAAAAACAATGGAATTTTCTTAAGAAAATCCTTGTTAGTCCTTGGTATTCCAAGTTCCGTGGGATAATGGGACGTTGTAGCTTATTTCTTGAAACTAGTTCTTACCTAGATATTCTCACAGAATTGGAAAGTTGTCTATATTTCTGTTATTTGATTTATTTCAGGATTTGGTTAATGCTAAACACAGGTGTGAGATGGTGCGACTGGCTATCAAGTCTTCCAATTGGATTCGGTGAGTAAAAACAAATCTCCTAGGAGTCAGATTACATGTAACTAACTTATGTTTAACTCATTGATGCTTGCAGCAGCCAAAAGAAACCGGACAATTCTGTTGAAATCTTATAGACGAAAGCATCCTTTAGAAAGAGATTTCACCAAGAAGTATTCATCAGAACACTCCCAACCACTCTCCTGCAAATATTTTGTAAAATCATAGTTGATAACTAAATGATTGTCAAAAGTATGATAGGTCCAGACAGCCTACTGCTAGAAGTACTTAACCCTTCAAATGCTAAAGGCTACTTTCGTCCAAAGCACAATACAAAGATTTTTGTTAACCATCTAAACCCTGTCATGTTGGTATTCATTGGATAGCTCTCGCTGAGTACTCTCAGTTAAGTACCGATATGCCAGGGTTTCAGTCATTATTCAGGTTTTTTGCATCATTTAGTATTGGCAAAATAAGCCATCAGCAGAATAAGATTTAACAGCCCTAACTGGAGCCATTACACTTATCCTCTTATGCCGGGCCTTAATTTACTTTTGCTAAGTTGTGACTAGCCAGTGGGCACCAGGTGAAAACCACTGCCAAACCCCAGGTCACTGGAAACTTTCTCACATGCCCTGGCCGTGATCCAAACCCAGGTAATTGTGAGCGCCAGCTAGCAGTCAGTGGCAATGTCTTAGACCACAAGGCCATCAGGGCAGGCCCTTGCCAGACCTTTCCATGGTGATATACATCTTTTCATATATTCAGAGCCTGCTTACTTGTAAATAAATTAGAATTCATTGATCCAATGGAATCACACCATTGATTATCAGAACTCATTATAAAATAATAGCAGTAGTGTATTGCCATTCTTTGAGAGCTGTGGACTATTTATTCTCCAGCCCTACTTGTTTTTCCAGCTGTACTTGCCTTAACCCTTATGATGCTGGTGGCTAATTTGCCATTACAAAATGATGCAAAAATGTGAAAAATGACTGAAACCCTGGCATATGGGTACTCATCGGAGAGTACTGAAGCCAGAGCTATCAAATGAATACCAACATGACAGGGTTTTATTTGGTTTAAAAAAATCTTTGCGTCCTTGTGCTTTGGACAAAAATAGCCTCAGCATTAGAAGGGTTAAGATCCCTCCGCCTCGTTGATTATAATTACAGCTGACTGGAGTGAAATGGATTCGGCTAATGTTCACTCAAGGTGCCTCATCAATAACCTGGTTGCACTTGAAATTGACGCGAAATTGATTAGGGAGATGAAAAATGATTACAATATTGGGTGTACCTATTTTGTTCTCCTCAATCCGCCTTTGATGTCGGGGGAAATCAATATGTGATGTGAAACATATCCAACTCTATCAGCTCAATCAGTGGGATACTACTTTTCCCAACACTGGTAATTTTAACCATATAATCCTGTTTTTGTGCATAGCCTATCTGTAGGTATAGGAAATTAATTTGAATTGGTATGGGTAAATTGGCCACCAGCAGCATAAGGGTTAAGCTGTACTTGCCTTGAGATCCCTCCCGCTCAATCAGTGGGATACTACTTTTATCAACTCTGGTTCTCACCCATATAATCCTCTTTTTGTGCTTAGCCCATCTATAGGTCTAGGAAATTAATTTGAAATGGTATGGGTAAATTTTCCTCTCGGATAACTCTTACGTATCCCTTATTGACCCATTTAGTTAATGGATAATCACCTAATTGAGGGTTAACCCTTATGCTACTGGTGACTAGTTTGGCCAATTGATACAAATTGATGCAAAACACCTGAAAAATTACTGAAACCCTTGCACATGGGTACTCATCTGAGAGTACTCTACGAGAGCTATCCAATGAATTGCTATATGACAGGGTTTAGATAATTTTCAAAAATCTTTGCCTCCTTGTGTTTTGGATGAAAGCAGTCTGAGCATTAGACGGGTTAGAAATTGTACAGTGTCTCTTTTCAGGCTTGTTGTTGCTAATACTAGATACAGGCTATTTAAATTTATTCAAAAAGGTTTTCCAGGAGTTTATTTCTTTTTTTTTTCATACTGAATATGATATTCTTGCTTTTATATTGTTTTCAGAAATAGTTGAATAATTATCTGATGAATAATGATTATTGATATTTTGAAATTCATGATTGATTGTTATAATGCCTGCAATTATTTTGTTTGGCCATTAGTTTAAAGGAGAGCTGTGATAAATTTATAATTTGAAGAGTTAGAAACAATGAAATGAAGATATATCATAATAATAGCCGGGCTTTTGCTGGCTACAGGCATGAATGAGTTGATATTAAAGATGACAACATTGCAAATTTGAAGACCAAATGGAGACCATGCCTTTTGTTGGGTGTTTTAGGTGTCCCTGCTGCTGACTAGTTATGATTTAAACCTATATTGGTCAAATCGCTGGCCAACACCATTGAGGACCTGGCCGAGGTTGTAGAGGAGGTTGAAAAGGAGAAGAAAAATTTGGAATATCGATTTTTGTCACTTTTTCTGCCGTATTGCAGCCAAGCTGGACTAGCCAGCTGTAAGTGGCGGAGGATACCGGAGTATACGACAAGAAACACCCCCTAACTGGCAACCTTCTCACTTACCCCATCCGGAATTCAAACCTGGTCAGTGGTGAGAGATGGCTAACAGACTTTGGCAATGCCCTGATGGCATCAGGGCAGGTCCTTAGTGGTGATAGAAGTCTTACAGTCTTTGGCAATGCGTTAGACCACTCAGCCATCAGGGCAGGTCCTTAGTGGTGATAGAAGTCTTACAGTCTTTGGCAGCAGGTTAGAAAAGAAGAGGGTCAACACCTCTGAGTGTGATTGACATGGAAAAGCATGTATATTGCTCAGCTCTCACTCAAAGATGCCACAAACATGATGATAACACCGTAGGGGCTGACCTCTCCTGCTGTGGGCAGGTGCGAAGGGAGAAAAGCAATTACGACCGACAATGAACAGCATGAGGTATGGATACCTGTACTGGCCCTTGCTACACGGCCTATTCATCACTGACCTTACAGGCGCCCACACGGCTGCTCAGCCCGCGGTAGACTTGCTACAAGTCTGTGCTAGCTGGATCTTTCACTGATCTACCCAAATTGAGTTCACTCCAGATTTAGTTCTGAATTAATCCTCAAGGGGGACACACTTGAGCTGTCGTCTGAGTTTCAAACTGCAACTCATGAAAACTGTGCTGCCATCTATAGTTTGAGAGAGACATCAAACCTACTTAACAACTTGTGGTATTTAGCCCATTGTCTTGAGGGATTTATATTAGATTTTAGGTTAAAAGCTATCTATGCCTAGAGTTCTCCATGACAAATGTAGTCTGGACCTATGACACTTTCGAGAATATATGGAGAGTTGCTTGTATGTTTGTGATCAACATTTTCCCTTCAATTATTTTCTGAAAATCTTTTTTTGTTAAAGAGATATCATCAAAATAGTCTGTTTTGGACCTTACAAGCATGAAAACTAAGTTCAACTAAACTAAAATAAACTAAATTCACAAGCGAAGCCCATATCAAATGTGGTAACCATTCCCTTCAAATATATTTGAGCCCATAAACTTTATTCTTTTTTGGTAAATGATTTCTTACAGTGTTCAACGACTATTGCAATAAAGAATGGATTCAGTAAACTTACTGCTGGCTGTTTTTCCAATCAGTGTTATTTATTGCCCGGCTCAGCTTAATCACACTCTGCCACTTAGGGAGCCCCCATAAATAGCACTTTATCACGAAAACCTGACTGTTTCTGTAAACACGTTGTCTGGGAAGTAAGACTACAGACCGCAGGGTTTGGGGGCCTCATTTGCAGTTGCGAATACAGAGGGAAATCTGAGCTCGAAGTTAGGGGGTGCCTGGGTAATTCTCATACAGAAATTACCCCCTATATAGAAGTGGTTGATCCACCACTGATTTGGACACAAAACTCTAGAAAATCACTAATCAGGAAACCTAATGTTTTGATCATTTCTAAAAAAAAAGGCCATTTTCAAGTAAAAAAAGAAAATCTTTATTTCAACACAAGTCTTCGATACAGCTAGAAGAAAATATATCTTTTACCAATGAGTTGATATATGTTTATAATGGTTATCTGAATATCTTTTTATCGCCTTTGAGAAATATGACACCCACAACTTTATTTATGATAATTGCCCATTTTGGTCACCCAGTTTTCAAAAATTCTATTGATGGTTTTGCTGTAGTGTACTTCATGTGATAAGAGCTTAGCCCTTATGCCACTGGTGCCAAATTTTGCCAATACAAAATTATGCAAAAAACCTGAAAAAATTATTGAAACCCTGGCATATGGGTACTCATCGGAGAGTACTCAGTGAGAGCCATCTAATGAATACCAACAAGACAGGGTTTTGATGGTTTTCAAAGTATTTTGCATCTTTGTGTTTTAGACGAAAGAAGCCTCAGCATTGGAAGGGTTAAAGGGACAGGAGTCTGTTATTTTTTCGATTCAGGAAAACTGAACAGATATTATGAAATGTGTATTGCTTTTGGTGTATGTTTCAGTTTGGACACATGGAAAACTGTTGTTGTTTATTATAGTCTATGCATATGGAAAACTGAACAGCTAGTATGAAAAGCACATTTATTTTGTCATATATTCCAGTTTGGACACATGGGAAACTGAACAGGAGTCATGGTCAGAAACGGCGAAAGTCCTGGAACACCACAAGTCCATGCTGGACCACACCTACAACTCAAATCAAGACACGCCAACGAAAAAACGCAAACTGCATCACCTGAATGAAGAAAAAGGTACAATAGTTTCATATGGCAGTATTCAGGGTCTTAGCTTATGTTTTAACCCTGTATATGTTGCAGTTGGCTAAATTGGCCAGTACAAAATGATACAAAAAACCTGACTGAAACCCTAGAACATGTGTACTCATCTGAGAGTACTCAGCGAGAGATATCCAATGAATACTAACATGGCAGAGTTAAGATGGTTTATAAAAATCTTTGGCAGGGTTAACTTTGTTCATTAAAAAATGATGCAAAAAAACCCTGTAAAATGACTGAAACCCTGACACATATGGGTACTCATCTGAGAATACTCAGCGAGAGCAATCCAATGAATACCAACACGACAGGCTTTAGATGGTTTATAAAAATCTTTGCGTCATTGTGCTTTGGACTAAAGTAGCTTGAGCATGATAATAATGATAATTATAATAATAATAATAATAATAATAATAATAATAATAATAATAATATTATCATTTGATTTGGCGATCTTTCCATATAAACATGCTCAAAGGCGCTTTCTGTAAAAAGTGTGATTCTTGGTACAAATATACTTTGAGTGATGTTGATCAATATTCTTAATGTACGCAGGGTGTGAGTTACCATTAAACACTATTTTTGGGGCATTTTAGGCAACAAATGTCATAAAACATAATTTTTTGGGAATATGATGATAACAAATCTGGGGAAGAAAGTGGAATCTCCAAACTTGGCACAAATACACTTCAAGGGTTGCTGATTAAAACTGATATAATAAATGGTTTCTTTATTGTTTTTCAGACGAGGTTGATTATGCTATTCCTACAACACAATACAGCAACCTGAATGAGGGTCCCATACAGCTGAAGTTATTATGTGGTAGTGACCTTCTCGAATCATTTGGAGTGCCTGGTCTCTGGAAAGATGAAGATGTAAGAATTTCGTTGGGATCTCGATTTCATCGCTTTTTCTGCTCACTTTTGCGGCTAAGTCTTGACTAGCCAATTTTAAGTGGTGGAGGAGATCGCAGTACCTGGCGAAAACTATGCTAACTATATTGTTTATGGATTTAGATATGGTCATTTAACCCATCTATGGAAAACAAAAAAGCCATTCTTAAAACTTATTGGGAATAGCTATTAGAAATTGTTTTTCTCTAATTGGTTTTTCTGCTTTATCGAGGTAGAAAATGCTTCTTCACAAAATAGCATGGCTTTTTTGGAGATGAATTGGTAATATACTATTTGTACATGCTATGTTGAGTTTTCTTATTGTTATTCGTGTTTCAGATTGAAGAGATAGTGTGCAAATACGGGTTGGTGTGTATCTCCCGTGGGGGATGCAACCCGGACAAGTTTATTTATGAGTCTGATGTTCTCACAAGGAACCAGGTACTTATCTTTACTTTCCTAATGCTGCAATCTACTAGATAGTTTACTAGGCATAGTCTTAACCAGCAGGGGGTCTGGGTGCCTTTTTGGACACCCAAACCCTTAAAAAGCACCCCTTAGGACACCCAAAAGTATTTGTGAAGAATTTCTTAAAATTTCAATCTCAAGCATATAATTGAATTTTCTCATCTCCATTTAATTCCCATGACATTATATAAGGATATCATGCCTTATTTTGATAAATTTAAACATGTTTATGGTAGAAATATGAGTATATTGTGGTCCCCCTTAAAATTTTGGACGCCCAAAAATTTTACAATTGCCAATTTTAGGCACCAAGTTTCCAAATCCTGGCTAAGAGCCTGCTACTAGGGGCGTCTTATTTTTCCAGGGAGATCACAATATACTCAGATTTTAACCATTAACATGTATTTACCATTAACATGTAATTCTATTGTTGCAGTATTCAAAATGGTAATTTTATCCAGATATGGAACTAAACTATTCTTAATGCCAATTGAAATGGGTTTTCTTCAAAATGTATTTCTGCTTGATAGTGGTAGAAATTTTATTTTCTCAACCAATGATCGGTCAGCTCGGCCGACCTATGATCAATTCAATAATACACCAGCACTATGCACAACCTTCCAACTCTCCAAGATAAGCGAAACTGGTATAAAGGCAGTTGACATCTCAACGTGTGTTGGTTTTAACCCTTCCAATGCTAAGGCTACTTTCGTCCAATACACAATAATGCAAAGATTTTTGAAAAGCAACTAAACCCTGTCTTGTTGGTACTCATTGGAGAGCTCTCATTGAGTACTCTCAGATGAGTACCCATTTACCAGTGTTTTTGTATTGGCCACATTAGCCACCAGCAGCATAAGGGTTAAGACATTGTCTTGGCTGGTAAAAGAAGGTCATACCAACACATTACTTCAGATTGGCAAAATACCATTGAACACACTACAGAAATTCAAATTGCTCTGTGTTAAGTAAAATATCTTTCAATTTGCTACTAATTGTGATGAAACTTTAAAAAGTTCAACTGCCTTTTTTTCACATTTTAGCAGCTGATCAATTGTTTTTCCTTTAACATATGGTTGTTGTCCTTTCACAGACCCTAGTTGTGTATAATCAGTTAATCATATAATCACTAATTCTTTGTCTTTGAATATTGAGCCTCATTCTGTTGTGCTGTTTCATAAGATTCATTTTATTTTTTTGTTTTCAGAACAACATACTTTTAGTGACTGAGTGGATACAAAATGAAATCAGTTCTACAAAAATCAGGTATGTTAAAACATTGCACTGTATTTCTTTCAATGATTTCCGACATCTAAAATGTCAAACATATCCTTTTTCATGTGATTACATTCAATTAGCATGAACATCTGTTTGTAGAAAAATATCACAATCAGAAATCACTTTATTTGATTTGATTGTCCAGAGTTTGAAAGTTGATGTTAGTGGTTCACATAGTCCAATAACTCCTCTACAAATTTTTAGTTGGGTCTTAAATTTATTCTCACTTAATCAGCTGCTTGATGTTTTCTAGGAGCTCATTTCAAAGGCGTGGTGTAGTTCAGACATAAACGCTACCTATTTTCCCGTTTCTGATTTCACTTTGACTGTAGCGTTTAGTCTGAACCCTTATAAATTACGTTAGCACCGTTCCGCAGAGAAATTCGGCGGAAGCATATCATAAAATGTTACCATTTAAACACGACTCATACATGTTTCGTCTCTCTATTTGGTAGAGAGACATTCTATTTCAATCATGTCGCGAAAAAATTGAAGAATCACATGTTTATTTGATCAATAAATACGACTTTATACTTACATGTACGAGTTCCCGAGATTTAAGAACTCAAAACCGAAAACGAGGCTTAATACATTGTGAGTTCATTTTCAAAATGGCGGCTCACGTATTGAAATCTCGGTTGTAGGTAAATAAATACGTCTTTCCACCACTTTTTCACTTATTGACATACAGACATGTATGTGCTTCGTAAGCGAGTGGTGTATATTACATATTTATCAACTTTAGATGGTCCAAAAGTGTTATAGACACGAGATTTAAGTGAAAGTTAAATGCTATATACAGTGCTATAGGGAATCTACCACTTTTGATTGAACCTTACATGCATGAAAAAGACGTCGGCAGTAAAAACATCTCATGCATACGTAAGGTTCAATATTATTGAACTAAGGCGTGGTGCAGAGGCAAAGAAGGCTCTGTACCCAAATCTTGTCAGATAAGTGTGTGGTTTGAAGTCTTGTATAGAAAGACCAGTTATTAATTCTGTGAAACCTCTCACTTTGTACATCCCGGAGATGAGAACACCCTCTAATGTCTGAATACAATTTCCCAGTCCCATTTGTATCTTAGCTATCTGAAAAGACCTCGGTGATGTTAGCACCTCCTAACATAAACACTTTAGCCTGGATCCCAAGGTGTTTACACCTCTAAGGTGATTATTTGGCCATGCTATTTCTATACTTATATCATTTTATAAGCTGATATAATAGCTTGCCGTTCAACATCAGATTGCATAAATTAAACTGTGCTTCATAGGCATCTGCCCGCAAAGTGCATAATTCTATATGCGTAAAATTAAAACGGTATACAATATCTATTCTGTATTTATCTCTTGCTGAGGTCTCTGTACCCAAATCTTTTCCGATTAGTGTGTGGTTTACAGTCTTGTGTAGAAAGACCAATGAGTATCCATTGTGTGTATGATCTGTTATATTTTTACAGGCGGGCCCTGAGAAGAGCTGAGAGTGTGAAATACCTGCTGCAAGACCCTGTGATAGAGTACATTAAACAGAATAGCCTCTACAGCACCAACAAGTAAGCCTCCCTAGCCACTCCCCCTACCAGCCAGCCAGGGGCTCTCTACATCCTCCCGCCTGCCCACTCGCTCGCTCGCTCAGCATGCTTATCGTTGTGATTGTCATACTGTACATTCACAAAAGATTGTGTAGAGTAAATTTTGCGAATTTACAGAAAATTGATTTTTTGCATTTTTTAATTTGCGAATTGGCCGGAACATGGAGTGCCAGTACACTTTAAGTGGCAGCACCAATAATTGCAAATTTTAATTTTGTGTCCGAGGCTAAACGCTAAAAATCGCAAAAATTAAACTAACACAATCTTTTCTGAATTTACAGTATTCTTTTCTTCTCCCCAGATTAGGGTTTTATCCAGGTTGCCATCAGACAATCATTTTTCAGAATCAGTAACTAGTTGAGTCCTTTGCATTTCTTATTAAAGGAGTACGGGTCAGCATGTTCATTGTTGTGCTTGTGATATTTCTTTTCGTCACCCCAGATACTGCAGAACAGGAGCTTAATCCGAGTGGTTTATTCTGCTGAACCTTTCCAAGTAAGGTCATACCAAATAATGAAAGTCGGATGTATTATTCCTGCCATTAGGATATTAACTTTCAATATTGACTTTTCGGAATAAAAAATCTTGGAAAAATCCAAAATCACAAATTTGGTTAATTTGCACCTCGGAATAATTTCCTATTCTACAGTATGGTTTTATCCAGGTCGCTATGATCAGACAATTAGTTGAAATGTTGGCATTTCTTATAGGAGTATGGCTGATCACTGATTGATTATCCTGGTTGCGATCAGACAATCATTTTTCAGAATCAGTAATTAGTTGAATTATTGGCCTTTCTTATTGAAGGAGTACAGCCAGGGTTGGATACCCTTAAGAGGTACCAATACCAAAAAGTACCGTATTGTACCATTTCGTTCCTGGCACCTGGATAAAACACTACTGGGATAGTACACAAAGGTTGACAACTTTAACCCATTCATGCCTGAAGATCTACTTGATCAAGTACATCTTTTGGACTTATCATACTTTTTGAAAATACTTTTGGAACTAAGCCTAAATTTGTTAACTATTTGAAGGAGAGTTGTAGACAGAGTTCTAATGAACAATTCTCCTTGAAATATTTTCTAAATATTGCTTTTGTCAGAGAGATGTCACCAAAATTGTCAGGTGGTTTTGGCTGCTTCAAGCATGAATGAGTTAAATACATGAGAAATACCTTCAAGTGGAGTGTACATTTCAATATCAACATCTTTATTTTGTATTGCTTTGTTGTGATGAAACTGTTAGCATTTATGTTTGTAAAAAGCTATGCTGCCCTATGTCTGATGGCATTGATGTACTTTTACTCTTTTGAGTGTCTGTAAAAGGTTATTAAGTCTAGATAGGTTATTGCTCACCTTTGATTGAAAAGGCTGTCTATATATTTGATCTTAAGCATATTATAATAGATAGGAAGTAAAGCATTTGTATCCATTGCCCTCATACTTAACATTGATTTGTGTTGACCATATTATTTAGGTAACCAGGCCAGGTTTATAAGTAGGGATAGGTCCCTGGACTCAATAACATACCAAATACTAATATCAAATGGGGAAAAGTATAATATTGAAAAAGGTTCAGTATGGCATCGTATCATTTAAGATTTAGAATAATATAAACTTGACTGCTACCTGGACGTTTCTGTACAAAGGCAGTTCGTATTGGGGTTGTCAAAAAGAATGGTCCCTGTGATGGGCGAGAGGGGGAGGGTCCTATTGCTGTATAGATTATGTTGGTCAATGTTCACGGTCTTATTTCTTGGTCAGCCACATTAGTAGCTCAACACACTCTTCAGTCTCAAAAACAAAGCAGCTTAAGACATTGCTTGTTTCATTCAGTGATACAAACTTTATAGAAGTGTGATTAAAAAATATATAGAAACCAGATAGATTCATCATTTCTTGTATGTTTGGCAAGTTCTTAACATGGAGAAAAAGATAATGAGGAAGATCAATCCCCATGCCAGTGATATATATATTAACCCTTATGCTGCTGGTGGCTAATTTGGCCAATATAAAATTATGCAAAAACCTGAAAAATGATTGAAAGCCTGGCACATGGGTACTCATCTGAGAGCACTCAGCGAGAGCTTTCCAATGAATACCAACATGATAGGGTTTAGATGGTTTTAATAATCTTTGTATCCTTGTGCTTTGGATGAAAGTAGCCTCAGCATTGGAAGGGCTAAAGTCCTTATAAAAATGATAAATATATGAATATTTGCACTATACTCATGGTAAGTTAATGCCAACCAGGTGAACAGTGTCATAGGGAAGATTCTTAGCCATGGAATACGTGTATTTCAAATAGATACTAAAGGGACAATCATATAGTATATATTTATATATATATATTCGTGTATATAGAGATGATTCATATAAAAGAGGTCAAAATCAAGGTATAATATGTTGTTTTGGCAAGTGAAGCACCTATTTATTGTTAAAGGCATCTCCAAATGACTTTTATGTAGAATACACCAGCACTTTTTAAATATAAAAAAACTTTGTGACTTGTGAATAGGTATATTTTACACAGACTTTTTCATCACTTTAAAAGGTGATCTTTTTTAAAGTGTGCTTTATAAAAGATAATTTCAGTTAGTAGGATTTTTCTATTTGCTGGCCAGAATTTCAACATTTTAGAATTCTTTTTGACCCCTTACAATTAACCCTTATATGCCTAGTGTTAACAGTTAAGAAGTGTCACCTAGATCAGTGACACTTTTCTTAATAGCTTGATTTGTACTTGAACTTATTTGAGACAAAGATATAGGTTGATTTCTGTTTCACACATGAAATGATTTCATCTTAAGTTATCACCACATATACGAATAGTTTAGCCCTTTCATGCCTGCCTAACTCCTTGACAAGAGTCGTCTAGACCTTAGATAATTTTGAAAATAATTTGGGAATTAATTAAAAATTCAAAAAATATTTGAAGGAGAGTTTTGCGAGTTGGATTTTGATCAACATTTCTTCTTCAAATATTACTTGAAAATTCCTTTTCTTAGAGAGATATCACAAAAATAGTCAGATGGTTATGTGTGGTACAGGCATGAATGGGTTAAGCTAGGAAATAAGATATATAAGAAAATGTAAATAAGGCCAGATCAATTTGATTCATTTTCTTACAGCTTTTATTCTTAGGGAAAAAGCAGGGTTTTTTTCAAACTCAGAAAATTTTAAAATCTTGCATGCCATTGGCATTGTCAACAGGTTAAATTTGATTTGATTAAGAGTGTTCTTTGCTATTTTCTTTTAATTTCATCTGCTGATAGTTGCAAGAGCAGATTGACAAAATTATCATTGCACTTTTGATATAATTTGCCTCAGAATTGATTAGGAAAAGAAGGAAAAATATTATTTACAATTATTCTGATTTTGCGGAACAATTTGTCTGCAGAATCTGTAAGACGACAAATAAAATTGGTCTCCCCTTAAGAAGAATCAATATGTGTTTTTCCAGCATGCGTCATTCTTAGTTGCTCAGTGGTTTTAATCAAACTTGTCTCATTATGGGGCTGTTTTTAATCATATGGCTTTTTGTTCATGCATGAATGTGATCATTATGATGAGGTGTTTGTTATCTTTATTCAAGCTTGTACATAGTATTATATGTACGTTTCAATAAAGTACTTTTATACAATTCATGTTATTTGCTGTTTTTGTTCATTTATTATTTTCCTTAACACTGGTTTCTGGGTACATGCATTTGTGATTGTTTGCTATTTCTTCTGTACATATCAACACAGAATAATCAAGGTGAAACTTACATTATTTGTTTATGCTGTGCAGACTTAGATAATTATACTAGCCTCTACTAGTATCCACCATCTTTCCTTTTTATAAAGAAAGTGAAAAGTTTGACAAATATGCCGCAATGCCCAATGAAGGAGTTGAAGGGCTGTTTGGATAGTGGAGCTAAAAATAGTAATCCACCTGCCTCACTGTCCACTCAGACATCTGCTTGTAAGGTAGCTTTTGTGTCAGCTGCAAGTGTGGCCTGTACCAATTGAAAACAAGAGTCAGGAGCTGTTAAGCATGTGGCTAGTGACTACAGCAAGAAGTACTGCACCCTTGTATTAAGAGCAGTCATGATAAAAAAAATAGCCTTTTGTAAATAATCAATACAATTTTGGGACATTTTAGATTGAAATCCCTATGCTTGTCCTGGTAGGATATCTCAAAAATCGCTTAATTAAACCTCAAATTTTCAGTGGATAGTATGTATCGCCTCTGCTTCTAGGGACTCCGTATTTCACACCAGATAGCATACGAAACAGTTCAGGGGTTCATTTACAGAATGTCATTCCTTCAAATCCTAACATTTCATTCTCCCAGTGGGGGAGACATTTGTTTATGAGGGCAAATACTGACATTCTAGTTTGCTTTGAAGTTGAATACTAAGCAATGTTTTCAGACACACATACACACACATATATTTGAACAATATCTTACACAACTTTAAATAGTAGCATAAGTTATTACAAAGGTAATCTATGCATCACATCCAAAGTGCTAAGTTAAAAAGGAATGAGCAAAGAAAAAAAGTTTTTTTTAAGATTCAAAGACTAGGTATAAAAATTTGCTCACGACTAAAGTCACCATTAGATGATACTTATACTTTATAGATTTTACTGTTCTCAAACACTGAAGGTACGATTCAAGTGATTTTTGAATTCATGATTGTGCTATATTTTCCTTTCTCTTTCTCCCTTGCTCTTCCTGGACCCACAGTAAGTATATTGATGACATTATCCCCTCCCCTTCCCTTGATGACTTTTCTCAGATCCCCGATGTCCAGTACATCTCCCCTGAAACTGTCTATTACATAAACGCGAACAATGAGGAGTTTTTTGACGACGATGACGACAGCGATACGGAATACGGTGTTCCTGTCAATAGCGACGATACGGAATACGGCGACCATGTTCATGGCGAAAACGGTCTCTTGAATACAGCAAGTAGTCGGGACAGCCTCGCCTCGCCCCCGCGGTCGCCGAAGAAGAAAAAGGGAACGCCCGTGTGCATGGCACCAGATATCAGCTCTCTCGTTCGCCGGGTGAAAACCATGCGTGTGGCACTTGCACCAGAGACCTGTGTATAATTTGAACTGTGAAACAGACATTAATGAAACAAGAATGACAAACTTTACTCTGTGTATAAATTCCCCTACTAAAAGAATTCATTAAACAAAAAACAATGACATACATCTGTGTATAAATATTTTCTCTATTGTGAGAATTAATGAAACAAAAAAATGGCATGTTCACATCTGTGTATAAACACTTTCTCTACTGAGAGAATTAATGAAACAAAAAAATGACATGCTTAAATCTGTGTATAAACGCTGTCTCTACTGAGAGAATTAATGAAGAATTCGTGAAACATAAATGACATACTTGTACTTAATTGAAAAACATAGTATTTGATTGGATGAGTGTTTATCGTCATGTTTTCTGTCCTTATTAGCGAAATACAGGTGAACTGGCTTAATATGGACGTGTTTTATCTAGATTTTTGGATTTACCGTACAGATTTCAAGGGCCCGGTCCCTCCCATCCATACCTTGCCTAAACTGGACGATTTTCGAGGCACGCTCTTTACCATTTAAAGTTTAAGATTGTGCTTTAATCCGGATTGCCGATCATGAATTGAGCACACCCTATCACATGATTCGACGCGCCCAAGTCATAGCCACAGAAAGCAGATATTACGTCCTCTCCCACAAAAAAGAGGAGGACAGACAATTAAATAGAGGGATGTGGTGGGAGGGTCGGGAAAGAGGGGAGATAAGGGGGGGTTGTAGATATATAGTCGATGGGTCACGATTCCGTCTTGATTTTTGAAATGTACACGCACTGCCGTGCATGCTTGCTAAATTCTTCTATTTCAAGCCTTCATGCATAATCCAGATTTTGCCTAATCTGGACAGAAATTTAGGGTCCATAACTATCCGGATTAAGCCAGTTCACCTGTACTGGGTAATTGATTGGCCAGGCATAAGTGGTTGAGGAAACCTGAGTACCTTGGGTATACCACTGACCTAGCCCCGATCAATGGTAAATTTCTCAAATGCCTCGGGCAGGATTCAAACCAC
Source organism: Maea johnstoni (assembly GCA_963942565.1). Taxonomy (NCBI): domain Eukaryota; kingdom Metazoa; phylum Annelida; class Polychaeta; order Spionida; family Magelonidae; genus Maea; species Maea johnstoni. Next base: position 33,190,346 of record OZ012694.1, on the reverse strand, counting down.
AGACCTTGCTAGACAGTAGGCATTGGGTGGACAAGTATTAGACCTTTTGGCCATGGAGGCTGCCCTCCTCTTCAGAGGAACTTCAGTGGCATCTGTCGGAATACTTCCAAAATGTATTGATAACTGGAACTTACCTCCTAAGAACTTTTTTGGATTCTGTACCACTTAATGTTATGTATTTTTTGTAAATTATTCGTTACGATATGAAGAAGGTGGAAGTATGTACTTAAATGTAAAGAGGATGGTCAGGAATTGATGGTATGGACTTCAAATGTTAATTGATCATGTTGACCTGACAAGTAATTGGCCGTATGGTTGTGAGCTTGATGTAAAGAATCAGAATGAATGTGTGAAGGTGGGCCTAGGATTTTCACTGAAAGGACACATGGACATGGTATTATTGTAAGTATATATGTTGACCTGTGATATGTACACATTATATTTCCTAGCTGTAAATGTGTGATGACAAGTGAAAGCATCCTGATGTAAAATAAGGAAGTAGATTGAAAATGATATTTATTTTTTGAAACTGGAAATGATTTAATCCATTCGCATTTGAATACGACTAGTGTACACATAGTCTAACATGTTAAAATATATCTTGATAACGAAGAAAAAATTTGAAAATTTTCGACTGAAAGTGTTTTACCAAATTTGTGATTTAGAATCTCTCCTTGAATATTACTCAAATATTGCTCTATTTGATAAGATCTATTCATTTTTTCAGACTGTTTGTACACTCCAAATACAAATACAGATGTTCAAATCCTGGTTTATTTGATAAAGATTTGTTTATTTATATAATGTTGTTATGGTTCCATAGAAAGCGGGACTATCTTTTTACATATTTATGTATTGATATTACTCCATACGGGAGACACAGTTTCTACCCAGGTCATAGAGTCAAAATATTTTCTTCGAAAAAGGGCAAAATTTTACCCTTGGTTTTTAGAATACTTTTACTTATAAATATGTGTATTTGTTCACTGAACACATGATCCACATGGTACATGATTTACTAACATCTTTATTCTCTATTAAAATATAATAATATACTCTCATTATGAACAGTATAAGTAAACACCTGTTAAAGGATGATCATTAAATTTTAAGTACAACCCGGCAAATTAAAACTAGATAAGTTTAACCCCTCCTTAAGTAGGAAATTTTTCACTTTGCCCAATGAAGTGCATTTTAAGATGGAAATGGGAAAAGTTGATATACCTGAATGTGTATGTGAGATACTTTCCATTCCTATAGATGTCATCTTTTTACAAGTTAAAAAGGGTATTTGATTTTTGTTACATGAACAACATATACATGTAATTGTATGCATGGTAATTCCTAACAGTATTCAGTGTGAAACTGCTTTGCCTAACATGTCACCCTACACTTCGAGTGTTGTGTAAATAGCAGATTTGTATAGTATTTATCCATTGTGTATGTTTCACTGTTACACTGTGGAATAATTCGAAATCGTGTACATACATATTTAAATTGCATACTTAAATATCTCTTTAACTCTCAGCTGTTGTTGTCAGCACTATCCTATTTCAAAATGGCGCTTCCAAGTAGTCAAATTTGTTGAATATATGGCTTCCTCAAGTGAATGTTATATATACATTAATATATACATAAATGTATACATACATATATATATATATATATATATATATATATATATATATATATATATATATATATATATATATATATATATATATATATATATATATATACAAATACATTGTATTTATAGAGAATTGTGTGTCCTCTCACGCCTATCAGACAAACAGACCGCAGTAAGTGAGAGCACACAGAAACGTCATATGATACAGTATATGTTTATTCATATATATATGTATATATATATATATATATATATATATATATATATATATATATATATATATATATATATATATATATATATATATATATATATTTATATATATATATATATATATATATATATATATATATATACATACATACATACATATATATATATATATATATATATATATATATATATATATATATATATATATATATATATATATATATATATATATACATATATATATATATATATATATACATATATACAAAGTCATATATGTATATATATATATATATATATAAATATATATATATATATATATATATATATATATATATATATATATATATATATATATATGTATATATATATATATATATATATATATATATATATATTGAGATGGATCACATATGTCGTCTAACCTTAAAAATGAAAAATAAATGCAGCCAAACATTGAAAATATTTATGTGACCATACCCACCAAATGATATATATATGAAGCCATACATTGACATTTAATAGACACTTGGCCATACTTCTAAAATGTAATACTACATAATAGTGGTATTCTGTTTATTGTGAAAATAACAATGCAGCTTGTGTACTTAACATGTAATCATGCCAAAGATATGTGATAAATAACAGATGTGGATGAACGGGTGGTCTAATCAGTATGCTTGACAGGATATCACTATATATTTATTTGCAAATATAACAAAAATGTCCATTGTGGAATATTCTTGTGATTTAGACAAGGATACAGTATAGAACTACAGGTCAAGAGTAGATGAATTTTGTCAATAACATTCAAACTTGAAGCAAAATGAAATTTTCAAAACCCATGCTTAGTGTGAACCTATTATACATAGTTAATAGGCATGTATAATATAGTTGATTTTCAAAAAAATCGAAAACCCAAACTATTACCAAGACCCTCAATAATTGTACTATTAGTATGCATGCCTATCGATACATGGTGTGCTCCTTTCCAAAGTGAAGGGAATATTTTGGTTTTTAATAGATCCATCTTAGATTTATATTCTCCTGGATTTATTTGTACAAGTAATGTAGGTATTTATTGGTTAGATACTACATTGAAGGCATTTATTGTCCTGTTTAGCATAACACTGGCTTTGTCCATTGTTGCAATTCCTCCATCTACTTTTCATTGATTTTTGGAAAAAAAACTTTCCATCTTTACTAGATATACTGCATGTTTATGGAAATATATTTCCCTGTATAATAAATAATATATTTCAAATTAAATTTTTTCTTATATTAGAGGAATTGGATAACGTTCCTGAAATAGTTAGTTGCCAATGGTAAAAATCATCAAAAGTTTTTCATAAGTTTAATGCACTTGTCTTTTTAGGGTAGGATTTAATTAAAATTTCTGATATAATTCAGCCAAATGTCTTAATTCATGGTTGAGGTGATTCCCTTAAAATAGATATGCCCAGGTTATGTCTAACATGGTAAAGTGGGAGAAGACTATTGAAACGGGTTGTATGTATGCAAATGGTCATTTGTCATAGGTTTAAAGGGCAAATGCACCATCAGAATGATTTAGGTTCAAAATGAGCTTATATGTGTCACCTTTCAAATAAGACCTCCCCCGAACCTGTCCTCCTCAGCACTACTCAGTTATATCTTACAGAAGTTCAGCAAGTAACAGTCCTGAGGCAGCCATAGAGGGCCTCCATGCATCCCAAGATGCACTCGGTTTTTGACCTCTTCTAAGCACCAGCCTGTGTCACCAGTGCTTAGAGATAGCAGTAATAGGGGGCTGGGCTCCCCTTTCCTGCTTAGATTTTCATTCCTTGCTTTCAATAAGTTGTCACAATTCCCAAAGATTGAACTTCTTCAATTTTCTATTGTATATACCAACAATACTTGGAAGTTATACTATGTGGCTTGTCTTTGATTTGTAGCTTATTGTTGGGTAGAAACCATGGCTTCCTAATTGCTATGAAATCAGTTTGTGCTAATCACTTACAGGAAATTGCAACACTTGTGTCAGTTAGCAGTTACTCATGGGAATAGTGTAGGACTTATTAGTTTGTGTATTCCTTCAATTCCTGTTATCAAGATGCTATCTTTGAGTAAAGAACCTGGCACCATTGAGTAAAGGATCATGTGGGTCTTAGGGAGAAGTTCCCTAGGTGTGTCAGATATTTCCATTCCTCCAAATTCCTGAATCGCTCAATTCTGCCATACTATGTAAGTTTTACTTCTTGAAGTTTCATTTGCTTCCAAAAATTGTGATCAGGGATGAGCCAGGAAAAATTAGCAAGAAAGGGAAAGCCATGCTTCCCTGCTACTGCTATCTCTTAAGCACTGGTGACACAGGCTGGTGCTTAGAAGAGGTCAAAAACAGAGTGCATCTTGGGATGCATGGAGGCCCTCTATGGCTGCGTCAGGACTGTTACTTGCTGAACTTCTGTAAGCTATAACTGGGTAGTGCTGAGGAGGACAGGTTCGGGGGAGGTCTTATTTGAAAGGTGACATGTATAGGATCATTTTGATGGTGCATTTGCCCTTTAAGGATATTTTATGAATGTAGTTTAACAACCTGATGCTGAAATTATTTCTAGTAGGTGTTACCAATGTGTGTACATACAGTGCCGCCATTTAATTCCTGCACTAAATGTGTGTGCAGCCCTGGCATAATAAACAACTGCACTCCTGATTGCCACCCGGAATGGAGGCATGGATAGCGTCAAAACTGAACATGGCTTTGATTCGCAAGCTATGTGGGCATTGATGTACTTGACTTATTTTTCTGACATAGTTTCCATGGGGTTTTGTACAACCAGACACTGGAAGGCGTACGGTCGACTGGTGCAGGAATTAAATGTCTGTACTGTACGAATCGTTATTGTTTATTATTGCTTCTGAGGTGTTTGCAGGAATTGAACTTCTCTACTGATGGGGCAGAAAAAAGCATATTTGTATGACTTAAGAAATTTTAGTAAATTTTACAATGATAATTATACCATTGATCTACTGTTTCACTGGCAGAATATGTGCACCGTGTCTAGATAAAATAATTTATTGCATTAATATACACCTGAAAACAGAAAATGTATTTCATCACAGTGCACATTGAACTGCTGAGCATCTCTAAAAGATTTATTTTTGCAAGAAGTTTGCTTTTTGGGCAATATTGAGATAAATTAAATGCAGTCTCACGATAGGGGATAGAATAATGACAACCCACTTGGGAGTAGAGGAATCGGTGTAACTAGCATACACCGCCAACTAACCTCCAAGTTACTTTGCAAATTTGATGCCTCAAATGGGGTGGAACCCATGACTTGGTAGCGGTTAGCCTAACTACAAGGCTCTACTCTGTTTTTACTTTATTATATATAAATGCCTGCATGTATACTACATAGGGACTTGTGGCTTCACTCAATTGTCGCACGAGGAGGAGTAGTGGAAGTAAATATATATTTCCAAATGACCTCCTAGTATACCGCAGTGCCATCTATCCACAAGGGAGGACATTTGAATATGGCCTGGGAGGCAGGCTAGTTAGCGGTTTGCTTTGCCCTGGTGGTTATCATGCCTGCTCTGATGGCCGTGTGATCTAAGGCTCCGCCACTGACTGCACGCTATCTCTCACCTCTGTATGGTTTCTAATCCTGACCCAGGCATGTGAGAAAGTTCCGGTCACTTGGAGTCAGGCGGTGGTTTTCGCAGGGTACTCCGGTTTCCTCCACTACTTACAACTGGCGATTCACAAATTAGCCACAATATGGCACAAATGTGACGAAAAATGGAATTCCAAATGCCTGGCTTCCAAGCATTAGGTATTAGCTTCACATCTATGTAGCAGGTTGTTCGCTGTACAAATGTGTAGCGCTGTAAAGGACTGTCTATGTAGTCTTTGCAACTGAAAGGCCACTTGCGACTTTTCATGAAGAGAAGGGAATTTATTCCCGTTCCAGGTTTTTTTCGCGAAGCGATTTGGCAAAATCAGTTGACAGTATTGTATTATATTGTATGTTTCTTGACTGTACAAAATCATATCGAATACAAAGATTATAGCAAAATAAGACAGGAAAACATAGGAAAACTAAAGGAATACATAAATTATAAAATATAAACAAGTGTTGGAAACCCAAATCCTCCTTTCACCATGCGTATGTAAAAAAGTGATATACAAATATTAGTCAGCACCTTTTGTTAGCCAGCTTGGTCATGAGGGGAAGCTATTGATATGGAATTTGGAATTTTGACTATCGTCACTTTTCTGCCATATTGCGGCTAGCCAGTTGTAAGTGGCAGAGGAATTTGGAGTACCAACCGAAAATCACTTTCTAACCCCAAGTCAATGGCAACTTTCTCACATACCCCTTCTATTGAATATAAGGTAGAGGGGTGTATTCCTTGTGTGGTTGTCCTGCCTTACCTCGATCCAAAGTCTAGTGATTTGTGTAGTGCATTGCTAAACACTACGTCAGTACTTAATTACCAGTGTACTTATTACAATCAGTATTCAATTGTACCATGCCAAGCATGCAATGTCATGTTTGTTATTTGATATCAGTAGGCTTTACTAGTAACAACTCAAATTTGTTGAGTATTATCTGACATTAGTATGTATTACTTATGTTATTGATCTGTATTGTAGGATGTATGCGGATTAATAACGAGTTATTTTTCAATTGTTAAAAAAGCCATTTGTTCCGATTATGTTATAGTTATTATGATTGCAATAGGGAAATTGAAGATTCTTTCCTTCAAGTGACAGGATTACCTTATTATTCTACACCAACCGACTTTCAAACAAAGTGTTTTAAAAGTCTGTTGACCCATGTCTTCCCATTATTTGTATCTTGAGTTAAATTGGCTAATGAATAAAGATTTAGATTCATGCACACATATGATATTCTTTCCAACAAATAACTTATTGAAAAAAAATATAATTCATATCATCAAAACAAAGAAACCAAATAATAAAAATACTGAAAAAATATTGATTACTTAAATACCTCATGATGAATTTTATAATTGACTTCATATGTTTTTACAGTAGGAAGTAGACACTTGGGCATTAGGAAGTACACATTCTTCTTCTTCCTCTTAACTTACCAACTTTCTATGACATTGTATTTGTACTACATATTTACTATGAATATTCAATTCACCTTCTATTGTATACCTTTCTCCTGTAATCATGGGTAGACTTGTTATCCTTTGCACTTTCAAAAAAGACAATCGAGTCTTCCTTTACTTAGTAGACACGCCAAGACAATGTATTTTCTTATTTCTGTTTTTGATTTGTCCTTTAGTTTGTATGACAAGGTAACCATTTGGTCAAAAAGATAAATAGGGAGAAGAATTCAGATACAAAATCATTATTTCCCCCTAAAAGTGTTTTAGGGTGCCTGGTTATTTTTTTGTGTGTGATATCGTTTTGACCAAAGCATCATTATCAAAAAGGTTGTTAATGTTTATCACAACGTGACCAGACCATGAACTTCCTTTAGATGATAAACATAGTTTTAGCGCTAAATTATTTTCAAGATATATATCAGCCAAACCAAACTTCTTAAGATACATTTGGGGTACTCAATAAATGACCTTTCTTTGGCATATTGCATGCATTTAAAACCAAACTTCTCAAGCTAAATTTGGAGTATTAATAAATGACCTTTCTTTGGCATATTGCAAGCATGTAATAGCAAAGCTAGAGTTCTTGGTTCGTGGTTTGAATGTGCAAGTAAACATGCTTTGTGCCTTTTCAGGTAGGTTTCAGATTACGGAGAGCACTTCAAGAACACTCGATGAAGAAGCAGCAGGCACGATCTTTGCAAGTGACCAGACACGTCTTATCCTGGATGTTTTGGACAACACAGCGCCGTCTGGTGGCGGAAATATCAATACAGCCAATGTCTTGAACTGAGGGGTGTTTCGTTGCCTCGTGTTTGTGGCAAGGGCTGAATATTTGCTATACTTATATTTCATTCTGAAATCCTAATAATATTCTCTAGTAATTAGTTCATTGATTTACTAAATGAAACTCGCTTTTAGCAATGATTTTTTGCATGAAATGGGCCATTTTATTATAGTGAAAACTTTCAGATTGCTTAAAGATAACTGCACGCTCATATTTTCATTTCGTTTTGGAACTGCTTTGTGCAAAACATCCAGGTTTCCTTTTTCTACAATTAAGCATTGCTTTGCAGCTTCTATACATTATATACATATATATACATATATATATATATATATATATATATATATATATATATATATATATATATATATATATATATATATATATATATATATATATATATATATATATATATATATATATATAATATATTTATATATGGAATATTTAAGTGGACTAAAATTCCGGAACATATAAGGATTCCAAACTGAGTCTGAATTTTGATGATAGTTTATGAACATTCTTACCAAAAAAGAAAGTATTTTAATTGACTAGTGTTACGATAATTATGCATGCATTTACATTCTATTCACATCAACGTGTATTTTACTAAAAGTGGAATTGCAATTGAATTCTTCACCGTGTGACAGTCAAACCTGAGGTTCCAGATCGGAGGACAATAAGGAGGCTGTATCTATTGTAAAACAAGAAAATATGAAAGGAAATGGACACATTTTATTATTGACTCACATTTAGGGGTGACAAATTCCAGATGTTCTAAAGTAATTTGTTTTTACTTTCAATTTTATTTATAATATTGTGTTTTTTTCCACATTGTTAACTGAATATGATTTGAAACTTCGGTACCATTATTATTTGCGAATGAGATATGCTTGCTTACTCGCCGAATTGTACTTCAAATCAGAAAGTCTTGGCTTTCATAATTATTTTAATCCGATACAGGGTTATAGATTGTGTATTGATAGATCTTATTGGATCACTTACCTGATAGAATGAATTACCCTATGTCAGGGTAGCTTCAAGTTGCAGTATTGGTATTTGATAATAGAAAGTGAGCAAATACATGGAGTGTGGTTATTGTTTGTAAATACATCTACGAGGATAAGGCAGTATGGAGCGTTAACTTATTGTCATTGTAACGCTTCATTGAATAAATATATTCGATTATGGATTATCAGCCTTTTTGTTTTTTATTTCGTTTTACGGGAAAACCTTCAGTGTCATTGTCCAAAATGTAGTGTGATTGATTAATGAATGTATTCTGAGAATTGTGGCGCACAGGAAATGTACATTACGGCTAGCATCGGAAATATTGACGAGATGAAAGGATACTGAGCCAATGGTCTATGTAATGCTTTATTCTGAATATGCAAGTTATACAGTAGATATGGAATCGAACAATTTACTGATCTCAACATAGATGCCCCAAACATTAAGACTTGGAGATAAGAATACGTGTGATCTGACAGACTTTACAGATTAGCGAAATAATTCAAGCAATCAATCAGTTTAATTACACTATCTTGAATTCAATGAATACTGAAATTCAGCCAATACCCGAATACCAGGTCAAGCCATTCGAAAGGGATTTTGAAACTGATCCTAAATGTGTTATCATATACTCTCTCTAATATGTTTTCGTGTATATAAAGCTTTCTGTTTTTCATTTGCTAAGTATACTTACACACTTAAATATTCTCTAGATGCACATAACAGTTACACGATCTTTCGTAAATCTGTTATATGTAATATTACAGTATATAAAAACGCTAATGTATAGTTGCAACAACATACATGAAGTTCTTTTGCACTACTACCAGGCTACTTTTGGGTAGTCGATCAGTTTTCTATGAACTTAAGTCTTCACGAGTGATAATCACTGACTCATCACAAATTAGTCATGAATACCAGAAAGAGTAACAATGATCCAATCACAATTCTATTCCATTAACAATACAAACTTCTACTAACATGTACCTGTCACATATTGTATATGTACTTTGATAATAATGATACATCTTGAAGTATTGAGTATTATCTGACTATAGCAAAAAAAGTCATCCTTTCCGTACACTCTAATACTAAAACAGGTTCAATAGGAACCGTTGGTAGTGGCAGTGAGTTGCATAAATGCTATTAAGATACCCTAGCAAAGACATGCATTTACAGCCCTAGATATCAATATATGCATACCCAGAGAGTCATAAATGCAGAACTAACTTCAGGCTGCTGGCAATATTCTACTTTTTGTACGACAAAATATAACTCAATACTCCATAAACAGCTAATTCATAAATACGTCCTGCCATATAAAAGATATTAGCAGCGTACATACATCAAGGCGTACATATATATATATATATATATATATATATATATATATATATATATATATATATATATATATATATATATATATATATATATATATATATATATATATATATATATATATATATATATCAGCACCATATTACTTTATCAATACAATCGCTCCGATAGTAGGTGTACTTTACAAAAACATTCACAGAGCATACGAAAAGTAAAAAAGTGAATAAACAAATTGACTTTTCGTACAACAGTCATCAAATCGCTCACTACGCAAACCCACACTCTCTTTAGCACTGATTTACTCTCCCTACAAACAGAAGTGTGACCACTTGCATATACACTATGATATGACCTTATATAAACATACCATGATGCTAAAAGTACAGAAATTAAAAGTATGCCTTTTGATAACATACAATACCATTTATAACATGATATTAAAATAACTCCCCCCCCCCTTCTAGTCGCTATTTTTGTCGAGTTGCAATTAGGCTAGGACTTCATTTTTGTGTCGTATTCTTATGAGATTTTTCATTTTTCGAGAAGCATGTCCATCAAGCATTCCATTTTTAATGGATATTATGTTGATAACCATATCATAATATTACATGTAACATGTATTGCTTGTAAGGCATGTCTTACTGGCAACTGAAGACGCTTAAAAAATAAGCACTTAAACATCCTAATATGAAAATCTCAAAGAGGTCAGTAGAAGGAAATCCGTTGATATTGGTTATTTTCCTAGAGAAATAAGACCACAGAAATAATCATGTACCTTTATTCTGGTCCTTTACTATGAAAAATTAAAGAAATGAATTTTAAAGAAAGTGTGATCTTCATAAGTGGTGCATTTACAAATGTTTCTCAGTACAAACTCTGAATGATTCTTTTCATCGACGTTCTGTAGTTTGTTTCAGTACCTAGAGCCAATAAAATATTGTAAGAAGCTTAATCTAAAAGATGCTTCAAGTATATCCAAACATGCAAGATGTATTTGCATCTGTACACACACAGCCACCAACCAATTTCTCAAAGTTCTTACAGCTAAACGCCTTTGTACTGTTGGTAGATCATCATTAGTGCATCCTTTTACATCGTAAAACAAGCACCAACTTCTCATCTTATTTGATATATTAGAAAATATAGATTAACCCTTTTACATCTGAAGCATACTTTTGATCTGTTATATATGTAAAGATTTTGATAATGAAGCAATATTTTGACAAATACTTTATTGAAAGTTACTGTTCTTGTTGGGTTCAGCAATCCCTCTTCATTTTTATTTTTCAAATTTTAATAGAATTAGTGAGTTTTGTTTAAAGTTGTCAGATCATATATACGCTCTAGATGTCAATGGGTTAAGGACATTCCATTCCTGTATATATCACTTTTGGCAGTGTGAATTAATAATAAACGAACTCCTCAACGTTGGATGAAACATAATTATTCCTCCAGCTTTAGTACGTATTTCTCTCTTTCGTTATTGGGTATTTTACGGTCTACCCTGGGTGCAGTTGGTGGTAGCCACGGAAAACCCTGTGTAGTCAAAATCACATGTGATAACGTTATTGTTGTAGTCCAACTCAGCCACCTTGTACTCTGGGTTCACTGCCAACTGAAAATCAAAGACGAATTGTTTTTATTGTAATAGTAGTATATATGTAATGTACATGTATCACATTGTACTGCCTTTTAATAATTTGCGCTGAAGTGTCATGCTGCCTTTCATTTGATAGGGTCATGCCAGTATGTATGTATCTGTTACATTATTATCGGAATGCATTATAGCTATTTCATATAAATGACGTGGCTATCGAATTTCTTTATAAAACGTTACTTTTGTGCATGCGTTTAATGTATGATCATTCCACATTAAGTGATGTTTTTTTTTTGAGCAAATAACTTTTGTAACAGGGGTTTAGGTGGGCAAGGTGCTGAATTATAGTTATATATATATATATATATATATATATATATATATATATATATATATATATATATATATATATATATATATATATATATATATATATATATATATATTTATATGCAGCCTAATGTGATTGATAGATATCTGATATTGCTACAATACCCTAAATCTGTACTGTCCGATTGGTAATTCTGTAATATCAATCCACTGGCAATCTATATCGTGTAAATAGCTATCTTCACAGCCTACTGAGATACCTGAAAATAAAATGTTGTATTAGATCCTCGTGTCATGTGATGAAATGAACAATTTCATTTCATGAAATTAATTTCAGTATCAGTAACATATATTGAGTTCTTCATATGGGTGATATAAACCTTTGAACACAGTACACGTGTAGACAGTCCAAAAAGGTGTCTGTTAGTTGCAAACATCACAACACCATCTCAACACCGCATGGATGTAGAACTAACAGGATAACAGCAATACTTCAACCTAAGATCACATGCTTGAGAGCCAAGCAAATATCCACCATGCCAATGGACTAAGTCTAATTGGCGGTAGTTTTAGAATACTAAGACGTTTCACTAACAGAATTATTTTGTAAATATCTTAATTGCCTTAAGAAACACAGGATTTAAGTTCCCGAGTACAGTATTGTTGTGTGATTGTTATAGAACAAAGATATACTTCATATCAAACGCTGATTTTATTCTTTGAGAACGAAGTATGAAAATAACCTACCCTGATCTCCGTACCCAATGCACCTATATTTTCTCTCCTTTCCTTCTTGAAAACAGGACACATCTTCTAGACAGAAGCTGGCTTTATGACCTTCTGCCACTCTGTTTCCATGGTAATCCACAATGTCGTAATGAGTAAAGACATCCATGCTATGGTAATGCCTGTCGAGAGAGGTGCAAACATGTATATAAGATATAGAGTAACGTTCACATTCTCAGACGGGATTACTCGATAATAAACATCAAAACAATATGACTATTATATAACATAATATTGTATAATGACAAACACAAACACACACATATATATATATTTATATATATATATATATATATATATATATATATATATATATATATATATATAAGTGTGTATATATATATATATATATATATATATATATATATATATATACATATATATATATATATACATATATATATATATATATACATATATATATATATGTATATATATATATATATATATATATATATATATATATATACATATATATATATATATATATATGTATATATATATATATATATATATATATATATACACACTTATATATATATATATATATATATATATATATATATATATATATATATATATATATATATATATATATATATATATATATATATATACAGGTAGGTAGTCAGATATAGATATATACAAATGTAGGTATGTACGTATGCATATATATGTATGTATAGGTGTGAGTTGTTTCATAATACTGTACCAGATTAGTGCAAAAGGGACCACGTCAAAGTCATACCGTAAGAAATTTCTTAGCATGGTTGACGCTATTGAAAACTTGGCTGCTCTAGGTATAACTGGGTCAGAATTGTAAAGTATATTCTAATTCGCTTACATATGACATAAATGCCATTCCCAGTTCTCCTTGGCTATGAACGGATGGAAGTCAGCTGTGCCAATGTTGAGGACACTGCTGGAGAATCGAAGGAGACGTCGTGAACGCATGTTCCAATCTGAAAGATAAGGCTGGGAATGAAGTTTTGTTTTAGACAATGTAACTTGCAGTTTACCAACTGCACCCACTGTTAAAGAAACACAAGAGGTGCGTATACAAAAGTACAAAAGTAAGTTCAAAACCATAATGTTACAATCCCTATTTCTATGTGAGTGCATGGTTCATTGCACACTTAGGATATGTTTAAAAGCATGGCTATTGGTATTAACCTCGGAAATGAAATAAGGACTATATTATACATCATATTATATATAAATAAATAAATGAATATATATATATATATATATATATATATATATATATATATATATATATATATATATATATATATATATATATATATATATATATACACATATATATATATATATATATATATATATATATATATATATATATATATATATATATATATATATATATATATATATATATACATATATACATATATATATATACATATATACATATATATTTATATATATATATATATATATTTATATATATATATATATATATATATATATATATATATATATATATATATATATATATATATATATATATTCTGTGCGCTCTACTTACTGCGGTCTGTTTGTCTGATATGATAGGCATGAGAGGCCACACAATTCTCCTCCATCGCGCACTGCAGCTCGTAGAGAAACCGATCCTGCAGGTACATGGATTCTGTGAGCAATGTCATATTGGGCATCAAGTCAGGCAAGGCTGAAAGAAGATGAGAGCAATTGAGTTTGTAAACAGTGCCATATTGGGCACCAAGTCAGACAAGGCTTAAAACTGTAGGAGACACATGGATTCTGTCAACAGTGTCATAATAGGCACCATGTCTGATATAATATGGAACATATGCTCTTAGATCACATAGAAACTGAAATACTTTTAAAAATGCAAACTGTGTGTATGTGGGCGTGTGTAGCAATATAGATTCCTACAATTCCTTGATAAATTTCGTAAGTGGGGAATCCATCTAGAGGCAATGGTAGTTGGGGTTATTTGGTCGTATTCTCCAGGTACTTTCGCTTCCTCCGCCATCACAACCTGACAAATCACTGACTAAACCCTGCAAGATGATATAGAGGGATCCCTCCTGGAAGCAGTTAGTCCTGCAGTATATGGGAAAACCTTGCAATTGCGTACCCACAAAGTTTTTTTGCAGTTTCTATATCCTGAGGGGGTCTACTTTATGAATCAGGTGAATGCACTCCGGGCACCCTTGGGCAATTTGCATACTATGCAAATGAAGTCCGCCATTGCGAAAAAAGTGATTTTATGGAATAACTCATTGAAGACATGGTCTAATTAGCTCTAAAAAGTCACAAAACCTAGGTTTTCAGGGTCAAAGAACTTGAAAATATCACATCTAGCCTCTTTGTACAACTTGCTTATGTCGTTATGCTAATTAGGGGCGGCCATTATGTAAACTGAAACTGGGGAATGTCATCTTTATCGGTATTCTCATATTTCATCAGTAATCTATTGGCTGTGGTAGTTTTCATGTGCATGAGATGTGCCCTGTGTTACCATACTGTAAATATAAATGAAGCTGGCTATCCCACTGTTGGGAAAAATTAGGGTAGACTTTTGGTAACCCGGCAGTAAGCGAGAAAAATGGCGCTCTTTCTCGTCACCAAAGAGGTCAAATATTTGGTCAGGATTTGAAATGGTGGAAAACTAAAATGACTATAACTTCTGTAATAATTGTCACAAAACAGTGGTTCACCACTCAAAGTGTCTTTATTAGTATATCCTAAGCTATACTGTAATTGGATTTTACTTTGATTCGGTAACTAGGTCATAAAAGGTCATAACAATGGAGCCCAAGTTTTCGAGTATTAAGAAAAGTCTGCAGTAGCGGGTACCAGTTGAAAATGTTATCAATTTCTAGTGATCATTCAGCAGAGGAGAGTATGAGGAACACATTGATACCAAATAAACGCACTTGATCATAATAAATGCGCTTTACAGGAATAGGGAAAAGTTAAGGTTATGAATCCTTGATATTGCTTAGTAATCTGTATATACAGGCACCAGAGTAGTGTTTTTCCAGTAGCAGAGTTAAGTCCACGGATAACAATTTGAATTAAAACAAACTATCTATACCCCATTGGAAATTTTATCAACCCATCTCATGGTAGGTGACAGGGCTAGTGAATGCCTTTCATGGTACGCCCCACCCCCCCCCCCCCCCTCCATCCCGTTTAAATGTGCGTGACCTAGGGATTAATTTTCATGACTTCCTTTACTCTGCTTTTATTTGACCAACTAGCCCATACAAAGCAAATATTGCCTGAAAGGCCTTATGGTGAGCAGTACACTGAACATCAGAAAGCACCCTCCAATTCATCATCATTTCATTCAGATTTTTACATGTACACGAATCAACTAAAATGACACATTAATCTTAACCCTTATGCTGCAGGTTGGCCGATTTAGCCATAACAAAATGATACAAAAAAACCAGAAAAGTTACTGAAAGATCGTTGCATTCCTGTACTTTGGACAAAAGTATAGCCTTAGCAGTGGAAGGGTTAAGATGCACTCCGTCATGATCACTATTACTCCAAATTGGTCACTTTTGGAAAGATATGAATTGATTCCTAGCACAAAAACAAATATCTAAAACATCCAATATTGTTTTACATTTTCTTTAGTTGTATCCCCTCAGGTACAGCATATCAACAAATGTAACAAAAATCTCAAAATAGACAAAAATATAACTGGTGCTGGCATCCATAATTTGTGCTTTTATACTATTCACATAGAACATTCCTATAAGATAATTATAATGTACTGTTGTTAATGTTTTACTGACAATTTTTGGATAAAAGCCAGTTGCAAGTGGTGGAGAAATCGTAGTATCCGGAAAAATACACCGACTAACCACCGACTTACTCATTGGCAACTTTCTCACATGTCCCAGCAGGGATGAAAACCAGGGCAGTGGTGAGAGACAGCTCGAAGTCAGTGGCAACTCCTCAGACAGCAGGGCCATCAGAGCATGCCCCTCACATTGTTTATGGTGGCTAAGGGAACAAATTGTGAATAAAGAATCGTTTTGAGAATTTTACATTTGTTAAAGCTTATATCATTTTCCTCATAGTCTGACCACCTGCAAATTTTTGGCCCATCACTGAGTGAAATTAAAGAGAGTACATATCCTCAAACCTTACACACAAGCGAATGATCATTTTGGGCTGTATTCCCTATATTGAATTGCACCTAAACATGAGTATTTAAGAAGGAAGGGTATCATATATTTTCCAATTTTGACTCTGATCCAAATTTGTGGTAATCTTGATGTTGAAAAAAGGACTTTTTCTTATTTCTAACCAAAATTTGAATGCAATGGTGATTAAGATTTAAAACAGAGCAAAAATGAGACAAAGGTGATCCCATTCCCTCTGTTCTGATCTTTTCTCCTCCTTTGTGAAATTAAATGGTTCCTGGGGCAATAGTTGTGGACAGGAGCTCCGTTTGAAATCACCAAGCACATATTTTTTCAGTTTTCTTACCCCTTACATCTTACCCCCAAGGTACTTTATGATTTTTAGTGTACTACTCATCATAAGGAATTTCAGACAATATTAAGTTTGTGTAGGTTAAAATGTCAAATTAAAGCAGAGTAAAGGAAGTCAAGAAAAGTAATATAATCCTGTAAGTTACGCATATTCACAGGGGGCGTACCATGAAAGGCATTTACTAGTGCTGACACCCATAATGACATGTTAAAAGTCTTTTAAAAATTTCCAAATGGGCTGTAGATTGTTTGTTTTAATTCAAATTATGTTCCATACGTGGATTTAGCTCTGCCACTGGAAAACACTACTTTAGGACCTGCATAGATAAATTACCAAGCAATATCATCTTTTCTGTTTTCCTGTGAAATACATCTATTTTTCTCGCTTACTGCCGGGTTACCAAAAGTCTACCCTAATTTTTCCTAGCAGTGGGATAGCCAGCTTCATTTATATGTATGTTAACATAGGGCACATCTCATGCACATGAAAAAACCCAGCCCATAGACTACTGATGAAACATGAGAATACTGATAAAGATGACATTCCCCAGTTTCAGTTTACATAATGGCCACCCCTAATTAGCATAACGACATGAGCAAGTTGTACAAAAGAGCTAGATCTGATATTTTCATGTTCTCTGACCCTGAAAACCTAGGTTTTGTGACTTTTTAGAGCTAATTAGACCATGTCTTCAATGAGTTATTCCATAAAATCACTTTTTTCGCAATGGCGGACTTCATTTGAATAGTATGCAAATTGCCCAAGGGTGCCCGGAGTGCATTCACCTGATTCATAAAGTAGACCCCCTCAGGATATAGAAACTGCAAAAAAACTTTGTGGGTACGCAATTGCAAGGTTGCACTCGAAATTGGCATTTCACTGCAGGACTAAATGTGAGTTAGCTGCAAGTGACTTGGATGTTTTGCGGTCGTATTCTCCATGTACTTCTGTTTCCTCCGCCAACAACATCTGACTAATTACGGGTTGGCTTTGATATGGCCCTAAAAGTGACGACAAACGCAACAATATCAATCTCAAACCAAGTCCTTACTTGTTGTGCACATAACCCCGGCCACGTAGTCCCTGCTGGGACATATGACCTCCTCCAGAACCTGGGCGTGGTGGCAGTCAGCCAGGGCCAGCTCCGTGCCGTCACACGTCAAGTCATTCAGAAGGCGGTCCATGTTTCCACCCCCGAAAAACGAGGCCTGCAATGTACGGAATTAACATAATTACAAACTTATAACTTTAAAAAATCAATAATTTTTCGGGGGCACATTATTTCTTCTTATATATATATATATACATATATACATATATATATATATATATATATATATATATATATATATATATATATATATATATATATATATATATATAAAAAAAAAATATTTATATATATATATATATATATATATATTTATACATATACATACATACATATATATATATATTTATATATATATATATATATATATATATATATATATATATATATATATATATATATATATATATATATATATATATATATATAGATAGATAGATAGATAGATATATAGATATATAAATATATTCATACATAAACATATATATATATATATATATATAAATATATATATATATATATATATATATATATATATATATATATATATATATATATATATATATAAATATATATATATATATATATATATATATATATATATATATATATATATATATATATATATATATATATATATATATATATATATATATATATATATATATATATGTATATATATACATATCAAAGATATTGGGAGCAGTTGGTTATTTGCGTAATGGCCAAATTAAAATGATGAGATCTCAGTTGGCCACTTTCTTTTGGTTTCGCACATTTTCCCAAAAATGCGTACAGCGTGAATCAATTTCTGCGTTAAAAAATCGATACATAATTAAGTATATTATATCCAAAATTGAAATATTTCTGTTTGGAAATAAAATGGGTGTGGGCATCCTTTAATAAGTGGATGAACTTACCTGTATGGCCTGCTTGGCATATCCCAGCCCCAGCTGCCCGCAGGCGACCATGGCTTCCCACAGACCCCAACGCTGTCCGCAGATGATGCCCCAACGTTTCCCAAGGAACACCTCTATCCTACCCTCAGTAGGGTTGCGCCCTCCCACTAGTCTGATCTTGTAATCCTGCATGCAAGAAAAATAATGAAAATCAAAATAAACAAGTGCAATAATAAATCTTATCGATAATATGCAAGATGCAACAATAGAGGGTAACAATGAGGTTTTGGCATGTGTTGGATATAGAGACACGGTACATAACAGTAGCGCAAATGGTAAAATGGGATTAAATGAAAATATTTGATATACTGGTATATTTTTTTCAACAAATCGAAGTGTTATGAAATTATTGAAAATATGAATAATAAGTCAATGCTACTTTACTAAAACCACAAATAGTTTTGACTGGTTATTTACACATTTTCTCACGTTATACCTCAAACTAGCAACGCCCTTGGGTTCAGTACTGTCGGTTCCCCATTCATATTATGGCTTTCGAGAATCAGTTCTACTCTTTTAAACCGCTGATAACTCTTTGGGTCGTAATTCCATATAGTATTTTGAGTATTGCTTGGAAACTATAATTTTAGTTGATAACTCGCTCGAGAGACATATCAATATCACATTTAGAGAACAGCGCGTAGAAAAGGATTTAACTCGGTTAAGTCATGTTTGGGTAATACATTTGGGGCTAGATACCTTGATACGTTCAGTCCGAAAAGAAATTCTAGGATATCTGTTCTTTATATACATACATTTTAATTTTATTAACTAAAACGCCTAGTTTGATATCATAATAGGATTTTTTCAAATATAAATTGATGTAACTTGTCATTCCTGTTTCATTAGAAATTATCCTATCAAAATACTATTATTCAATATAAATAAATGTAAATTTTCGTTCCATTTTTATTAAGAATTAACAACGAATTATATTTTGAATTTTAAATCATTGTAACTGCACGTTCCTGTTTTATTGGAAATTATCCTGATATCAAAATATTACTTTGAAATATAAATATATGTAACTTGATCCTGCTTTGATAAGAAATTATCCTAATATTAAAATATTACTTTGAAATATAATTAAATGTATCTTGTCGTTCCATTTTGATTGAAAATTATTCTGATATCAAAAAAATACATTTTTGAAATTTAATGAATGTAGCTCGTCGTTCCTGTTTTATTAGAAATTAATCTGATATGAAAAAATGCCATTTTGAAATATAAATATGGTTGTATGGAGTTGTTCCTGTTTTGTTAGAAATTATCCGGATATCAAAATTACCATTTCGAAGTATAAATGAATGTAACTTGTCGTTCCTCTCATATTGAACATATCCTGTCCAAATTATTTTCAACTATATATCATTCTATTACTTTATTTCCAACTCGATAGCCATGTGTGCGCTCGAGATTGAGTTCGAATCACTGCCTGGGCATGTGAGAAAGTTACTAGTGACTTGGGATTAGGCGGTGGTTTTCGGCGGGAACTCCGGTTTCCTCCACTACTTACAACTGGGTAGTCACGAATATGCCACAATTGGAATAAATATATGTGACGAAAAACAATATCCCAAAGCTGGAGGTTGACAATAGGTCAAGAGAAGACGTCCTACCATACGTACCCCATTCTCGACAAGGTCGATATCCGAACCGTCTTTCTTCTCGCTGACGTCATTTCCGATTACCTTTTTAAGCTTTCTCTGAAAACGTGCAATTTACATATAAGCCAAGCGAACAAGTAGTATACAGTAACATGCACGCGAAGCAGCACTGAACATTGACATAAGATAGTTATATAGTACCTTCCTATCTACTTCCCCTGGAGGTTTTCGATTACTGTCAAGATATTAATATTAGCGAGAGCATATTTTTCGCGATTTGTCAGGCGTGTCATATTCACTTATTCAAAAGATGGCATTCCTATCACAATGGTTCTTATCATCATACGTGGTTCGAGAGTTCAACGTTGGTGATATTCTAAGTTGGTCATATTTATCTGAATGATAAATCTTAATCAATTTAAGAGCAAAAGAGAGCAAATAAATTTTGCTAAAATCTATTTTAGTAAATTGGTACCACTATTTTGATTTTAGATACTTGTCGCAAATAATTGTACGGTAAGAGGCGTATGAAAATATTTGTTAGAAAATTGAAGTTCGTTAGTGGTTTACCCTGGGCACTAGATTAACTATTGAAAAATGTAATTTAATTCGAAATAGCATGACAATTCCATAATTCAATTCACTTCCATCTATGTAAATGATGTAGGACTATACGATATGAAGTAACCAATACTTTGTTAACCATCATGTCCACTCATCGACATTGACATCGCTGAGCATAGCAAGAAAATGATGTTAACGTGATAAAGATTATAAGGCATACATTTGCGACATTGTAAGCAGTTTTGCATATCATGCAATGTAATTTGAGGATAATAAATCTTGATAGAAAAGAATTACATTTGTACATGTTTGAGCTAAAGAAAGATAAGATAAGACGAGAGAAAAATAATGCAACAATTTCGCCTACATAAAGATATTCTAGGAGACAAACAGACAGACATTTCTTTTCATCGAACACCGAAAATGCACTTAATTTAAGTTTCATTCAATGACGTGAAAGAAGTGCAAGTTACACGAATGCCGTGCTAGTTGGTTCTCTTGATACTCAATAGATGGCGCAATGAGGTCAAAGAATTGCAAATGCCACATTGAAGGCTACGCGTTCAATCAGCCGCGTCAACTAGGGCTAGGTATGCAATAGGAAGGGAAATGTACCTTCAAACCATTGGCCTTGGCGGGTACGTCAGCAAGGGCGCTTTTCCGTACGTTAACCGGGGGTGGTGGAGTGGTGGTCGTAGTCGTAGTTGTTGCGAAAGAACCGCACACCACTCCGGCTCCCTCGTCAAAATTACAGTCATGTTGGCCGTATCCGTTATGGCTGCAATCCACCAATTTCTTCTCGTCCCCTCGACACCGTACGTTATCCAGCCAAATTTGAGCTGCAACGACATAACCAATCACGTGAAAATATAGCTACATAAAAGCACTAAAATATTCCGTGCATTGACATTAAATAGTAGTGGCGTTAGGGGGGTATCATCATTTCTCGAGAATTCATTAAATCCAAAGAATGTAGTTTGTTGATAGACTACTGAATAAAAATACTTATTTACCTCTTAAGTACTGAGAAAGTATGAGAATGGCGAAAGATTTTAAAGCATATTCATATTCCTTTGTTATCAACAAGACTGTGTATGTATGTATGTATCTGTGTATGTATGTAGGTAGGTGAGTGCGTGTATGTATTTATTTATGTATGTATGTATGTATGTATGTATGTATGTATGCATTAGTGTGTGTCACACTAGAGCCCCTGATAATCATTTGTTAGACATACAGACAGACACAGCCCCAACGTTCGCGCCTCTGAATGGAAATTGTGGTTAGTAGCGGAAATAGATTTCCGGAAAAATATCCTGTCGAAAAATTCCACGACCAAGATCGGCTAAAGCTTCACTAGAGTATTTACCTATTTAGTTTGACAAGTGGCCATACGCCTGTGAAAGTAGTCCGCATCCTCACAACATGTAATTGCAATGATAATGGCCACAAAAGAGGTTATTCATATGAAGAGACAAGGTATCGGATTTCCATACATTATTCACGTAAAAAAATATTTTATAATTAGATGATAAAAGAAAGGACTTCTAAAATGACAGGGGCTGAAGAAGTTAGGTTTTCCTTAAAATGGGACCCTATAGAACAGGAGTTACTAATTTCTTAATATAACTTTCGAGTGATTGCGAGTGAGGTGAGGTTACATACATTTGCGATACTATCGGTCTTGTAATCTAATCGAATTGTTATTACAAAAAGAAATTGTAAAATACTATTTTAGCCAAACACCTATTCCCTTCTTCTTCTACTTCCTTTTCTTCTTCCTCTTCTTTTTGTACTACTACTACTACTACTACCACTACTACTGCTGCTGCTACTACTACTATTAATCATAGTGCTGCTGAATGACTCTTTACCCTCTTCAAATCACATGTAGTTTGGCCATCGAGAACCTGATTCAATAGTAGTAGTAGTAGTAGTAGTAGTAGTAGTAGTAGTAGTAGTAGTAGTAGTAGTAGTAGTAGTAGTAGTAGTAGATTACATCACTGTCGCCTATGTCGCCATTGAGATCTGCAAGTGCAATAGCAAAGCATTAACTTTATGTTTCGTATGCTGCTTTTTACTAATTGAAACTTAGGAAAGAGGAGAAAGTCGGGCAACGGCATACAAGACCAGAAGAGCCTGGCTGCCAACACTCTCCAAGATACGGCTACAGCTCACGCAGAGTCCCAGCAGCACCAGGCAATGGGTTAGAAGCCTGCAGCAGCTCAACTGTGGGAGTTCTAGTTTACAGCTTGGCACCTACTTACAGGAGCTTGTTTGCCAACGGGCTGATCTCACCTCCTGCACACTTGAGAAATTCCTTACTTCACTCGCCAGATATCAATCAAGGCATGTTATATACGCTCACAGCTTTACATCTCTTAGACTTGCTCCAAGTCTGTCATATCTGGCTCTTTGACTGATCTAACCTGAGACCCTTCACTCCAGGTTTAGTTCTGAATAAATCCTCAAGGGGGACACACTTGAGTTGCAGTCAACCGCAACACATTGTAACAGTGCTTCCATCTATAGTTTGAGAGAGACATCAAATCTAATTGGTATACTGTATATAAATAGTGGTGGGGGCATTATACCTAACACAGCCTGAGAACAGGCTATAAATCTCTCTGCAGCCAAATAAAATCAGCTGCCATCTGATGAGTTCTGAGATATATGACTACTTCAATATTGGCAACAACAATCTAAGTCACCTTCACCGCTTTCATTATTGGGCAATAGTAACCACCGCCATGACCAATTTAACTTATGTGTCGACGTCGCCATCATCATCATCATTGCCATCATTATCATAATCTTCGTCATCATCATTAATCTTTATTATTATCATCACCAATTCTATCATCCTCATCATTCATGATAATAATCCATGTCATTATCGCTTTTTTATCATCGTTATCGTTTCTTATTGTCTATACTATATAAGCCCCAGAAATGATCATTCAATACTTTTGATATCGCAGGGAAGCTTGAAACACACACACACACACTTCAAACCTTTGTGGTGAAAAGAAAGGGAACATTATAGGATTGCGCCAATCGTCTGGCAGACATATATCAGTTTCCGTTTTTTTACGAACAAGAATAGCTCTTCCTATTTCTATCAACGTATCTTCCCGTTGCAAAGTAACTATTGGTTGCACCTCACAAAACAACACGCTTATACAGCGACCGAGTCAAGATGTGACTTGTTCTTTAAGCAGATGTGAAGCAAAAGGCGATGACTCGGGCTGCTCGCCGTCTATGAATCCTGCCCGGGGTTCGAAGACCAGCAGGGGCACGGGGGAAAGTTGCCAGTGCCTTAGGGTTAGGTGGTTGTACTCCGGTTTCCGCCACAACTTACATCTGACAAATCACAAGAATTAGCCGCAATATTGCATACGAAAAGACGCTAAACGAAAATCAAATAAGTTGAAAGCGACGTAAATCCTAACAGAATTATTGTTTTTCTTTCAGGGGTAGCCAACACAAAACAAACAAAAACAACAAACAAACAAACAAGTAAACAAAAAGCGGGCGTGGGAGCATGTGTGGTAACCCATGATGTTGATATTATTCCTAAAGCTTAGATAACGCCACCATTGTTTGCTTGAAGCCCTGGCCCAGGGAAGCCTGAGACAACCCTTTTAACACGATGACCTGAACATGGATGCGGGATAAAGGTAGCAGTCATTAGAATTTGCTCACCTGTGGTCGAGACTGGTGCTTGTTGATTTTGGGCTTACCCGGATAGCCTTGTGTATATAGAAGATGTAGAGAGGATGCATCTCCAGTCAATTTCAACAGCTGCACCTCTCCAGAATTGGAGGAAGAAATCACGTCCTTCTCCTCAAATGGAGGTAAAAATCACGTAATTCAAATGCGGCGGTGGAGGGTATTGTCTGATGACAAACACTGTCTATTGTATTAGCGTAAGCGTCACGTAAGGATAAGGGATCCTTCTGTACTATAGGAATGAGTGAATTTTAGTGAATTGGGGAAGTACGGTGGTGTGGGTGTGAAGGAATGAAGAAATTCTGGTTGTATTCTCCAATTGGATTGAAAAAATCATGGCCACTAAAATGTATTGACTACTCAACAGAAGAACCTGCACTCACAGACTGAAAGGTAGACCTTTAAACTGAAGAGAGTGCAAAGTATACCATTATGTGAACTACCAGACTGCAAAGTATACCCCTATCTGCACTGAGAGACTGCAAAGTATACCCTCATCTGCACTTTCAGACTACAAAATATACCTTTATCAGCACTCACAGACTGCAAAGATTGCAACAGATTGCAAAGTGTACCCATATCTGCACTAACAAACTGCAAAGTATACCACCAACTGTATTGACAGATTGCAGAGTATACCCATACATGCACTAGCAGACTGCAAAGTATACCCTTATCTGTACTAACCGACTGCAAAGTATACCCTTATTTGCACTCACAGACTGCAAAGTATACCCTTATCTGCACTCACAGACGGCAAAGTATGCCCTTATCTGCACTCACAGACTTCAAAGTATGCCCTTATCTGCACTCACAGACTTCAAAGAATGCCCTTATCTGCACTCACAGACTGCGAAGTATACCCTTATCTGCACTCACAGATTGCAAAGTATACCCTTATCTGCACTCACAGACTGCAAAGTATACCCTTATCTGCACTCACAGATTGCAAAGTATACCTTTATCTGCTCTCACAGACTGCTAAGTACACTCTTATCTGCACTCTCATCTGCAAAGTATACCCTTGTCTGCACTAACAGAGCCTCAGTTCCAGAGTATATAATTGCTATACTTTGACAAAACATGTGCTAGTCGGTTTAAATGTTCGGGTAGACTATGGGTAGCGGGTGATCCGTTATTTGACTGTAGTGGCTTGACATAGCGGTGGGCGACCATTCCTGTGGGTAGCTCCTCTATTCATAGCAGATGGGAGATGTCGCTAGGGTTGAACAAGCAGACTCTGATAACATCTCGCCACTGATGTGTACACGTGAGCTTATGCAAGTAGCCATGTTAAGTAACCAGTCCACCCAGAGGAGAGTGGAGAGAGATTGGTTGATACTGCACACTGGCACGAGAGTTTTATTATGTATCCATCTGGCTGTCTGCATGTCTGTCTGTCTGTACGTATGTATTTATGCATGCATGTATGTATGTATGTATGTATGTATGCATGTATGTTATTATGTATGTATGTATGCAACAATCTGTAAATATGAATATATATATATATATATATATATATATATATATATATATATATATATATATATATATATATATATATATATATATATATATATATATATATATATATATATATATATATATATATATATATATTCATATATATACTAGTATATATATATATATATATATATATATATATATATATATATATATATATATATATATATATATATATATATATATATATATATATATATATATATATATATATATATATATATATATACATATATATGCGTGTGTGTATATACATAAATGTTGAGAGAGAGAGAGAGAGAGAGAGAGAGAGAGAGAGAGAGAGAGAGAGAGAGAGAGAGAGAGAGAGAGGGAGAGATGACCTGACATGTATCTGTAGTCATGAAAACATTTTGATGCATTATTTTGAAAATGAAAACTCCTCTGACGGTTATCGTTATTTCCTAAGCTATTTTAAGGTAGACAGGCTGTATCTGCTTACTCTGAAAATGGCAACCGATTAATCGATTAATCGGTTGCACTAGGTACGTAACGCCCAAAACACACGATTGTTGTATGTGTTGATGAAACTAATTAATGAAACTTTGAGTACATGTTTAGAATTTCGTTTATTCGACAAGTTCTACCATATCAAACTACCCCCAAAACACGGTCTAAAACGATGTTGGGGCTACGTTCGTCCAAAGCACAAGGAAGCAACGTTCTTTGAAAAACATATAAACCCTGTCAGGTTGGTGCTCATTGGATAACTCTTAGATGAGTATCCATGTGTCAGGTAATCAACCATTTTAAAGTTATTTGCACCATTTTGTATTGGCCATTTCAGCCACCAGAAAGATAAGGGTTAAGCATTTAGCAGTGGTAAGATGAAGCAAGTAATCGTTCGCAATACTAGTACCTCGGACCACTAGGCTCTCGGGGAGGAACCTTGAATACAGTGATCCTGTATGTGTAGATGAAATTGAGATAATATAACATTCTCTATGTCTGACATACAGCACATGAATTGTCAATCAAAGGTACTTAGTGTTATCTTACAGATTCATACCGAATGAAAGAGTTGATGTTTAGAACATGATCCATGTTTCCATTTACAACCACTGCCTGTCAAGTGTTGATTTCGGTAAGATATCTCCCTAAATATAAATCTTTACACCGAATCGGAACTGGTCTAGACACCAGAAGAGTTTTAACACGTCTCCCGAACAGCAATTTATCTAAGTTTCAAACCGAAGTGACAGGAGCCCAAACTACAGCTGTCATCTCGAGTAGTTATTATGGTGACACCACATAAAGAAACTGAAAACACGAATCGTCTCAAGTATCCGGGATATCTGAATTCCTTTTGGGTGTGTACATAAGAAAATGGCAGTAGTTGACAAGGATTATATTAAGTTTGACAAATCGGTTAACCTGGGCACATGAGTTGGCACATGTCTGTAAAAGCTATCAATCCCACTCGCCCACGACGTCTACCCAACACAACGGGTCCTACATTTCATAGGAAAACTACACGCACATGCACATAAACTCAAAATGTTATTCAACATATAGTATGTGGGCGGTCGCCGCAGAAAGATAGGTGTTCAATATATACTTAATCTAAATTGAATAGTTTTCGTGCTATTTGGTATGCGTTCTTCGATTTATAAATAATTTCATTCGCGGTATTATCGGCAGTATCCCAACCTTATTTAGTTTTAAAAGTGTTGTTTATTCATACGTCACGCACAAACTACAATTTGGAATTTCATTTATCAGCACCTTTTCTGCCATATTCTGCCATACACTTAATCACGTCTGAAGTGAACACAATGTCTTACACATTTGGGAATATCTCGATTGAGAAGCAGTATTTCGAACGCTGGATTGAACTCTACTGTTCTTCTTTGATTTGACAATCACTCTTTGGAAATTTCTCAAGTCCTTCTGTGCAAAAGAGCATACATTTATGGAAGAAAAAAATCAAATATTTATCCTACACCTTGAAAGCATGGGAAAAAATAAATATTTTTTCCAATACTTTTTGGAAAAGTTTTGGAATTTTTTTTACACTTTTTGTCTGCTTGTCATGTATGCTCTTTCGTACATCTGAACTTGCTGAGTATATGACGTAGTCAGACTGTGCGTGCACTCAAGATACAGTTGGGGTAGACGTGTCATTATGAATTATATGGTGTTTTACATGATGTTTGCCACATACTAGGAGATATATGCCATATTGCACGTCCACCTCAGATAAAAAAACGCGTTTCGCCAAATAAAACCATACCTAAAGGATTATGTTCCTATCATGTCACATGTACTTGTCCAAATATTTTAAAATTCAAACCATATTTGTGTCTGTTTTTGCGTGCCCGCCCATGCACAATTTCATGGAAATGTATTGCCTATGTACAGGTGGTTATAGTAGTTATTCGGAGAATTCTTGGAAGAAAGCAACCCACTGAACTCAATTATAAGTATATTTCCAGACATAGTTGTCTTTTATTGATATACAAACTATTCATAAATGCAGAGTCAGGCACCTTATAATTACACGTGTCTAGGGAAAGTGTCAAGTTTACAATATGTGATATAGGTATTGACTTTATAAAATGGTACGAAATCCTATATGTATATGCTTGTAGACTACAAGGCTATGGATAACAAAAATGCACAAAGAAAAAAAAATAACTATTTTACGTACACTACCCATTGTAATATATACCAATGTGTAGCCTGCGTTATTATTTAGTTCACACATGGCATTGAGAAATGTGTTGTTGTCGTGACCACTGTCAGTAGTGGATTAATAAAGAAAAAGTGTAAAATCATCAACATTTCAACCATCTGATGTCCTAAGATTTTGCATATGTCTACAGGTATGCATATGTGTACTAAAGAGTCAGACCTAACACTGCAATATGGAATGCCTTTCTAAGGAGATTATGGTAATCAGAAAGCCGTACCCCAACCATATTTTATTTTTGGAGAGGGTAGAGGAGGATTGAGGGCAAATAGGGCTGATGCATCGGCGCCCTACATACTAGACAGTACTGTGGCCCTTCTGATCCTATATATTAAGTTACAAGCACTGTGTCTGGGTATCAGTGCCCTAGGACAAGGGTATCATTGACCCACCCATCGATTTGGTGTGTGTGTATATATATATATATATATATATATATATATATATATATATATATATATATATATATATATATATATATATATATATATATATATATATATATATATATATATATATATATATATATATATATATATATATATATATATATATATATATATATATATATATATATATATATATATATATATATATTATATATATATATATATATATATATATATATATATATATATATATATATATATATATATATATATATATATATATATATATATATATATATATATATATATATATATATATATATATATATATATATATATATATATATATATATATATATATATATATATATATATATATACCTATACAATTAAATGGTAGAATTATTTACTCTCTTAGAAATGATAAACTTAAAGATAGCAATACTGCACTCTGGAGATGACTGACATGAATATTGGGAAACGTCAAGTAAATTCTTTCTTAATTTAGAAAACAAAAACAAAGTAAAAACATATAATTGAAATCAAACAGAATGATGCTACAATAACAACGGACCAAAAGGAGATATAAACAGGAATACTTTTTTCAATAGAATGTTGCTCTACGTGCAGAAGATGATTGTTTCAATGGCAGAAGTATGACGTAAAACCACCGTCACCATAGTGATTCCTAGTTACGAAAATTCAGAACATATGTACGTAATGATCAAGACACACGGTTGAAAACAAGTTGGTAAGAAAGTAAATCATCAAAAGTAATTCACATTGACACGTGTTTCTGGGTTTCACTGCGATTATCTCGTTTCACGTAGTCACGTAATGATTCCAAACAGATGTCGACCCCACACTTTACATGTAGCCTAGTGCTACGAGAGTTGGCTATGCTCACAGCTCAAATCTACATACGGTGTGACACATGGAAACATATTTTGATAACAGAGCACTATTTTGAAAAATATTCGAATTAAAGTTGTTGTTCCTGGTGAGTTTAAAACCCCTTTTCATGTTTCGTCGCTTGGTGAGTTTTCTTGGTTTGCGCAGAGAAGTTGATTATTTCTAATGAACATTCCTGGTTTGCGTAAAGTTATGAAGCCAGCCGGGGTGCGCATGGAGAGCGAGGGGTGCATCTTTATGAACATTCCCTTTTGCTGTCGCAATGTACTAATCAATTAGTCCATAGCTGTTGCTATGAACTAATCAATTAGTCCGTAGCTGTTGCTAAGGAGTGAGGACAACAGTCTGTCGCTAAGGAGTGAGAAAAACATGACGATTAATCCATGACCCTTGATCAACCAGAATCAAGAATCTTCACGTGAGGTATAACAAGTAGGGTTGTTGATGCAAAGCATCAATAGTCAAAAGGCGGGGCCAAGTTGTTTATGAACTTGTGAGGGAACCGGATTTATAAAGAACATTAACATTATAGAGGAAAATAATTTATAATGACTAGATTTGTATAATTTTTGTAGAAATGAAAGAAATATCGGAATTCTAGGCGCAAGCTGGAGACTTCGAAATCTCTTGGGTGCGAAGCAACTTGGGTACGCATCAGTTTGGTTACGAACCAGTTTGGTTACGAAGTCTCCTGATTTCATTCTATGCACATAGTACTTTTTTCTTTAGTAATTTTCCTTCCCATACTGAAAAATATACTTCATGTCTGCTTAAAATATTTTATATATTTGAAAACTTCATGCTAAATTAAAATAAGGAAGGCACGATTTTCCGCGGCAAACGTAATAGGGGCTAACATTTATATTATAACCAATCAGAATAGAGAATTATATTCAGTCCGGCCTCAGAATTTCCAACATGGTCGTCCGGACTATTAGTATTTCAAATCAGCTTCCCAGATAGGCGTGGCCTGAGGGCCCCGCCAATAACTTCACATATATCACACAGCTAAAGGGTTCTCAACGTACCCACAAAAGCAATATCATCTACATTTATAATGAAGTATACAAATTGTCCGAGGTACCGTTTTTTCGCTACTCATACAAGAAGGTTGTGCGTTCTTTCGATATTGTGGATGATAAACAAAGGTCTCTTACAGCAGTAAACAATCTTGCAGGCGCATTTGGGTTTAAGACGCAGAGGACGGACGAATGAACAAAACCATTCCTGTTTACTAACAGCGTACATGTGTTCAACCTCTTTTTATAGCATCACATGTACTATGTGTTTTCCTCCAGTCCAAATCTTAGAAAAGTAATAAGTGCTTAAAGATGAATGTATCTTCTATGTACTTATGTATGTATGTATGTGCGTAATGTTGTATATATGTTGGCATGTACCCACACATAGACGCACACACATACATGCACACCTGCATGTATGTATATATATATATATATATATATATATATATATATATATATATATATATATATATATATATATATATATATATATATATATATATATATATATATATGTATATATATATATATATATATATATATATATATATATATATATATATATATATATATATATATATATATATATATATACACGCATATATATATATATATATATATATATATATATATATATATATATATATATATATATATATATATATATATATATATATATATATATATATATATATACATACATACATTTGTGTGTATATACATATAGCATGTAACTTTTCAGGCTGCATATCAACCACTCGGTGTCGTATGAGTGCATTCCCTTTTTTGATACCCACACTGCACAAAGATCCATATTGTACTGTAGAATCTCACATGATTTCAGGGATGGTCCCCTAGGAATTCTATTGATGGAGATGTAGTCAAGGTGAACACACAAAGCTATATTTTGATACCGACAAGGTCACTCCGGGTGATAGAGTAAATCCTATTCTACTGATCTACCCAGGTGTAAGGTATCCTGTATAATGTACTCATCATATATATGGAGCGAGGTGAACTTGTGAGTTTTTTAGGGTAGACGCATTACAAAGTCAGGTAAACCCAATTACTACAATAAGGTGAAAAAGAGGGCTAAATAGACAGGATCAATTCTTAAAAGGGAACAGCTACAGACATGGCCTTAGAAAATGGGGTGAATCCATATCGATGACCCGTAATGATAACCTTTACATATTGCCTGCACACATAACAACACGTTGAAAGTACACCCATAACTATCCTGGAATACTAAAAGGAGTTTAGTTTTGTTCGTGAAAGAAGTATAAGCTTTTAAGACGTTTCCAAGTTCTAGATATTTCGCGCATTCAATTATTTAATATCACACAAGGATACGTTTCTGCCTTTACTGAGAAAGTCATAAACTATACGTGAAAAAATGTGATCACAATATATGTCGATCACACATTAGAGAAGGTTTGAATCTATGGTGTGTGCCCCCATAACTGAGTGGTCTAGGACATTGCTACTGACTGTCTGCTGTCTCTCACCACTGATTGGATTCGAATCAGACTCAACGCATGTGACAAAGTTGCCTGTCACTTGGTTCAACTAAAAACTTTGCAAAACCTCAAACCTAAACTTTGGTCTTTAAAATTGTAACTTTTACAGCTCACGCTGCCTTTAAATTGTTCAAACCTGCTTCAAAAAGACCGCATACTTCAG
Organism: Maea johnstoni; assembly: GCA_963942565.1. Taxonomy (NCBI): domain Eukaryota; kingdom Metazoa; phylum Annelida; class Polychaeta; order Spionida; family Magelonidae; genus Maea; species Maea johnstoni. The sequence goes on along the minus strand of OZ012694.1, from coordinate 33,156,805 downwards.
AAATATCCGTTATCAGCCGATTATTTTCCCGTACGCTTTGGATTCTTCCATCATTAACAAACTGCCTGTCAAAATCTAACCCTAAAATTGCACGAAAAATTCCAAATTGAAAATCCAAAACTTTGACCGGTTCGTGTTGTATGGGGAAGTGTTAAACTACGGTTATACAAGGTTGTCTAGTTAGAGGTATGCAGAGGTTTCAGACAAGACAGTGCACGCAGATATATTTACAGTATGCTATGCAGCACAGATTCCAGCTTAACCTATATATGCCCTACAATAGAAAAGTATCGTCAGGAACTTTGAGAAATGAAAACAACTCGATGAAAAAGCGTAATTATGAACAAAACCAAAAGGAATTCTGTGGACGGCAATGCTGTCAGCATTTCGCCTTCAAAGTTTTTCTAAAAGATGCTTTCATAACGAAGATATCACCAAAACAGTCAGGTCTCTTTGTGCCACGCTGGCGTGAACGGGTTCAGAGACGTGTCAGGTTTCTTAAGGCCAGGGGTCCCCGTGGTTCACGTACTCTATGACGTGTAAAAATAAGTAAAAAATACCCAGACTGGAAGTCCTACTGCTTTGCAGAATTGTCCGTCTGACAGTTCGAGAAAAGCCAGAGGCCATACACTAACATGATATATGGGTTACTACTGAGCTGAAAATAAGCCTTAAAATAACTAATGTAGCTTGGTCATGATTAATCAAAGTAGATGATTTATTGGGAAAAGGACAACTGCTCCTTAAGTATACACAATTATCAGGGCGTAAAAATATTTGAAAAAATATACTTATTATTTCTTTTTAGAAAATATGTTTTAATAGATTTTCTTTGAAATTTGCATCAATTTGAGTACATAGCCGGAATTATAATGTCCTGGTTGTATTTAAAGGATACCATATTACCAATCATGTATACACAATGTAAATATTAAGCTACTATTCCCCCAAAATATTGAATTGTTATCGCAATATGTCCATGCATGTATTATAATGCCATACCACGTACACACGCAAGATTGATTTGGTTAGGGCTGAATAATAACAATAACAGAGCAGGATGGAGCCCTCGCGAAAACCACCGACTGACCCCAAGTCACAGGCAACTTTCTAACATGCCAAGGACTGAGATGGACGCTTAGAACGGGTAAATTGCTGTCTCGAACTGAAACATTTGATTTCATTCGATGTTTTAAGAGAGTATGCTATTAAATGTCTTGATAAAATGCACCTCGGTTGAAATACCCACCACCGTAGACAATTTGCATAATGACCCTTGTTTATTGTTTTATTTAAGACCTACCCGGCAAAAAAAACTTTTTCCAATACTATTTGAGGGGTAACGGGTGTAACTTAAAGCAAAAGGGCACCTTCATAAAAACGTTCTATGGCAGTGCTTTTAGAAAAAGTATTAGCTAAAAGTCGAAAATTAGTCTGTGATTTGGTGAACATTAATTGAGATAACATTCGTTCGGGTAAATGGATGTTTTTCATAAAACAATTTATGGTAATGTGCGGGCTCATAGCCTTTTAGTGAAAAATAGTATGCGGTTTTGCAACCGTCTAGTGAAGTTATATGCGATCGGATAACCGGATGTTCAACCCGTTTACTGATAGCAAATTCCGTAGTATTTCAAACAAGTGATGAATTCCAAAATGACCACAGAATGACATTTAAACCTTTTCATGGCAAGTCTGCCTGTTATATGAACTCGTCAACAGTCAGTTCAGTTCAGTAATGCATGTCTTGTTTACCACATTTAGAGTATGTGCAAGAGTATGTGCGAGATGGCATACGTGATTACGGTATATATATATATATATATATATATATATATATATATATATATATATATATATATATATATATATATATATATATATATATATATATATATATATATATATATATATATATATATATATATATATATATATATATATATATATATGTATATACATGTATATATATTATATATATATATATATATATATATATATATATATATATATATATATATATATTTGTATATATAAATAAATATATATATATATATATATGTGTGTGTGTGTGTGTGTGTGTGTGTGTGTGTGTATGTATTTATGTATGTGTCTGTGTCTATGTGATAGCTGTAAGCGTCCAATTCCCAGGTTCAGGCCAAAGTCTCTCACTTTCACAGATTAGTTCCGGAACAGTAGAACCTTTTGCCGGGTATTCTTTTCTGATTTAATCGGCAAGAGGGTGTAGCTGTCAAGTAGTTCTTGAAGAAAAGAATCGGTGTCATGGGTACATTTCTCCTTTGCCTTCAGGCAGGTTTCGAACCCCCAGACCCTGACTGAGGCAGCAGCCAAGACGCAGAGCAGTAGACAGCTCGGCCATGGAGGCATTCCAAGCGGATGAATCAGGTGTAAATGTTTGAATTATCCTCTGTTAACTTCCTGGCGATGATCGATAGGTGTGAAGCATTTCCAGGCAATGGTCAAAGGTCCAGCCACTTTATTACATCACCCCGGGGCCATAGGTGGGCTGAAATAACTGAGGGGCATGTCGTGTCCACTGACCATTACCAGTTACTTCTAAATAACACGACAGGAACCGGGAATACATTGTGCCGAATTAGTTCTCTGATCACAAGCGTGAAATGGCAATTGCACTGCTCGAACATAACGGCTGCCATTGGCCATTGTATATTTATAATCCTGAAGTTGTAGTCAGTATTCTAACAACTTAAACACCAAAGAGTGTTTTTAGAAAGTGCTATGGGTGTATGTTCTTGTTCATAACGTAAAAACTTGTTACCGATTATGCTCAGATTTAAAACAAAGCCATATCAATTTGAATAGATTTCTGAAAATTTACCTCAACCCGATATTGTAATACCAACTAAGTTTCAAATATTTACTTTTGAGAGATCAAGCCATGTATTAAGTAATAAGCCATGTTCATTTACTGGAAAATTCCCCGACAGAAATATTGACAAAAACGAAATTTGAAACAAATTGCCTCAAGCCATTATATCACTTTGCCATATTCACCTGAATCTCAAAAGGCATTCTTACATTTACCTTTAACATATTCGTTAACACGTAATAGTCGCCACACACACACACACACACACACACACACACACACACACACACACACAATTGAACTATCCATAGGAATGACATACATCACATATCAGAAATACGGATAATGAAATACTAGTTTACAACGATTGTGTAAGATTTCAATCGTTGACTCTTAATGCACAACCGATCAATCATTCCCCGCATACAGTATTTGAATGTCCGTACAAGATCTATTCGGGAGATTCCTTCTTATGAAAGCTGAACTCCTGGTTCTGCCTCCAGCCACAATTGACCTCTTCACACTGAGGTGGGCAGTGTAATTGACCAGGAGGGTATCACGTTTCTTTGCTTAACCCTTTCATCTTCAAACGTGTCCAGGTGATTTGATGTGTACTTTTACCATAATAGATTAACCCATTCACGTCCACGGCGTATGCATGGTCTGCTATATAGAAATCTTATGTTAAAAGCAATATTATTTGAGGCATTATTTTGATTTGATTTGATGTCACTAGGTTCATTAAACTATTATGTAATATTTTGAAAAATATTTAGCAGCAAGTTATCGATTATTTTAGGAACAATCCATCCTTATTTTGTTTTCAAACTAGAAAAATGAAGAGGAAATGTATGACTCAAAATGGCTGTTTCAAACCTTTTGAAAAGGTGATATTTATAGTAAAGGTTATCATTGTTTATGCACTCCAGATTCACACTATATCTAAAGAAATGCATCTTTGTATCATTTAGAATATTTCATTTTTTGTCATTTGTATTCTCATATTTGAGATATGTTAATAGATAGGGTTTATGTGTACTTGTTGGTGATTTTCACAGGGTGAATGCATTTCTCCTATCACTGACTACTATGTATCAAGTGGCAGAAGAAGTGACAGTAGCAAAATATCAATCTTATTATGATAAAATGTAGTGAAGAAAAAATCACGTTTCAATCACAGTTGCTTTCACGCAAAAAAAAATTGGCGTTGAAAGACATTTTTCTTTTTTCTGTTTTCGTCTATACATTCCGTTCTGCAACCCTGGGTCGTTAAGTACCCTGACTGTGAATAGTACAAATCACTTCGAATAAAAAATGCGTGCCTTGCATACGTGTACCCATGTTTGTTCTATCCATTTTTATCTATGAGTTATTTTGTGTCTCTCCTATTGTCATGTTTCCTCTTCATTCGTTTTACGCCTGGTTGATTCTCCTATGCCTAACTACATATTTTCTTCAGTATCATACGTATTAAATAGAGTGCAAGTATCATACGTATTAAATAGACTGCAAATGAATATACAATGAATAACAAGGCCCGCTTGTTTAGGCTTATCATTAGACGTATATTTTAATTAGTATGGAGACAGTTGTAACTTAAGAAAAATTAATGTTTTCAGTTCAATTTAAGAAATTTTAGGTAAAGCCCCTTAAAATGTGTAATCCGACATACTAAAAAGAAGTCTAGCATACAGACAACATTTTAGAGGAAAATCTAAAGCATGGACCGGTCTGCGGCTGTGTGGTGAAATAAGTAACCCCGAAAGGTCCAGACTTTCACTGGACCGTGATTTACTGTGCCTCGCTTGCAGACTCCTCAATCACGCAAGTGTCGTCTGCCTCTACGATACTTTTGACAATAACTTTAAAATAATAATGAATTAACGATAAATTTGTCGAACAGTTGCATGTTTGGTTCTGATGACCATTTTCTCTTCAAATTCTTTACAAAATATGCTTTTGTCATGGTTAAAAGAGGCAAAATTGCAATTTTCCAGACATATTGTGCGCTTTAGGCATGATTGGGTTAACATGGCGAATCCTTTAAATCAATGACAACTCTTGCCTGGCAAAGGCAAACATGACTAAACCTGTTAGCTTTTCTCACTGTCTATTCTAGGGCTAATCTATGTGCCTTCAGGACTTGCTTTATCTACTCGTACATCTAAACCAACACATGCCAGACAATCTGCAAATGTTCCTTCCAACCTGACTATAGGGTGTCAGTGCATACAAGTGAATGAAAAACTACTACGCTTTTCACCACATCGCCACATTTACATTGACTATATGTTCCAGTAAGCAATTTGTGTGACTTCTGGCTCGTCGCACAAAAAAACAAGATGTTACAGTCAATCTGCACATGTGTATCACTTGCTACAGAGTGGCAGTAAATAAATCTGCAAAACGACTACACTTTCCATGGTAGCGTTACATATCCACTGACTGTTCCCGTATAGGTACTTTGAGTGACTTACGTCCAGCTTGTCGGCACATACATCTAAATCAACACATTCCAGTCAAGTTGCGAATGTTCTTCATTTCTCAAAAGCATATTGTGAGTGTCAGAGAATAAAAATACTACGCCCTCACGACATCGTCACATACACACGATCTTATGACAATTAAGTATGTACACTGCAGATCATCTCTTTTAGTAAATCGAACGTAAAAAGAACAAAAAGAACAAACAAACAAAAATCTTCTTCTATAGCCTTAAGTTTGAATTTGATATAATTTCGACTATCGCCACCTTTTAGTATCCCTAATATCAGAAATATATAGTGTTCTATGCTTCTGCTAATATCCCCATTTCCATTGATAAAACACCTAGAATAGACATTCCTGATCACAGATATTTCCATATATGATTGTACAATCGTTGGAAAGAGGAAGTACACGTACATGTACATCTTGCCCCTCTTACCTTTTTAAATAGTAGGCTTTAAAGTGTATTAAGAAATTCCATTATTTCTACTGGCATTCCAAGTCGTGCAAAATCCCCTTTAGTCAGATTTCAGAGATTTCAGGTATGTGGTTACACCTTAGTCGGGACAGATTTCAAAGATTTTAAGTATATGGTTACATTTAAGTCGGATTAGAATTCAAAGAATCCAGGTATGTGGTTACACCTAAGTCGGATCAGATTTCAAAGACTTGAAGTGTATGGTTACACATAAGTCGGATCAGGTGGTCGCAACAACAAGAAATCAGTGCAGTGTTGATTTAAACCTATTTACCTGAAGCACGAATATGCTGTGAAAACTAATATTATATATGATTTTTTGTAATTGAGAAATTACAGTTAATAAATATACATACATGCATAACATGTCAAATAAAATGATAAATGAAAAATAAGGTTATCGTTAAAATCAAAAGGAATTTCAATGGAATATTAAAAACACACCAAAAACACTGATATCAAGCTATGTCCATATATATCAACATATGCAATTACCCCGGCGGGTGTTTACGGGTTAAGGGATTGCTAAAAGCAGACAATGGGGGTGGTGAGCAAACATGTCGAAAGTTCGACGTTTCACCTCCGCGTGTTGTGTTCTGATCTGGGGTATCCTGTCTGTTAGTTATACAATACCCGTATACCCCGAGGGCGACCTAAGCCGCCCCCATTTGTTGAACTCTTGCTCTCCGCGCCATGGGTGGTGGTTAAAGGGTAGGGAATACGTTTTGATATTCCACTTCTCGTAATCTAATAGTGAGTCCTGGTTTGAGCTTTTGACAATAAGAAATCAAGGAGATGGGTCACTGGCTAATTAATATTATTCTATTATAGTATTTGAATCCTGATGACAAGCTCTTGACTACATTTAATTCCCGGCAATGGGTCACTGGCTATATTTGATATATACGGTCAGCAAGATATATTTACCATATTTGAATTTTGACTAAGAATTGCAATCCTTATTCTATTTTTCATTTATCTCATCTTATTTATCTTATATAAAAAAAAGTTACACACCTTCATTGATTTGAATTCTGTTCATCATTTTTCTGCAGTAGCATGGTCTATGTGTGAACAGCTAGTAATCAATGGTAGAGGTAACCTTAGTACCTGGTAAAAACATCGACTTAACCCAAATTTATGGAAAGTTCCTTTACTGTCATATATATGTTAAAAAGTGACTCACCACTAATACCACCACTACCATTACCACTACTACTACTACTACTGCTGCTGCTGCTACTACTACTTCTACTACTACTATTACTACTACTACTACTACTACTACTACTACTACTACTACTACTACTACTACTACTACTGCTACTGCTACTACTACTACTACTACTACTACTACTACTACTACTACTACTACTACTACTACTACTTCTACTACTGCTACTACTACTAGTACTACTGCTACTACTACTACTACTACTACTACTACTACTACTACTACTGCTACTGCTACTGCTAATGCTACTACTACTACTATGCCTATCGGTGCAATTTTTACGTTGGCTGACTCGAGGAAAACAGATTAAAAAAACACATCAAGCTGTGTTTAAGGTCACCTATGGGAAACATAGCCTCTGTACGTGGGCGTGGGTAGGTTATTCAATACCATGTTCCAAATGCTTTCCACAAGTATGGGTTTCATTTACAGATGGCCGAATCAGTTCAATCTAGAGCGTGTACGTCTTTAAACCGATAAACGCACCAAGTTCAACCCTGATCAGTCCGGGTGTCTGAACTGATGAAAGTACCAATGATTCAAGAACGTGCCGGTAACCAAACGTAGTCTTTCAGTATCTAATTTGATGCTATCATCACAATCCCTTCAAAATTCAGCCCTTTCGGTTGAGAAGTACTGCCTGATAGATCTCTTACATTAAATCTAACCTTAATTACTGAATTAGGTCCAATTTATCAAATTCTGAAATATAGAATGTTGAAAAGATAATCATAATCTGTGTGGCTTAAGATTTAGTCGATAAGCACACACGAAGAAGATTGGAGAAAAAACAACCATATAACATATTTCGATTCACCACTCGTACTAGGCATGTATACCTAGGCTTCATTAAAGGACCATGCATACCGCTATATTGTATGGTATTTAACCCTTATTATATTCTACTGCTAAATTGTTTTGTTCACCGGGTAGTCTTAACTTGACCAGATTAT
>OZ012694.1:33076302-33143802 GCA_963942565.1 Maea johnstoni | reverse complement strand
ACAGTGTAGTAGTAGTATTAGTAGTAGTAGTAAAACAACGATAATAATAATCACAATAATAATAATAATAATAATAATAATAATAATAATAATAATAATGATATTTTGCGGCTGTAGTACCAGTGGGAAAGGGAATCACTTTGGGGTATAACCTACAATTTCTGAAATAATATTTCCAGCCGAAACCATTCCCGGGTTACAAACCATATTCTTGTCATTATTCTATGGTGCTAAATTCAATTAGTGGAGGAGGAAAGTAGTTATCTTCTACATTCAGTCATCCACTATATTGTAAACTATTGTGTCGCATTTTTATTCACAAAACTGCATTTTACCAATACCTACCAAATACCTACTACTTTTGGTCCGACTCGGCGCACGTGAGAAAGTTGCCAATGACTTTATATATTAAATTAGGTTTGAGGTTTGGTGGTGGTTTTCGCTTGCTACGTCGGTTTTCTCCACCATTCACAACACAACTGACTGGTCACTTTGGCAATAAAGGTGACGAAAACAAAACTTGTAAAAAATGCATGTTTTACTATGTATCGAATAGAATGAAAACATTCGAGGGAAAATGAATATGACAGAAAAAGTGACGATAAACGAGAGTCCCATTCCTATGGAGTTTTATTCCCTCTCCGAATACTCGACCTCGTTTCCCGCAGCTGTTGGCGTGCCCCAGACATTCCTCGCCGTCACAAACAATCAGCCTAACTGCGGCGTATGTGTAAACCTACTAGTCTTGCTTAACCAACCTACAGGAGGTTTTCGTTAAAGAAATGGGCTACAGAGGGTTGCTAACTGCATGCCACATTGGGATGGTGGGATATTGAGATATATTACCTAAATGTTTTCTGTAATAAGCATTAGGGTAAGTAACCAGATAATTCAGTTAACCCTTCCAATGCTGAGGCTACTTTCACCCAAAGCACAAGGACGCACTGGCGACTTTTTTTTGGACCTGAACAATTCCTGGTCTTCAAATTCTGAGTAAATACTTTTATTTCAGTCATTTTGATAAACATCTGGTCACCTGATGACAATCTTCTGGTGGTGGACAATCTTCTCTTAACCCTTCCAATGCTGAGGCTACTTTCGTCCAAAGAACACGGATGCACATATTTTTGAAAACCAGCGTAACACTATCATGTTGGTATTCATTGTATAGGTTTGTTGAGTACTCTCAGATGAGTACCCATGTGCCAGGGTTTCAGTCATTTTCATGTTTTTTGTTTGCATCATTTTGCAGTGACCAAATTAGCCAACAGCAGCAAAAGGGTTAACTATCTTGATTATTATTTGTTATATTGCGAGGCATCCCTCTTTTTCAACATCATAGACCATAACACGATGGGATAGAACGCTCCTTGTCTCGATATACTGTATGTGGCTTTTCCTGAGAAGTAGTCCACGGGGTTCTTGGGAAAACTTTCTCGTTATTCGTTCTTTTGCAAACTTCGGTACCATAGTAATGAAGAAATTGTGATTTGGTGATTGTTTCAAAATTGAAAAGTGGAGGAGTAAAAGTGGCTAATTACCACACAATTACATTAAACCCAGTGCACAAAAATTAATTAGGATGCGATTAAGATGATAATCACATTTTTTGTTAATGCTCTGTATTTTTTAAAATACAACTTTGTAAAAGTCTTCATTTCGCACAGCTTTGGAAAAAGAAACTGTGATTTTATGTATGCATAGGTCGTGAGAAGAAAGGGCAAATAAGATACATGTCGTCAAAATATGTTGAGAAAGATCACATACTAGTAATCGTCGCAGTCAAGTGACCTCACCTTACACTGAATGAATGAATGAATAGTTGCTTAAAGGCACATCGGCACACATAGGCCATTTAGTGCTATAACATCTGAATAAAACAATGATCCATAGCAATGAATGAATACAAATGTTCACAAAACATTGAATAATTTCAGATCATAAGTAGTGCATACAAGATTGTATGAAAAGATACTAAATTCTTAAAAAATGTGTCACAATCGGTAAAGCAGGTTAACCTCATGTAAATAAGGTAAAATGCTAAACCAATATTCCGAAGTGTGTGCACAACAACTAATTGTGGACTGCAATTCCTGCAACATTGAGCCTAGGGCGTTTGTAGCCGTAGTATGTCTATGGATGAGGCAAACCAGCTTTAAACACCACAGTCAATATGACATCTGCACGGATTCAACAGGTTGAAATTCAATAAATGATGAAATACTACTGGTCATTTCTTTCAAACATTTGATACTGTTGTGGGAAATGATTTGAAAATGCATAGGGCGCCACCTTTTGGAAAGGTTATTAGTTAAAATTAATGAACGTAGCATTATTGGCGGGGCCATCAGGCCGCGCCTACCTGGGAAGCTGTTTTACGATGTTCATGGGCAGACGTCACGTGCTCTAAATCCTGAGGCCGGACTGAATATAATTCTCTATTCTGATTGGTTATAATATAAATGTTGCCTTTGCCGCGGAAAATCGTGCCTTCCTTATTTTAACTTAGCATGAAGTTTTCAAATATATAAAATAGTTTAAGCGGACATAAAGTATATTTTTCAGTATAGGAAGGAAAATTACTAAGAAAAAAATTACTGTGTGTATAGACTAGCGCCAGTCTCACAATCACGTCACGGATTAGGGACTGGTATCGCCCACCATCTATTGTTGGCGTGAAGCGGCTTATAGGACTGCCACTAGTCTACTTTGTGTATAGAATGAAATCAGGAGACTTCGTAACCAAACTGGTTCGTAACCAAACTGATGCGTACCCTAGTAGCTTCGCACCCAAGAGATTTCGAAGTCTCCAGCTTGCGCCTAGAATTCCGATATTTGTTTCATTTCTACAAAAATGATACAAATCTAGTCATTATAAATTATTTTCCTCTATAATGTTTATGTTCTTTATACATCCGGTTCCCTCACAAGTTCATAAATAACTTGGCCCCGCCTTTTGACTATTGATGCTTTGCATCTACAACCGTACTTGTAATTTCCGGAAGGCCATTTATAATTTGGAATGCTATGGAAATGCATATGCGCCATCTTTTGGTAAAGTCATCAGTTAAAATCCTGAACCTAGCATTGTTGTTTCATGTTGACTAACCACATCTACAGCGATCATAGAGGATGGTACCAGAGAGGTAAATACGAGGGAGATGAAGCAGGTGGCAAATGACCACACAGTCACATTAAACCCAATGCACAAAGATCAATAAGGAAAGTTGAGAATCACATTTTTTACTTTTTGCTGTGTCCAAATTTAAAAAAAGATTAGTGTGGAAATTTTGTAGAATGTGCCAAATAAGTGTTCTTGATAATAACTGTAAATTTATATATATTTATATATACACACACACACACACATATATATATATATATATATATATATATATATATATATATATATATATATATATATATATATATATATATATATGTGTGTGTGTATGTGTGTGTGTATATACTAGTATACTATATTTCGAGCAAATCTGCCCACGTTTGATAGCCAAATAGGTGTTTGAAGCGGCAATGTCTTGGTGAAATACAATATAGAGAAACTGGTCAAATCATCCCCTGTTTGTGTGCAAGCGTATGGGGGGGGGGGGGGGGGGGGGAGGGGGTTCTGTGTTATTGTGGCTCTTATTCTGCTCTTATTCTGCTCAGTAACAGTCACCATTGGTCTTAATATGAGGAAAAGGGTGTTGGCTTTATAGTGTGTAATAATCCACAAAATAACCTACATTAACAAATTGACCCCATTGACCCCATAAATGTAATCATCTTAAAAATATCAAGTGAGAACGGAAAACCCTTTGCAAATATTTATTGATATATTAGTACTTTCTCAGAATTTCTCCGGATATTACCTGTGAATGGTATGGCCTTTCGCATGAAGTATCTGGGACTATTCACCCCATGTACAATTTCGCCCCTGTCACTTTAGGACATCTCCCCATGATGATAGTAAAAAAACAAACATTCTAATTAGTGTACAAAATAAAAATAATTTAAACCCCAGAAGTGCAGTCCGACAAGACTAGCTTATCCATAGAAAACTGTTTTATAATACATTCCCTTCCTAAAAGTACCAGTCACGCGTATCAGTGTTTATCGGCTGAAAGACACACATACAGGGTAGCAAGAAACAAAACGAAACATAAAAATCAACAAAAAGTAACGCACAAAACACACAAAAACAAAACAACAAAAAAACACATAGAAAACAGGACATCCGGTATATTCTCGCATATTCTCAGGGTTTACTAAGTTCATGCATCTACCAAGCTAAACTACGTTATTACAAATGCATGTGACTGTTTTTTTTGTCCCATCCCGTTATTCTCCGTTTTAAAAGAGAGTATAAGGTATGGAAGTAAAAACAGTAAATCACTCGACTTATTCTTTTTTCCATCTGTTATGTTTTCCAAAACGCACTGATAACTGAAGGTGGATAGTCAGAACACTAAACTTGACAACCATACCCTAACAAGTTGTTAGGGCATGGTTACAGTAAACAAGCAACTTTTTAGGCCTAAATACATCACACTGCTGGCTAACTGAGATGACATCGATTACGACATCGAATTCAGAGTTTCAATATCAATTCTACTATTAAAGTGTGAACGGCCGGGGTGAACGGCTATATATATCTGACACCTTTTGACCAATCAGCGTCGAGCACAGCAGAGCAAGTGATACGGATGTTTATCTCATGATTGGCAAAATTCTAGGCTTTTGATTGGTCAATTGGCATGTGATATGAAGTTGTATTAACCGCGATGGTCTGACACATAGCCGTCCAACAGGCTTATTCAAAAACGCTATTCAGAAAAGTACCATCTATCAACTTTTGATGTCATGAGCTAACGGTCAGACGCGTTTGCAGAGGCTCCGCGAAAAATTGTGAATTTACAGTAAAACGACCAACTAAGAGACACCAAAATCTTTACATGAGAAGATAACAACGTAACAAACATCCGAACCAAGTTTCTAAGAAAAAACATCAGAAACTTAGGAGATATTACACAGTTTCGTCGAAGGACTTACAAGATAAGTACGGAACACCATAAGGAGTGATACACCGGAGGTACAAAAACAACATACAAAGACAATAATACCTCCACGGTAGAGTCGACGAAACACACCAAACAGAAACAAGAGCCGTAAAAAGACAAGAAAAAACATCTTGAGACTGACTTTGTAAGGTCAAAAATCTCAAAAAACGCATCGAAATAGTTTAGAGACTATGACCTAGAAACAAAAAGCGCGCGAAAACAGAATTAGCCAACCCCGTAGCTCAAAGCGACGTGTGAGAGATAAAAGGCGACACAACTCATGACTAGTCCCCAGTCTCATTGAGACAGCGACACAGACAACACGCGCACAGAGCAACAAACATGAACCCAAAAAGTAAGTCAGCCAAAAGTGAACTTTCCACAAACGGACTCGAGAAATGTGTATAAAACCTGACTCTCTTACGAACAGTTGCTAATACATGTGTAATCGTTTACAGGCACTGAACCACGGAACAGGGCGGAGGAAGCGGACGGACTTGTCCATGGGCCACACAACACACACCAAGAGCCAACAGCAGATGCAGTGAACGGCCTAGAGTGGACCCAACAAGGCGAACCGAAAGTGAAATTCCCGCAGGAATCCCCTAGGCGCGAAGAAGACACGAGTAGGGCGGCAGGCAACAGTACCCCTAGGCACTCAGAGTTGGCCGGCGAACAATATCAGATATACGCTCCGGTAACCCGGGGCAGACAAACGAGCGTGAACGCTCGCATAAGCTACCCAGGCCGAGTATTCTACGGTAGAGGAAGGGGAGTACGAAAGTCGACATACCCGAAAAGCTACTACCTACTTACACCCACAGAAGAACAAGCGTTCCAGAACGAATACGACCAGGGGGACAACCAACCAGAATACAAGAGAACGTGGGAGGACGTGCTCTACGACAGCTTCTATACTCATAGAACCTCCGACGAGCCAATCCCGCCACCGGCGGACACACGAGATAGAGGCGAAAATCTTACTCTAAAAGATATCGCACATGAGCTGGAATTCCCCCCGCTGAACCATCAACCGTGTGTGAACAGGCGAGAGAACAATCCGTACATAACACCACCGAATTATGTACAAACAAGGGAACCGCCCTACTACCGTACGCTGAGAGGAAATTACAAGAACTTTGACGTAACATACCAACGTCCTACTACCTCTACAGCGAGTTACGAGCAGAGCGGGTCTAGTCACCAGTCAAGTGTAAGTGACTGGCTCGACTTCACTCACGGCAGTTCCCCACCACACGAGATCTACAACGATTGCAGATACCCGGAGTACCCCCCTTGCGTCAACCTTGAACGGGGTCTACGAGACTACCATACCCAGCCAGAGAGGCCAGGACCACTGGGCACTTGTGGAGTGGATGGATCGATGCGATACCCGTTACCGAACCAGGACGTACAAGCCAGAATAAAAGACATTTACGCCCAGATCGAAACGCTCACCCAGGAGCTACGATACCTGAAGTCACTGTCACCAAAGAAGAAGAAGAGGCACGGATATAACTACTATAAATTCGACCCACGGAATTGGTGAGTACCCCCTTACTTATTTTGGCAGGTTAGGGTGCTGTCTAGATATGTGTACCTTTTAAGTTTACAGCAAAAGCTAGCTTTTTGAACTAAAACATACTGAAGAAAATCCAAGCCATTTTTCGTACATAAATGAGTACCTAGATGCTAAAAGGAGGACACAGATATCTTATATAGAGGGGCATAAATTTTGACCTAACGACACACCCGCACCTGACCATTTGTGTTAAGGGGTACTAGCCTACTACGTAGAACAAATATTACAAAAAGGAAAAGCGAGTGGAGGGTGATTAACGAAGACAACGAGTAGTTGTTAAAAACAGGCGTTTTAAGTTGCTATTAGTGTATCTACTGCCATATATAAAAGGATAAAATACTAAAATCCTTTTCAAAAAAAAAACAGCAAACATGGTTTGCTAAAAAAAAAACTACGAGTAGTAGCTATCATACATTTTTTTTGGGATACTTGAAACCCACAGTATTTTTGAGAGTTCAACTTAAAAACTACGGGCAGTATTTTTGGCTCGTTATACGGGATAGCTGAAAGCCACAGCACCCCGAAAACAGTGACACAACGACCATCGGCTAGAGAGCGATAAAAGGTCGTCAAGGTAACAGCACGGCTATCAGCTAGCGAGTGCACTTGAGTGACAGGCACGTGCCGGGAGTAATCAAAACAAACCTAGCACACCATAACAACGCATAGCAACGCAGTGGAGAGCTTGAACAAAATCAGAGCGAACACTCTGCGGTATTAAGCACTTCTATTTTAGTTTCTTTTCTTTGACTTCTCGCCGGATAAATAACACCCTCCACGAGCTTAACAGTGAGTGGGCAAAGCCACGAGACAACGCACTTGTTTTCTGATAGGGATTTGAGTGCCCACCCACACTCACACATTAGAGGTGATTTGCCTCAAAGGGATTGACAATTGTTTGTATACGGTGAAGAGTTGAATTGACAGCCTCAGGGAAACATTTCTGAAGAAACCTGCTATACTGGTGGATTGATACTTTTTTGAACTTGTCTATCCTATTGCCAACCTATACTACAGAAGGTTAAAGAAAACAGAATCGGTATTAGTTTAAACTTTTAGTATCTTAGTCTGCTGCAAAGGACTAATATTAGAAAAAAATACTTTAAGAAACGAACCATTCGAAATATACTGAACTTTTTTCTTTCTTACTAAGATGTTTCCTTGAGACTTAGATATATATAGCCGTACACCAATTGAAACCTGTTATACTGGTCGATCGACATTGTGTTTGAACTTGCTTCCTTTATGATACTTTGAAAAATACTCTAAAAATTGAACCGAATTAGATATACTGAAAAAATTCTCTTTTTCCTTTTACCATCAAAACATTTCCCTGTAACTTAGACAGATAGAGCCAGATATTGATTGAGCCATATACTAATTGAAACTTGTTATACTGGTTGATCGACATTGTGTTTGAACTTGCTTTCTTAAGATATTTTGAAAAATACTTTAAAAACTTGAACCATATTAGATATATTAAAAAAAAATTTTTTTTTTTTTGTTCTCTCTCTTCTTTTACCATCAAAACATTTCTGTAACTTAGATAGATAGAGCCAGATATTGTTTGAAAAGTGTGCGACTGACGGTTTGACACTGTGACTACTATATTGTCCACCATATAATATTGTTGCTTGAAGGAAATTCTACCAACTACACTTTGAAAATATTTAAAAAAAAATCGAAACACATTAGATATTTTGAAAAAAAAAAAAAAACTTTTTTCTTCCCTTTACTCCTACCATGAAAACATTTCATGTGGACTTAGTCAGATAGAGCCAGATACTGATTGAAACTTGTCAATGATTGATTGACACTGTGCTCGAACTTGCATATTGACACTGTGCTCGAACTTGTAGATTGAAATTTCTACCATACAATACATTTGCTTGAAGGAGATTTACTAAATATATTTTTTTTGAAAAATAACGTAAAAAATCGAACCATACTAGATATATTGAAAAAAAAATTTTTTTTTTGGTTCTTTCTTCCCTTTTTTATCATCAAAACACATAGACAGATAGAGCCAGACATTGATTGAACTGTGCCAGTGATTGATTGACATTGTGCTAGAACCTGTTTATTGTACTGTCTACCATATAATACGGTTACCTGAAAGAGAGTTTACTAACTATATTTTGAAAATACTTCAGAAAATCAAACCATATAATAGATATTGAAAATCTTTTTTTCTTCCATCCTTGTGATTTATACAGAAAGAGCCAGTTACGGTTTGAAACTTGTGCCACAGGTGGATTGATATTGTGATCGAGCGTGCTTATTGTATTGTCATCCATATAATACTGTTACCTGAAGGAGAGTTCGATATATTGTGACAGATATTACTTACTGGTGTGTATTGTATGAGCATACTCCTATCACCTATAACTGTAATACTCCCTGATATACCCAACCTAACAGCCTACTACAGCTCTGAAACAACTCAGTTGTATCAATAAGAGGGAATAATATACATCAAGTCTGAAAAAAATCAAACTTTGTCTTTTTCTTGTCTTACATAACACAACAATTTTCTGCTAATATTCTGCAACCCCTTCCTGAAATAACATACATAATACAACAATGAGCAAGAGAAAACCAGGGCAAACATCAGCGTCTCCCTACCCAACTAGAAACAGAACAGGGGATAAGAATAGTGTGACAGTGACTGACTTAGTAGAAGACATAATGGGAGATAGAGAAACAGACTTAGCCAATAGAACCGAAGACTTAGAACCCCAAAGCAGTGTCACATGGGGACTTCTTAAAGAAATGTTAACAAGTTTGAAAGACAGTATAAATGAGAATACCAATAACGCAATTGGAGCAGTTAAAACGGAAGTTTCACAAATCAAAACACAATTAATGAAATACAATGACAACTTGGAAGAGGTGCAGAATAGAGTGGGACAGGTTGAAGATAGAGTCGAACAACAGAGTGAAAACCTAGAGGAGGTACAAAACAGAGTGAGTGAAGTGGAAGACAAGGTAGAAGGGATTAAGGAACTAAGAGCAGAAATTGCAGCCTTAAAAAAGGAACAGGCTAGCACTAAGAAGGAAAGGGAAGCTGAGGCATGCCGTATCCGAAAAAATAACATCATAATAAACGGAATAGCAGGCACATCCAAAGAGCGGAAAGATGTAAGAAAAGCTTTCAATAAGTTTGTGCTAGAAGGCTTAGAACTAAGCCAAGAATGGCTCGATAACATAGAGATTGAGGAAATCTACAGATTTCCTTCAAAGAAGACAGAAGACCCATGGCCACTCTTCATAAAACTTTCTAAAATAAAGTACAAAGAAGATATGTACCGTGCAGCCCCAAATCTCAAAGGCAAAGGGTTCAACATGAGGAATGACTTGGCCCCCCACCTACTAGTTGAGCGAAACAAACTCCAGGCAGAATCCAGGAGGCTGAAAGGGGACCCACTAAACCTCAAAACAAAAATTAGAGACACAGCCACCAAAGTTTGGATGGAAATCCGCAAGAATGATAAAGATGAATGGAAACCTTGGGACGGAAAAACATAAGAATAAATGGTCATACAATTAGACAGCGGACCTCTGCGGCCTAGATGGCTACATAGGTACTGCACAGATAAAGGGGGGTCTGTTGGGGTTTAGTTATATTTTACAATATGGTAAGCTAATCATAGCAAGCAAAACTAAAAAGCTTACCATAATAAACCAATTTAGTTCTTCCATAAAATTCTCCAGAGACATGTCATACAATAAACACATACAGTATAGGACAACTCACCAAAAGAAAAGGCACGCATCTTAAAATAGGATCCCTAAATTGCAGAGGCTTATCTAATAAGGAAAAGAGAATGGACATTTTTGAGAAGCTTAACAAAGAAAATTATGACATAACGTTTCTACAAGATACTCACTGGGATGAACATGTAGACAAAACTGCTAGGCAGGAGTGGAATTACAATATAGTTAGTGCACCACTCACTACCCTATCAAGGGGAGTAGCCATACTGTTCAAAAACAGCTTCGAATTCACCCTAAAAAAACAGAATATAGACAAGAAGGGTAACTACAGTATAGTTGAAATAGAATTATCAAACAAACTTTGTCTACTATTGGGAAGTGTATACGGCCCAAATATAGACAACCAGGAATTCTATGAACTTTTAGAACAAAAAATCCTGGAATATAATAACCCACTGATAATCATAGGAGGGGATTGGAATGCCACTCTTAACTTTAAAAAAGACAACATAAACTATATTAATCACAATAACCCCAGAAATGTAAGGGCCATTAAAAAGATATGTAATAACTTGAACTTGGTAGACGGATGGAGAGTAAATAATGAGGATAGGAAAAAATTCACATGGAGCCAAGGGATAACAAACAAACAAGCACGACTGGATTATTTCCTAGTAAGTGAGGAACTCCTCTCTATAACAAAAAACTATAAAATAGGCAATAAGTACAGATCAGATCATAGCATTATATCAATGGAATTTGAAATATCTAAACATAAAAGAGGACCGGGAACATGGAAGTTCAACAATGAACTACTAAAAAACGAAGAATTTGTTAAATATATAAAGAAAGAAATAAACCACCATAAACAAATATATGCTGCGACACCTTATAGTCCAGATTATATAGAATCGAAAACACATGGTTTCGACATTATGATAGACGCATCTTTATTCTGGGAAACACTTTTGGTGACCCTAAGGGGTAAAATCATAAACTTTTCCAAAAAACTCAAACGTGAAAATAAGAAAAATGAAGAAAATTTGGAAAACAAAATATCCATCCTAAACAATAAAGTAAATACAGGAGAGTACAGTAAACAACTATATAATGAACTAATACAGAAAAATGAGGAATTGATAGGAATAAGAAAACAGGCCCTAAACGGTATGGTAATTAGATCCAGAGCCAACTGGCTAGAGTACGGCGAAAAGCCTAGTAAATTCTTTTTAAATTTGGAAACCAAAAATACAATAAATAAAAATATCTCAGAACTGCTAATAGATGGGAAAAAAATAACAGAGCAGGAACAAATAATAAAAGAAGTAAGGAACTTTTATAAAAGCCTATACAAAAAACAAGACATTAAAAATCAAACAGGGTATAACCCCAACTGCGAACCAATACAGATAAGCGAGATAGACAAAGAAAAATTAGAGCTACCAATAACAAAAGATGAATTAAACATAGCACTAAATAAATCAAAAAACAATAAATCCCCAGGCTTAGATGGGTATAGCCCAGAATTTTACAAATGTTTTTGGACCCAAATAGGAGATTTCTTTCTGGACTGTATAAACAATAATTTCAAAAATGGATATTTAACCGTCACACAGCTGCAGGGAGTAATAACATGTTTACCGAAGGGGGGGAAGGCAAGAAACCTATTAAACAATTGGAGACCAATTTCCCTCCTAAATACTTCCTATAAGCTTATATCCCTCTGCATAACCAACAGAATAAGGCCACTATTAAACAAAATAATTAGCCCTGAACAAAAGGGCTTTCTAGAAAACAGGTCCATAGCTGACTGCACTAGGATAATAAACGATATAATAGAGGAAACTGAAGCTCAGGACAAAAGTGGTCTTATTCTGCTGGTTGATTTCCAGAAAGCTTTTGACAGTTTGTCATGGAAATTCATTGAGGAAGCACTTACTAAATTTAATTTCGGACCAAACATGATAAAATGGATAAAAATGTTTCAACTTAATTCGAATTCAAGAATAATTCTAAATGGTCACCTGTCCGAACCCTTCTTGTTAGAAAGGGGCTGCCGCCAAGGCGACCCGATATCACCCTACATCTTCATCCTGTTCCGAGTTTTTAACCCTAGCTTTCAAAAATGACAAGAATGTCAAAGGAATTACCCTATACGATAAAGAAAACAAATTGTGTCAATACGCAGATGACACTTCAATCTTCTTAGAGGCCTCTGCAATTAATCTAGATAATAGCCTAAAGATATTGGAATGGTTTCACAGTAAGTCAGGTCTTAAAGTAAATATAACTAAAACAAAAGTTATACGCATAGGTAATATTAGAGAAACAGACCGTAGGTTTGGCCGAGAAAACAATCTCGACTGGGTTTACAAGTTTACTGCCCTAGGTATAGATTATGACATGAAGAATCTCGACAAAATAACAGAACTAAATATTACACCCAAGATAGAAAAAATGGAAAAAACCTTGAAATCATGGGGCTTTAGAAACATAACTCCCATAGGTAGAATAAACATACTAAAAAGCCTTGTCCTATCCCAAATCACACATATACTCCAAGCACTACCATCCCCAACAAAACCGCTACTAACAAAAATTGAAAACCTATGTATAGAATTTATATGGAGTGGTAAAAGGCACGAAGTGAAAAAAGATACTTTGTATAAAAACTATGAAAATGGTGGTTTGAAAATGTTGAATTTACGTGTCTTTGATTGTAGCTTAAAATTAACTTGGCTGAGAAAACTTTCAAAAACAGACCCAGACTGGAAGGAATTCCCATGTAAATACAAAATTGACAGACTTTTACTAACAGGAGAATCCTACCATAAAAAGGTGCTAGAAGGTACTAAAAACTATTTTTGGAAAAGTGTTGTAGAAGCATATATCAGCTGGTACAGAACTTTTAAATTGAATATTGAAATACCAATACAATTCCTTCCAATCTGGGGCAATACTAGGATCAATATTCCCTTTAATGCTAAATTGTTCACCTCAAACTTTTTATATATTCAGGATCTTTACAAAGAAGATGGGAACATGTTTAGCATCAAGGAGATAGAAAATAGAACAGGTGACAAAATACCATTTACAGTATATTTTGGTTTAAAAACATCAATACCTAGAGAGTGGAGAGAGTACATGTCTAATTTCAGAAGAAGTCTGGAGGTTTCTCAGCCTACAATAGTAAGTTGGATGACACGTGACAAAAAGGGAGGACAAAATCTAAGAAAGATTTGGGATATGGATAATACAAAAGAAATACCTATAGGGCAGAGTAAATGGAAAATTGAACTATCCCTATTAGATAATGTAAATTGGAAAGTATTATACACTATGGGAGAAAAATGTAAAGTCAACATCAGAAGCAAATATTTTCATTACCAGGTATTACACCGAACTATAATGACGAATAGAAAACTCCTACAGTTTAACTTGAGAGACAATGAAAACTGTGACTTCTGTGGCAATACAGAAACAATAACACACCTACTTTATGATTGTAACCATATTAATACAATTTGGGACCAGCTTATTCAATGGCTAAGACGATTTATAACGGACGAAATTCATACAGATAGAACATCTTTATTATTAGGCAATAACAAAAATACCATACTAGTCAATTACACTTTTATTATTCTGAAACATGAAGTATACAAATTTAAATGGAAACAGAAAGAATACAAATTAATTTACCTAAAAAGGACACTCAAAAACTGTATGAACATAGAACTGTATAATGGCAATATAACTGGTAAATACCAGAAGGTATTGGGGAAATGGTCCCCGTTAATGAATGAAATGCGATCGGTACATTGATCTATTCTGTCTGTGAAACCCTTTATTTCCAATATATATTTGTACAGTATTGTATGCACATGAATTTGACATGCCTATGGAGAATAAAATTTATAAAAAAAAGTTGTTAGGGCATGGTTACAGTAAACAAGCAACTTTTTAGGCCTAAATACATCACACTGCTGGCTAACTGAGATGACATCGATTACGACATCGAATTCAGAGTTTCAATATCAATTCTACTATTAAAGTGTGAACGGCCGGGGTGAACGGCTATATATATCTGACACCTTTTGACCAATCAGCGTCGAGCACAGCAGAGCAAGTGATACGGATGTTTATCTCATGATTGGCAAAATTCTAGGCTTTTGATTGGTCAATTGGCATGTGATATGAAGTTGTATTAACCGCTCAGAATCCTGTATCAACCTCCTAGTATTTGTATGTATGTATGTATGTTCATTTTTATTACCTGTGCAGAGGTCGAGGAGGCAATCATGAGATAAATTCGTTATCAACTGTTTTGGAGTATGATACAACTTATATCTCGCAATCAGAAGGCTGTATCACCCTCGGCTGCGCCTCGGGTGATACAGCCATCTGATTGCGAGATATAAGTTGTATCATACTCCAAAACAGTTGATAACTAATAGTATATCAATGTCTGCTTGCACACATGTAGTTGATATACGGTCTTGGCGCTCTTCTCTATATTAAATTCTACCAAAAGATTGTCGCTTCTAACATGCACTTTAGATATCAAATAATTATCAGTTTACGGAGTTGCTCGAAATTTGGCATTCATAGCTATATAACATTAAAGAGAGGGCGGAGTGTATCATAACATCCATTGTCTTCAGTTTGATTTCGTTGAGAAAGTTATATATATATATATATATATATATATATATATATATATATATATATATATATATATATATATATATATATATATAATATGTGTGTGTGTGTGTGTGTGTGTAAGGTGAAAAAACTCTTTTTCATTTTAGACAGAACCTTTAAGGTTCCAGGGGGGGTTCGAGGGGTTCGTCCGAACCCCCCCTGGCTGGTGAGTCATTTTGCACCACCACGCCACCTGTGGACAAACATCAAAACGAATTGTTTTTCCTGCTTCGGCCACCAGTTGCAATTTGCAAATCTGTCCACGTCTTTTGTTTCCCCAGGCCCTGAGTAGGCAACAGGCTGATTGGTGTCAGCCAGGTATAGGTCCGAGTGGATGAACACCCTGCTCGAGGGGATTATCTGCCGTGAATCGGCGGATACAGAATTACAGTCGAGGGGGGGGGGGGGGGGGGATTCTCAAACCTCAGATCACTTGATTCATTCCTTAGTCTTAGTCTTAACACCTTTTGAGGTGGCTTACCCCATTTGTATCTGAAGTGCAAAAATGGTCAAACAACTTTAGGCGTACCCTATTAAGTAGAGTATTATTTGTAAAAAGGTTGAATAGAAATGGTTCAGCCAAATTAGAAAAAAAGGAAATGTGTTGATTTCTGAGAATTCGACGAGCGCAGAGGGGAAATTTACTGAATGACTCTCATGACTGGTGTTTAGTCATATCACAAATGAAAGAGTCTGTCTCCAATTGAACCCCCCCCCCCAGATGCATGTATCGCAATTACGCTAACATCAATCAAGCATAGTGGGCAAAAGTTCTTCCCCTCATCCCCAGGGTGTTCACATTGTTAAACCTCTCCAAAAGGTAAAATATATTTCTTAAATGTTTGAAAATGCAAGAGGTCCGTTCAATCTTGCG
Organism: Maea johnstoni; assembly: GCA_963942565.1. Lineage (NCBI taxonomy): Eukaryota > Metazoa > Annelida > Polychaeta > Spionida > Magelonidae > Maea > Maea johnstoni. The sequence continues at coordinate 33,127,862 of OZ012694.1, read as the reverse complement.
ACCAAAAAATAGGACAATGTGGCCATCACCAAATTCGATTTTGCATATCATAATCTATAGGAAATATTGCGTTTCAATTAAGATTTTAAACTTACTCTATAATGTTTTGTTATATCTCGTATGAGATTTTTTTTTTTATCTCTTATGAAATTATTTTTAACTCTCTGCAGTTGACTCCTGGTGGTGTTTTCATAAATAATTGTGAGTGGCGCCACCAGTGTCACTTTTCGGAACTACATCGAACCCCCCCCTTCTCAAATCCTGGATCCGCCCCTGACCTTAGATCAGAGAGATGTAATTAAGTAATATACTTCCCTCCTTAGATGAAGAAAAGAATGGGTGTGTAGCGAGAGACAAATTACTATATATGCGCTATAGTGAAGTGTGTGACATGACAGGGGCTTCTGATCTGGCATCAGCTTGAGGTCACGAGGGAACAAGGACCAATCAGGACTCTCATACTATTTACATTACAGAGGAACCTTTGCGCCAGTGACCATCTGACCAATCGTAGTGCACGACTTCTGGGCTATTGGTTGAGGCTAGCCTGCTCATGTTGACGACCGGCCGGTTTCATATCCACTTGGTTTTATTTATCTAAGACAGAACTTCCAAAAGAAATGGTTTGAAATGATCTCAGCATAATTCGGTAAAAGAGGCACCCTTCACTCCGTATTGATCTTTCCTCCAGATTTGTGAAATTTGATGGTGCCCATCCATAATGATGGATTAGATGAATAAAAATAAGCTTCATTTAAGATTGAGTTGTGGATAGAATCTCCGGTTGAAAAAATGCCTGTTTTATTTTGGTTTTCATAAATGGCTTGTTTCTCCTATCTTATATCCTGCAGGGATCGCACTGTTGTGGGTTTAAGGTATTTCTCATCAAGTGACTCTCCAGACAATCAATACTTTCACTAATGTCAATCCATTGTTTTAATCACATTGTAGGATGGAAAAAAATGTTAATATAACCCTGTAAGCTACCTTAATTTTAACTTGGGCGATATGTTAAGCGGTGCGATTTTACTGTACAAAGTTCATGCTTCAGTTTGCATATGTCATTAGGACCCCAGGACCAGAGAAATACATCCCCTTGAACCGCAACGCCATAGGGATAGCATGCTAGCACCTAGGGCATGTGCGCCTCGGGTTACGCGGTGTAGCCTTGGTCACGTGATCTGATCTGTGCAATTAGCATGCAGCATCCTTTCTAGGTCAGATATAGTTGCCAAGGAGAAGGGAGGCAGCGACATTTGATGATGCATGGACAGTGCCCGATCCCGGTCTACTCATCTCAGCCCAGGACTGAATCCTATTTCTTTCCACTAAACGATGACAACCTGCAACTCTTGTTATCGACCTCAGAGCGGTCGTGAAGCAAGCCAGCATGGGTTTGTTTACAAACATCATGTGCGCAGTGCATCACGGGATCGAGTCCGCAAGTTATGATGACGTCACTGGGAAACACTACAAAATATTTGTGTAGCCTTCGAGATTGAAATCCGGTGGATGACAGGGATTTACATGGTTGTTTTCTCTGGAACACACTCTTTTTGATCTACTTTTCTTAGGATATGTCGGATTCAGAGGACGAGACACCGGATAAGCAACTAAAAATAGTAATCGTCGGAGATGGAGCCTCAGGAAAGGCGAGTGAAAGGGGGGCACCTGTTGTGAAACCCCTGTTGTCAGGATCAATCAATGTTTTATGATGTGATTGTGTTGTGATTGAATATTGGTGATAGCTTCGATACACATGTATAGTGTAGCTATGCTCATAAGGACCAGTGTCAGTGGTGAGCAGATGGGATCTACACTCACAAACTTGATGTTTATGTCTACAAGAAGCCATTCTCTTATTTTGGTGTTACCTAAGATTTAATAAAAACAAGTGGATATGAAACCAGCCAGTCAACCTAACCCCCCCCCATCTCACTGAGACCCGCGCCCGCCACGCTCATGGCGCTCTCCACGACCATGCGCCGATTTGAAGGTCGGCGTGAGAACGCCGTGTAGTCATGCCAAATCGCCGTTGTCCATGCTTTTGAAGTTTTGGCTTGCTGCCTGCGCCTGCGCAGAGCTGCTTTTTACTTTTACATGCTCGGATAAACGAACTAAGAGCGTAGCGCAAACGTGATAAACGTACTAAGAGCGTAGCGCAAACGTGATAAACGTAATGCCAACAAGATAAAGGCGTGCTACGAGCGTGCTACGTGCGTAGCCAAATCGTATGGAATGCAGTCAGAGCGTGTGGAGAGCGCGGTACAAGCTCAACACAAGCGTAGGCAGCGTAGCGCAATCGTGGTGCCAGCGTAGTACCATCGCCGTACGAGCGTAGTGTATCCTCTCCACGATGGTGCGAGATCGTGCGACGCTCTCCCTACGCTGTTAGTACGTCCTTTGCGCTCGTACGCAGCTTGCGCCACGCTGTTAGTGATCGCACTGCGCTGCTACTGCGCTTTAAAACAGCCACGATCGCCCTACGCTCATTTGATACATGCATCAAATTATCCCGCGCTCACTGCGCTCTTAGCGACCACACGGCGCTCTCACGGACACCACTACGCTCACCCGTGACTCTACTACGCTCTTCGGCGATTTGTCAACATTTTGTCAGATCGTGGAGAGCGTGGAGAGCGTAGGTCCCAGTGAGATGGGGGGGGGGGGGGGGGGGGGGGTAAACAACCAGAATAGCCCAAAAGTTACGTTCTGTGCGTTACATGTTGGTGCGCAGCTTTCTCTGGAGTGTAAACTATACAAGATCCCTCATGGGTTTTGTCTCCTAGTCGACGTCACATTGAGGCCAGATGCGAGACCCCGGGATGGCCAGGTCTTCACTCTATAGCACATAATAAGCCGCTTATAGTACAATTAGTCTCTCGCTACATATCCATTCTTTTATTCATCTGTGACATAATTGTATGGTTATGGTATATATGTATGGCCTTTACTCGCCTTTAAAAGTGAAACGTCGACTGCTGTGAATTCACCGTAGCAAAGGCCAATTTAAAACACAGCTTGGATCGGTGTCCTGAGGAAGGCCTCAGTACTAGACAAATCAGTAAAATGAAAAGTTGATGTTGAAAGAGACACAAACCAGTTCTAGGTCATAAGAGGCCATTTTTTTGGTGTTACTGGTTGTCAGGGTGTCTTAGCCAGGATTAGAAAAATGCCTGTCCAAAATAGCTATTCCAAAATTCCTGCCTGTCCAGATTTAGCTACTAATCTATGTACATCGAATCCTAAATACCAACTACAGTTGTACATTTAATACCTTATTGTGTCAAAAAAGCAAATTACACTTCAGCTACATGTCCTAAAAGATGGTTTATTAAGAAAATATATTTTTTATACCCCCAAGAAGTCAAAATTGAAATTTCTTTATAGAATTTTTTGCCTGTCCTAAAAGGAGGTTTTCAGTAAACTCTAACTGCCTGTCTCAAAGACAGGCAGGACTAGTCCATATTTAAATGTATTTGAATTGCATGGATTTCATTCTAGATATATTAAATTTAACCTTGATAATTTGGCCATCCTGTTTTAGGGATGATTTCTTTATTTTAGACTAATAGATTTATATGGGACATAAACCTGGAGCATAAATGTGTAATTACAGTGTGTATAACAGGTATGATAATTAATTCAAGATTCCGGCCATGTAGCGTTTTACTTGTTTTACTTGTCCCACAGATTTTTTGTCTGCTCTGCTTTAATAATTCTGCTACATTGTACTAATAATTCTGCTACCTTGTACTAATAAATATAACTATTACATAAGAGCTTTGTTGATAGTTTGAGTTTGTCACATCTCCCCTGACAACGATGAAGGGTAGCCTTGATGGCCCTTGAATGTGATTTCTTTTCGATCGGGATACAATTTTTGTTGCTAGTAGAGTCTGTATATTATGTAGGATATCTTGACTTGGAATTCATTCATATATATGTATATCTTATCTTTTTAGACATCACTTGCAACAAGATACTCACAAGAACAGTTTGGAAAACAATATAAACAAACAGTAGGACTGGATTTCTTCCTTAAAAGAATTGTTTTACCAGGTAGGTGTATAGGGGTAATGTATGAAAATGTCTTGATGTATTAAATCAGTTTTTGGAGAATTCGTGACCTAAAGGTGTTTGGCCTGTTTTGGGTTTAGCTATCCGCCTATATATATTCTCTAAATACATTTATTGATAAATTTGATTTTAACCTTTGTGAATCAAAATTTCAAAATTGTAATTTTCCCCACAAATGTCTGATGCCAAATTGTAATGGGGATTATTGGCCAAAATCCAGTACTTACAAGGTTTTTCATGTTTTACAATCTCATAAAGTTTTGGTCCACTATATTCTACTACCTGGTTGGCTACTAGGCTCCTAGTCATGTGACATAGCAAAATGAACCTTTATTTGAGCACAATTAGTCAATTGCCTATTTTTTTCGACCTATGTACCGTGGGGAGACTTAGATTAGTGAGCCAGACTCATCTTTTAAAAATGAATTTGATTATCTTGCATGCATATATGCAACCTTGATTCTCTAGGTTATGTTACCACAAATGCAGGTGTGGCAAAGGTATTAGGCCAGGTGTACACTTCATGGAGAATTGGGTCAAATTATGCTTGATGCAGAGGGCTGAACCTGCATATTAAGTTTCTAAATTAATTGTACATAATGGCCGGTGATTCCATCATTCCAGCTTGATTAACCTGTATATTGCGTAGGTAAATGATTAAGAGAAGAGAGTATGAAACAATAGCTCCCATGGTTACAGGATGTTGCCTAGGTATAACCTTGCTGGAATTTGAATTCTATCTCAAACCTATGCAGGCCTCGACGCTAACTAAAAAAGTTACTGGCCCTGTAGGACCAGTGACACCTAGGATATACTGGTCCTGCAAAAAAATTACTGGTCCTACAATTTTTTTCTTTTAGATGTCAATTATCTACAATTATGTATTAACATGACAAGAAAAAACATTGCATAACATGCAAAGACAACATTTATTTTTATTGCTATCTTCATATATTTAAAAAATTAACTTTTTTATGCATGTATGAATAGCCTGTACAAGAACAATGACTGAATGGATTTCAATATACTGTAGAAAGTGCACCATATCATTATCAGGCATTCAATGTGTTTCAAGATGTAATGAACATATCAGTACATGCATAACACATTTCAAAGGGTTGCCTGTGGTTGTCAGCCTCAGCGTCTTAACTCTGAAACCCTTCCTTAAACCACAATGATAGTTATACACATTACGGGCCACAAGGCTGTATCACAGTGTCAGGAACCAGTGTAGAAAAAGATTTGATGTTCTAGCTATCAACGTCATTTTACGACATGCCATTGACAGTTTGTGGCATGTCTTCCGAGGGCTTGGTACACATCGTCAAGATTCTCATAAGACACAGGTCCAGCACCCCTGACCAAGCACACAATGGTCAATGTGTATAATAATGTGACTTGTGATTGAATAGTATGTATTATCTCTCTTGTTGACCCACAGACAGCTACCACTAATGCCGTAATGGATGCCCATAGAAAGATAGATGCTCGCTCCCCGTGGAGTCAAATGCCAACACCTTGCCTTTCCAGCCTAAGCCTTTATCTTTATGGTCCAGCCTACAAATGTTTACTGTCCCTGTAGGACCAGTAGAGGTCTGTTTCTACTGGTCTGAAGCCGTTTTATGGAATTTTTACTGGCCATTGGCCAGCGGTTGACCGTTAGTGTCGAGCCCTGCTATGATTTTGACTATTCACCACAAACTGTATTTCCTGGGCTAACAATAACAAGGGTGAAGCACGCAATTGCTTGTTTATAAAATATTGTAGTGTGACCTCTTTTTTGAATGTCTTCATTTCATTCTTCCTGCACTTTTTCATCAAGATGAATGAAACATTTTAAACTAGTGATGTTGAACAATTTTCCATTAAAATTTGTATACATATACATACATTACTATTGAAGGTCAGTGCTCATCATTTAAGTAGCCTGTGGCTACTTAATTTTTAATAAATATATGTGATAGGGCTACTAAAACTTGGGAGTAGTAGCCTCGTAAAACATACATGTGTTAATCCCTTATATTGGCTGCTATCCATTTTATTGTGAGCTACTAATATTAATGACATCTAGGGCTTCAGGGATCCTCTTCAAATAAAGTTTATTATTATTATTATTATTATTATTATAATTATTATTATTACAGGTGAACTTGGATATGACGGACCACTGTATGACAGATTTTTGCATATGACGGACCATATGCTTGGTCCCAGTCTGATGCATATCAAGTATTCGTCATATGTATACGACGGATTTTGCATATATGACGGACCAATTTTCCTGGTCCCATTGAGTCCGTCATATCCAAGTTCACCTGTATTATTATTATTATCATCATCATTATTATTATTATTATTATTATTATTATTATTATTACTATCATTATTATTATTATTATTATTATTATTGATTTATTGTTACTATTCATTTATTATTAATTAATTATTATTATTATCAATTAATTAATCAATTATTATTATCATTATTATTATTGTATGTGCATGGTGAAACTATTAGACTAGTAGTCTAGATATTAACCAGCGGCTAATGAAATTCTTTAGAACTGTTGGGCCCTGAATTTGTTGAAGCTAATTTTTTCAATTCACATGACTATTCACACAATCCTCCAGCAATTGTATTATTGTGTTCCATCTGTTCATTTCACACTGTCGAAGGAGCAGGTCTGGGATACAGGAGGGCAGACACTGCTGGCTAAGACTTTGATTCAGGGCTCGAAATTGAGATTTTTTTCAGGGAGCCCAATTGCATCTTCTAAAACTACCTGGAGATGTTGTGTATAGAAACCAGTACATCTTTGGGCTCCCTGCAGAAATTTGAGGGAGCCGCAGGAGAATTCAAGGGAGCCCTTACCTCCCGGCATCCCCTAATTTCGAGCCCTGTTGATTGTATTATTATATTCTATGATTCTATCTGTTCAGTTCATTTCACATTTTAGGAGGAGTGCATTGTGCGCTGCAGGTCTGGGATATAGGAGGGCAGACGCTCGGGGGAAAGATGTTAGACAAATACATATATGGCGCAGATGTAAGTATTAACTGCAGTGAAACCTTTGAGATGTGATCTTATAAGTAAGTAAGTACTATAATCTGCCATGAGTCCCAGAAAGAGCGGTTTGGATATCACTTTTGTTTAAGTATTGTTCACAGATATCATTTATCAGAGTGCTTTAAGATGCTGATTAACCCAACTGAGAAAGACCACACTAATAATTTCCCTTGTAACTCAAAAATCCTGTATATTTACATTGTGGAGGGCACAACCTATAAAATAACTTGGATTGAAAGCCACTCCAAACCAGGGTAGGTAGAATTACAGGAAACAAATAATTTCTTAGGCCTTAGGAGTATTAACATCTCAGTTGGGCTTTTCTCAATGTATTAGCAATACATTTAAGTCACATAAATTGTGTTCGCAATAGCAGGTGTCCACATATATAAACATATATGTATATATAATGTATAAAAATATATAATGTATATAATATATATATATATATATATATATATATATATATATATATATATATATATATATATATATATATATATATATATATATATATATATATATATATATATATATATATATATATATGTTCATGTTTAGGAGATTTCACTGCACATATGTGGAGGGCTGATGGAAAACTTAGTTAATTGTACTTTGCATTAGAACTTGTTTGGTTTTTAGAACTAAAAAAATCTTGCCATAGAACTCGCAGTTGAAATAATGGTTATGTTGTAGAGGATTCAATTAATAAGATAAGGTCTTATGAACTGATTTTCTGTTATGCTAGTACTATGAGCATGATTTGAAAACTAAATAAGTTTTGGCAAAATACATGTAATTTAAAAAGTTTTCAACAAGGTTATGTTATTTAGTTCTAATGAGTGCGCTTAGCATATTCAGAGAGCTGTATTACAATTACAATTATTATTACAATTATTACAATTACTAATCAACATCTCTGGCATATTTCGTTATCTATTAGTTAACAGACATTTTAATACTCCAGATTGCCAATAGAGGGGGTACTATTGTATAAGAAATTCTAGTGCCCGTAAGTGATTAGATGAGCTACTAGTTTATCAGAAATTTTGATACCCCTATCTGCCACTAGAGGGGGTACAAGTCTACAAGAGTTCTAAACATATTTCATATTTTCAAGACTAATGGGTGCACACTATTCAGTTAAAAGTTAGAAAATTTTATAATATTGAGTTGAATATTTGGCATTGCATATTGATTATCTTTTTGTCCACTTTCAGGGAATTTTATTAGTTTATGATATAACAAATTATGCAAGTTTTGAAAACTTGGACGACTGGTTATCAACGATAAAGAAAGTTTATGAAGGTGAAGATAAAAAGCCCAATTTAGCCCTTGTAGGAAATAAAGGTGAGTTAATTTCTTAGCCCTTATACTGCTGGTGGCTGATTTGGCCTATGCAAAATGATGCAAAAGACAGCAAAAGTAGTTTGTATTAGCACTGTTAAAGGAGCAGCACCGTATAAATGTACAGATTATACCAGTACTGGACTTTACCGCATAATTCCAACGCTATGGACTACTAATTGCTATCGTTGTTTTCTAACTTTCTGTCTTTTCTTTTCTTTAAAACATGAAATCAAATCACATCATATCAAATTCAAAAATCAATAAAAATATATCAATAATAAAAAGAAAAAAAATCATATCAATGACAACCTTACAAAGACCCCAATTTTGATGTAAGTTGATTTTTGAAGTGGATATTTTCATTAATGAGACTTCCTTATTGTTTTTCAGCTGATTTAGAGCATATGCGAACAGTAAAAATAGACAAGCACCAAAAGTTCTCTCAAGATAACGGAATGTCAGCGCATTTTGTGTCTGCAAAAACTGGAGATACGGTAAGATTTTCTCACTTCATACAAGATCGCTCACACTGTTTTTCACACGACAATAATGATGTTCATTCTCGACAGCAATGATAGCCTGGTAGCAGGGGGATTGTAAAACAATTAGAGCTAGTAATATCTGGGCTATCTAGCCCTGCTGGGCAAAGGTTTATTAGTGAAGTGTTGTGTATGATATTTTTAGGGACAGAAACATATATAAACTTCGAGTGATAACCCCACAGTCATGACTATCTAATCATGCAAAAACGGCATGCAGGGCAAGCTGAACAAGCTCTCAACTTGCAATTCATGTTTTAAAGGTGACTGCAAAACAAGAGGTCTTATCAATTGTATCATGACAGCTTTATTTGGTACAGTGACCTATATCTCAATATCTGGTTAATATCTTTGCTCTATACTCACATTGTTGTCAATATAAGGATGGATCTGAGTCTCTGTGTAGTAATTTCATTCTGTGTAATGGGGGTCATTCTAACACATAGATAAATCTGCCTCATTAGTTTTAACCCTTATGTTTCTGGTGGCTAATTTGGCTAATTAAAAATGATGCAAAAACCTACAAAAAGACTGAAACCCTTGCACATGGGTACTCATATGAAAGTACTCAGCGAGAGCTATCCGATGAATACCAACATGACAGGGTTTAGATGATTTTCAAAAATCGATGCGTCTTTGTGCTTTGGATGAAAGCAGCGTCAGCATTGGAAGGGTTTAACTAAACAAAGGAACAGTGACAATTCTGAGCAAGAAAAGCAAAATTTAGATTTGTAAGGGGGGTTTCATTGAATCCCTTGAACCCCATGTATCCACAACTGTGACAGGTATTCAGCTGTATGCCTAAGTGTTTCCCTTACTCCCGTAACTAATCTTTAAACCACATAATGTCAGTAAATGTTGAATTGTACATAAAGTCAAATGCGATACTCGCCCTTGAACCAAATCAAACACAATCTGATGACAGTATCAACATCAAGTGAGATTTAACTGTAATTTATTGGTGTGAGAAGTTCTGGCTACACACCTTGTTTACAAACTTTACAATAGGTATTTAGATTCATGCCCTCACCTTTCACTTGCTCTTCTATACTCTCTAGAACATACAATGTCAGTAAATATTGAATTAAGAATAGTATTAACCCTAATGCTGCGGGTGTCTTATTTGGCCAAAAACGATGCAATTTTCTTTATTAAATGACTGAAAGTCTGGCTCATAGGTACTCATCTGAGAGTACTCAGTGAGAGTTATCTAATGAATACCAACACGACAAGTTTTAGATGGTTAGCAAAAAACTTTGCATCCTTTTGCTTTGGACGAAAGTAGTGTTAGCATTGGAAGGGTTAAACACACAACTTGAATCAAGTCAAATAAAGTCTGATGACACTGTCAGTAGCAGTAGAGATTGAACCAGAGCACTTGTATGCATTAAGAACTTAGACTGGAAGACTGGCACGCAACATGTTAAAACCTGTTCTTTTGAGTAACTTTTCCTGAAGGCTTGATATCTCTAGGACCAAGAATTAATTGGTCTGACCAAAGTGACGAGGAATTGCTAAACATCTTTGTTAATCTCATTATGTTAAACCAGAAATGTTTTCTCAGCTAAACCAAGCCTGATGATTTTGGTAATATGTTTCAGGCTGAAGTATTTTAAGGAAAATATTTTAAGGAGAAATATTAATCAGAACTCTACCAACAATTCTCCTTCAAATATTTTGTAAAATAATTCTTAGTTCCAAAGTTACTGTCAAAAGTATCAAAGATGCAGACAACATTTTCTAGAGGAGCTTATAAGCAGGAATGTGTCATTTACAGAATACATTGACTGTTAGTGCTGCCAACAGTAGTTGAAGGAATGTCATAGATATCTGTTGTGCGTTATTTGGTTGTTTTTCCAGTATGAAGTGTTTGGTGGTAGAAAGAGTCCCATTATTGGGAGCGGGTTCCAGGCCCAGCAGTTGACACATCAGGGGGTAGATGTCCACTTGGTTGAAGGGCGGGGTCGTGTAGTTGACCTTGAGGTCGGGTCCGTGAGCGAGGAAGATTGGTCTCATGGACATGAGGCGGTTGTCCCAGCCGTGAGTCCCCTTCATAGGCCACAGCTGGTTCGGCAGCTGGAAAAACAAATGAAATCATATTGTATAATGAGGACATTTCTAGAAAATAATTAAGGCCTAAAAAAAAAGTTGTTTGTTTCCTGTAACCCTACCCTAACAATTTATTTTAAAAAAAATCCCTACCCTAGAGTGTTTTCGGCCCTCCCAACTCCCAATCAACGTAAAGCATGCATAAAACACATTTTTGACCAAAAAAATAATGCAAAATATTGTTTTTACCGAACTACCTACCCTATTTTCTTTCAGACCGTTACAGGAAACAAACAATATTTTTTTCTTAGGCTTATGTGTATTAACCCATTATATGCATATGTAATGTACACAGAGTTTAAAAACTTTGAATACAACTAATATTTTTAGAGAATATTTGAAAGTAGTTGAGGGTTTATTGTTAAACTCAGCAGGAAAAAAACTAAATACTCAACCAAGGTTCATATGCTGTGTGCGGTTTTGATTTGGAGTGCTAAAAGATTCACTTTACAGCCCTGCTGGAGGATATTTGTGCTACTTAAAATTTGTGCATTCATGCGCTCAAACTATATATTTATTACTTTGTAGATATTCATTTGAAGGGTGTTATTTTGGCGCTATTATAGGGAGCACAAAAATAGCGATAATTAAATGCCTGTAAAATGTACCAGTTGTACAATACTTACAGGAGAGATAAGCCAGCCCTCTTTAGCCACCACCACCACTGGCAGAATCCTGCGATTATGTTTATAATGCCAGAAGTCAGGGATATCCTCCTTCAGATAGACCTCGTAGTGAGGGTTCTTGCCTTTCAGGGCATTATACAACTGAAAGCAAAAAGCAATAGGTTGATGAGCTTGAAAATGTCTAGTAGTGATAGGAATCGGCTCAGATTTTCATGATCGATCATGATCAACGATCGATCATAATCGGTTGCGCGTGCTTTCATCCCAGCAGCATTTATTAGCTCGCACTCTCTGCCAATACGTACTACATTAGTACACATGGAATGTGTTTTCATCAAAGTTTTCATTGTTGGGTTTGTGAGATATGATGTCCAAGATGGCCTTGCGTATGGTAAACAATGTGTCATATAGTTGGGGTGAGATTTTCCTGTGTTTTCATCGCTGTATATGCCTGCAAGATGCAGCAGTGACTATACTGTAATCATCTGACAATATATCCGCCGCTAAGTAAGTAATATTTTGGATATTTTCGGGTACTGTTTTGGGCGAAAAACATAGGCAAAATACGCCAAGGATTCAGGAAGTCATTTCAGCCATTTCGCTGTTTAATTCGATCATAGTCGATACCAAATTTTGGGATCTATTGATCGAAATAGAAGCCCTTTCAATCCGAGCCTCAATTTTAATCCATCATTGGGTTATCATTATTGTCTAGTGAACTCATTGCCAAAAGTATTTTTTCTTTATAATAACCCATTCACACCCACAGTTTTTTTCATTACAGTAAGTATATGCTACTCTCATACTCTTAAAAATAACTTGAGAACTAAGTGAAAATTCTCAAACTTTTGAACAAGAATTGTAGTGTTGCTTCTGATGAACATTTCTCCTTCAAATGTTTTCCAATAAAGTGCTTAGTAAGTAAAATATTTTCAAAATTGTCAAATAGCCATGGATGCTTGTAAGCCTACTCTGTTTTATCGATAAGTACCTTATTTGGGGCTTAAAAATGTTGTTAAAACCACCTGGTCTTAGCCCTCATCACCCTGAAGTTCTTTAGAAGCTATCAGTTTTACCTGTTGAAATTGTGTTTGGCAGGTTTGAACTTTGACCCAAAGTATCCAAATATTCCCCTGCAGCACATGGATTTGTGCAATAATAGTAAATTACCTTAAAAATATAGCCCACTGTAGAATTATTTCAAAAGAAAGTATAGTCTAGGATTGTATAGCACTGAAGAAATCAGGGAAGTTGTGTATTTATTAACCTTGAGCACGCTGAAGTTAAGGAATGAATAGTATTTCACTTGCATCCGCAAGTTAGATACAGTGGAGCTAATTAGGTAATTACGTGTACTCCATTCAGCATTTTAAATCGAAGTATAATCAAATCCAGGGTTGTATGACACAAAAGTGATCAGGGAAGTTGTGTATTAATTTACCCTGAGGATGCTGAAGTTTATGAATAAAAAGTATTTAATTTGCATCCGCAAGTTAAATACAGTGGAGCAAATTATGTCATATCCTCTTCTACAGAGGTAGGCCTCCATTCAGCATTTTAAGTCCTTACGGCTCAGGACCTGCGCAACTTTAAATAGGGTGTTTTTTTGATATGTGAAAGCTGAAAAGGTTTGCTACTTATTCCTTCGACTTCGAACTCTCAGCTAGAGATACAAATGACAAAAAAGGACTTTTTAAAAAGCTGCCTACTAGAAGAGAGGACTCCTGAGGTGCACTTTAACTGGGCCGTAGACAGCTTTCTGAAATCACCATACTTCTCATTTGTTGTCTTGACACAACCTCCATTATTAAACATTGATCTTACAAAGCTTTAATTTTACTATATTATATTTATTGAAAAGATTCTTGGGCACAATGTATATGAATTAATTTTTGATATCTGCTCTAATTATTTCTTAATCAGACTTCAAAAATGAAAAAAAAAGTATAATTTTAGAAAAGAAATATTGATCATGACTTTAACTTGCTCTCGATTCCTCCTGGAACAAAAATGTTAAAAAAAAAATTACTATGTGCCCAAAGATGTTTTCTATGAAATATTTTAACATCAACTATGTTACACTTTTCATGAAGCCAGGAGTTTGTTTGCAACCACATATGTATTAGAAATCCACATCTCTGTCTTTCAGCCCCATTTCTGGAAAATTGTCATTATTTCGCAATCGTGATAGGTTAAGAATATTTGACCGTTTCAGAATCTCAGCTTTCATAAAAATATAGTTTATTGGGGTTTTCTTGTACATAGACCAAGGTATTGGTCAATCTTGACATGAAAGTCAAGCTTGAAGAATGAGAGGTCCCCAGCCCCCTGAATCAGACTATTCTAGATATGTAAACAACAAACACATCTGACCGCCTGACAAGCATACTGCTTGGGTATGATAAAAATATATACACTAAATATAAATCTATCGCAGCCTGCAATCTAGCTAGAATGTGCTTCGTTCAACTCACTCACCTCCATGGTTTTATTTTCCTTTGGCAATAAGTTACTGATGGCTCCGTTGTCTCCAATCTCCTCCACCAGATTCTCTATATCTGCGATCTCCGAGAGCGTGATGATCTGATTGGACGGACTCTCGTGCATACCGTGATCGCTGGTAACGATCAGGTTTACAGTGTCCCATAGCTTATAGCGTTTCATCTCTGCGATGATGTAACCCAGAAGTGTGTCCATTTCAGCAACTTTGGCTCTGATTTCTGGAGAATTCGGACCGTATGTATGACCAGTAGCATCGGGTTCATGAAAGTACAAACAGGCGATATTGACATCATGGTCTGTAAACCAACTCATAACTTGGTCAACACGAGATTCAAAAGGGACTGATTTATTATACTTTGTCCAGAAATTTGGAAGCTCGCCGTGAATTTCTACCTCGCTCCCCGCCCAGAAATAACTCGCGCTGCGCTTGTTTTGGAGTTTGGCGGTTACCCAGATAGGTTCACCTCCGTTCCACCATTTTGGATCCTTACTAAGCTTGGTGAAGTGCTCTTTGTAATCAGGGTCCCACATACTGTTACTTACTATACCATGACTCTCCTCATATAAACCTGAAAGTAGAGAGATAAAAAATATGAGAAGTGCTTACAGGGTTCTCATAAACATGTATAACTGTAAACCGTGTTAATATTGCGGCAGTTTAATTAATGCATACTTTGCGCACCCATGGAGTCTGTATTTATTAAACTGTGAACTATTATTTGTATTATTTGGATATTGGATCCCTATCCTGTTCGTGGCTGGTGACGAAATAAAGATTGCACTTGCCTATAATACTGGTAGCATCTAGCATCCCCAAGGGGCTGGCCAGCTTGAATACAGCAGCACCACCCTCCCCAAAAGCCAGGTAGGTTGCATACCCTTGGCCCCCTCACACGGCTTGAGCTGGAGTTTATCGGTGCGCAATAATTAAACTGCTCATCAAAGGCAGTTATCTGCTGAGCGCATTATTTTATATGCGCAATATCAACACGGTATACAGTATTTAGAGAATGTCGAGTATTTCTGTGCACTATCCTCTGAAAACCCATGTTGAAGTAAGCATTTTCTAATAAATGCATAAGGGATTGGTATCGGTATTCGATACAATACAAACTTTGAATAGGAAAAAGTACCGTATCTTTTAAGATTTGTTATATCAATACTGCTTAACAATACAAAATTGACCTAACTGCTACCTGGATATCCCACCTTCGACATGAAGGCAGTTTGCTGTTTATTCACAAAATGTTTCAAGTTCACAGTGCAAAATCTAACAAAATTAAATCTCTGAGAGGGAATAAGTATTATTAAGAATATCATTAAGGTATTGTATCATTAAGCAAATATCAATATCAAATAGTATCCCAAAAATCTTAGAGCTGCCAATCACTAGAATGCATGAAATTGACATTTTTAGAAATTGCTGACCACAATATATTTGGACATATTTTTACATGCATGTTATTTATTGAAGAGCATCCAACAACATTTAACACTTACACTTACCGGCAACTAAAGAATGAGTAGCAACTCCTAAATAGATCCCTAACATCACATTTAAAACCATTAAATTATAGATCCAGAACCCAAATAAAACAATGTACCAATGGTTTCCACAGTGCTTTCCAATCTCACAATCATATCTTTTCTCCTACACAACAACCCTTCTCTCTGACACAAACAAAACTTGCTCAAAATTAATAATTTTTTCAAACCAGGGTTCGACTTTCCCAGGGGCCCCTAGATTTTTCAGACTTAGGGGCCCAAAATAGTATGCATATTAACCAGAAGTGTCAGACCCTGCAAACATATGATCAAAATATATTTATATCGCACTATTACCCATGCAATCTTCCACCAAATTCCTAGGTCAACATTCAACCATTTGATGAAAAATAAACACTAGAAGTTGAGAGACCTTACCAATGCTTTGATGTTGTTGTTTTTCTCTTTTTTTTGAGACATGCACACAGCACTCTAAATGTCCCCTGGCTATTTTATACAGGATGAACCACTGCCAACCTGAACCCAGAGAAAAAACTTTCCAGCGTGACTTAAACAGCGAGCGGTCATATATTTTTCTGAAAATTGTTTTTGTTTAAGAGTTATCACTAAATAGTCAGGGGGATTTGAGCGCTACTGGTGTCAATGGGTTAGACTAGCCTAACACATATACCTTTCAACCTTTATTAATCTAAATATCTGCATTTCTAGGGTATATTTATTCAGATGACACCAGAAAGAGACATGATATGCATGGAGTTAGTGTCAGTCAGTAGGTACAAACATAATGCTAAGAGTCAGAATCAGTAAAAAGTCACAAATACTCTTATTAACCCTTATGCTGCTGTTGGCTAATTTTGCCAATACAAAATGATGCAAAAAAGCTGAAAAATGACTGAAACCCTCGCACATGGGTACACATCTGAGAGTACTTGGTGAGAGCTATCAAATGAATACCAACATGACATGGTTTAAATGTTTTTCAAAAATCTTTGTGTCTGTGTGCTTTGGACGAAAGTAGCCTCTGCATTGGAAGCGTTAAAGATAAACCCCAATGGCAGTCCCAGACTGAAGTGACTTGTTGTATAAACCTACCTGTAACTATAGTGTAGTGACTGGGAAATGTCCTGGTGATGAATGTTCCATTGATGTAGGGGGCCTTCACCCCCTTCGATGCCAGGTAGTCAAAGTTTGGCGTATTGACTTTATCGAGGTAATCATATCGGAATCCATCGTAGGAGATGAGTAGCAGTTTATCGCTGTAGGCTGCGGCATGTGTTCCTGGAGCGAGAGCTGCTATTGCTATCGCGGTCACCAGGATCAGGAGGCTGACCCTGCTTGCTACCTCCATTGCGGAGCAGATCCTGTTAACTTATGGATGCTCTCGATCAAATCAGTGTCATTAACACACACAGGCACAGAAGCCAAGGTTGTGCACCCAGATATCTATATGGGTCAGACAAACAGAGATATATGACACTGGTTGCAGTACAAATAGCAGTATGTGTGTGTATGTCTATGTGTGTGTGTGTGTGGAGAGAGGTGCACAGAATACATGCTCTGCGCATACCTAATAGCTGGACAAAAGGGCCCAGTGGCTGAAGTGTGGCACACGCCTGTGGGGATTAACCTGTGCCAGGTGTATGGGGTATGACAAGAAAAGGGGCAAGAGATTACCTCTCTGTGCTGTCCAGAGAGTTCCTGCTGGCTTAACGCTTATGCTGGTGGCGGATTTGGCCAATCAAAGGACTGAAACCCTGGCAAATGGGTACTCATCTGAGAGAACTCAATGAGAGCTATCCAATAAATACCAACATGACAGGGTTTAGATGATTTTCAAATATGTTTGTGTCCTTGTTCTTTTGATGAAAGTAGACTTAGCATTGGATGGGTTAAGGCTATCAGGGTGGACAATAAAAGTGTGCACTAATGTGAAGCTTAGGGATGTGAATATGGGCTTAGATTTTGAACTAAACAAGTGCTGTGCATGGGGTCAGATAGTTGCTATGATACTCTCAGGCACAGTACTATACTGGGTTACTTATATACAGTCCCTGAATAGTTAGCATTCACTTAATGTGAGTTGACCAACCGTTGTGGGATAGCAACTATCTGACCCCCATGCACAGCACATGTTTTAAGTTCAAAGTAATCTTTTAAGCCTACATTTACATCCCCAAGCTTCATAATAATGCATACTTAAGAAAAGCGATGGCACCATAAGGACCACGAGACACTATTTCTAAAAATATAGACTAAAACTCTCCAAATTTGAAAAAAGACACCTTTCAAGCCCATCCTTAAAGAGAAGCCAACCATAGCAGAACCATATAGAGTATATAGGCAGAGGCCACAATTTTGGTAATACACCCTTCCAATGCTGTCTCAGGCTACTTTCAGCCAAAGCACAAGGATGCAGAAATGTTTGAAAACCATCTAAAGCCTGTCATATTGGTATTCATTGGATAGCTCTTGCTGAGTTCTTTCAGATGAGTACCCATATGCCAGGGTTTCGGTCATTTTTCAGTTTCTTGCATCCTTCTGTATTGGCCAAAGTAGCCACCAGCAGCATAAGGGTTAACCCTGACCAGAGATCTCAAAAACTGTGTCAATATATAGAATATGCCTGATGCAGCCCAATTATTACTTACTTTCCAGAGATATCTGCAAGCTGATGTGACTAGCATTCGTTTCCTCTTGTGTCTGAGAAACGTAGATGCATGCAACTTGTGCATGAAAAAATATTAGAATCATGGTGAGAAACGGCCTCCTCAAAATGTTCAGAGATTTTCCTCATGCCTCACTAGTTAGGAAGTTTTTTGCCAAAAAAACAAACAAAACATGTCGCCTGCGCTATTGGCCTAGTCAAATTGTATGCTACTTGGTTCCTTATGGGTAACATTCTCTAAACTAACCTGCCTCCCAGGCCATATTTAGATGCCATCCCTTGTGGATAGATGGCACTGTGCTATACTGGCGAGGGTAGTTGGAATTATACCAGTACAACCCCCTTATATGGCATTTGTGTGACATAAATGACCACCAGTAGGCAACAAGCCCTTATATAGTTCAGATGTAGGCATAGTTTCATATATAATGTGGTAATGCCTATTAGTTAGGCTACCAGTTAACTTATCGGGTAAATTTTTGAAAATAAGGTCATTATAAAAAATTATAGTCAAATAAAAACATGGCAGAAGAAAAATGATTTAAACCTCATAAGCTTCCTTAACCCTTGAATGCTCACAGCGGCCAAAAGCAGCCAGAAAACTTTCTGCCAAAAGAATATTTTGAAAAGGAGGAGAAATGTTCATCAGATCATTACTGACAATTTTCATTAAATATTTTGTAAAATCATACTCAATTTCCAAGATATTGTCAAAAATATCAAAGATCCAGACAAAACCGTTAAGAGTAACTCTTAGGTATTAATGGGTTAATAAGCTGTAACACTCCATCTACCCCTTTCTTTCCAAATGCATCATCAAGCTGAATTGACTTCCTTCCTTTTAATTAAACCTCGTCCTGCTGAAACCAGAAATATCCGGGTGACACTAACTGACCTTCCGTGCGTAGCCAGGAAATATCCTAATGCACTTGATGACCTGTAAATGACCATCCGGCTGGGTTTGTCTATAGGACCCCTCTACATGGTCCAAAGCAACTCCACTTTAAACACCCCCCTTAGACCTTCATTTTGATATATGGTGAGATGAGGGTAAATCCTTATAATTTATGTTGTGCCCCTGAAATCCTCAATGGCCAATTTGGTCTCGGGACCAAAAACAATGCGGTTGTCAGGGTAGGTTTCATTGAACAATGTGTTCAGGGCTTCGCAATGGGTCCTATGGTAATTGGTTTGTCGAGACCAGTCCATGTTCTATTCATCTAAGGTACTATCATTTTGAGAATTGGCTTTTTAGAAAAATCCAGTGATTTTCTGCATGCTCACCCTTTGTCTCTTGAGTTTAGTGAGTTTTATGAGATTGATTTATATCTTCTCCACCTAACGTGCGGACGCGGGCACCCTGTCTCCGCATAACATTGCGTGTCCTGGCAAAACATTACACCCTCAATCCTATATTTCACCTCTTGAATTGAGTCTTTCTGGTTTGGTGTCATACCTTGTGTATAGAGGGCACTGCAGTGAGCTAGGTTGGCTGGTTAACCCATTTATGCTAAAAGCAGTCTGATAATTTAGATGAAATCTTGCAGGGAAAAACATAAATGGGAAAACATTTGATGTAGTTATGCCAATCAGAACAAGAACACTACTGGCAACTTTCCTTCAAATCGTTTGTGAAACATTCTCAATTCCATAGTTATTATCAAATTCATCATAGATTTAACCCTTATACTGCTGGTGGCTAATTTGGCCAATACAAAATTACGCAAAAAACCCTGAAAAATGACAACCTTGGCGTATGGATACTCATTGGAGAGTACTCAACAAGAGCTATCCAACGAGTACCAACATGACAGGGTTTAGATGGATTTTAGAAATCATTGCATGCTTGTGCTTTGGATGAAAGTAGCCTCAGTATTATAATTGGAAGGGATAACCTGCCTCCCAAGCCAGATAAGTATGTCAGACCCTGTGTATAGAGGGCACTGCGGTGAGCTAGGTTGGCTGGTTAACCCATTAATGCTAAAAGCAGTCTGATAATTTTGACCAAATCTTGCAGGGAAAAACATGAATGGGAAAACATTTGATGAAGCTATGCCAACCGGAACACTACAAGCAACTTATCTTTGGTTCGTCTAACACGCAGCTGGTTCGTCTAACACGCAGCTGGTTCGTCTAACACGCAGCTTGACCAGCACTGGAAACTGTTTCAATACATAGAAATAGCTTGACCATGACTGGAAACTGCCATGGCATGCTGTACACATATTTTTTCCTGGGGAATTAAACATTACTTGTAAAGCATTTCATTATATGTGTATTGTTATGCAACAACATGACATTTAATAGTTAAGTTATTTTTTCTATCTTTTTGCTGTTTTCTATATAAAAAAGGATTTGTAACTATATTTATGGAAATATATATTGCAGAGCCTTGATATTTCAAACATTGGTGTTTGTTATATTTGTGCCTTGTTCCATAGGCTATACTGTGGGGAGAAGATAACATGACTCATTTTGTGAGACAGGGGTGTTGTCCTGACAGTTTGGTTTATGAAGACTCTCCAGGAGAGCGACGTTATCTCTGTATACACTTCATGTTACAATGTAGTGTAAATATATTATATTATTTTTTTTGGGAACAAAATTCGAAATGTTTTCCTGCTTGCTTATGTACTCGGTCTATTAATAGACTCAACACACTAGATGGGAGATAGCATCCGGATAGTCTCTGCAAACGTAAGGGGTATCCGACAGCCCCTGAAGAGAGTTGATATCTGGAACAAATTAATTGAACTGAAAGCCAATATTGTTCTACTACAGGAGACACACTTAGTGAAAAGGGATTTAAATGATGTCAGAAAGGAGTGGAATATAGATTTTTTTTTGTCAGACTATAATACTAACAGCAGAGGTGTGGCAATACTAATACAACGTAACTTTGAATATAACATAACCAACACATATTCTGACAAAACTGGTAGGTACCTAATAATGTCGATGGATATTGCAGACAAATTTTCTATCACCATAGTAAATATCTATGGCCCTAACCATGATGACCCTGAACTTTTAAAAGAACTCTTTGATAAATCGGAAGATTTTCAATCTGACTTCTTGATTTATGCTGGTGACTGGAATGTGGCATTGGAAGAAAATGACAGATACAATTACAAATGTGAAAGAAATAGTAAAAATATTTCTCTTATTAAACAACAAATGATGGAAAAGAATCTCATAGACATCTGGAGATTACAAAATCCAAATGAGAAAAGATTCACTTGGGGAACTAAAAAACCCTACAAAAGAGGAAGATTGGATTTTTTTCTTATAAGCAATGACTCATTGGGTATGGTGCCCACTTCCAATATACATTCCAATTACAGAAGTGATCACAGCATGATTTCGCTAGATCTAAGATTAAGCAATAATCAAAGAGGAAGAGGCAGCTGGAAGTTCAATAATAACCTTTTAAAAAACAAAGATTTCGTCAAATTGATCAAGGACGAAATACAAAACATAAAGCATGTTTATGCTTTACCTGTTTACAGACCTGAAATGGTTGACATATTAAACGAAAACCAGCTGGAATTAATGATTTCTGATTCACTCTTCCTTGATGTCATGCTGTGTCAACTGAGAGGAAACATAATTTCCTTTGCGAAGAAAATATCAAGAGAGAAAAGAAGAGATGAAAAATCTCTAGAAGTTGACATTGAACAACTAGTCTTAGAAATAGACATATGTGAATCTGCTTCGCATAAAGAAGCTCTCAACAGAGAGCTCTATAAAAAACAAGCAACTTATGAAGATTTAAGAGAGATCAGAATGAGGGGTCATATGGTTAGGTCCAGATCTGAGATCTTGGCCAATTGGGAGAAACCTACAAAATATTTTCTTAATTTGGAAAAAAAACACTACATAGACAAAACAATAGTAGAACTAAGTACTGAAGATGGTGAGATAGTTACAGATCCAAAAAAAATTCTGAAACTTCAAGAAGATTTTTATCGGAATCTATTCACCTCAAAAAAACCCATTGAAATTGAAAACTCATATTATGAACCCTATTTAGACAACTTAAAACAACTATCACAAAACTTGAAAGACAAACTTGATGAAACATTTACAATAGAGGAACTTGAATATGTAATTAAAAAAAGTAAACTTAATAAAGCACCAGGACCGGATGGCTACACGAACGAGTTTTTTAAATTTTTTATGGAGGAATTAAAGGTCTGGTTATATAGAGCATATTCTGAATCTTTCATAAAAGGCGAACTAAGTTCAAACATAATAAACGGAACAATAACCTGCATTCCGAAAAAAGATAAATTAAGAAACTCATTAAAAAACTGGAGACCTCTAACATTGTTAAACGGTACTTATAAATACCTATCGGCCATGATCTCAGAAAGATTAAAGAAAGTTTTAGAATTTTTGATTAATAATGACCAAACAGGTTTCATATCCAATCGCTTTATTGGGGAGAATACCAGACTTCTTTTTGACATCATTAATTATGCAGAATTAGAACAAGTGCCAGGGCTGTTAATCATTGTAGATTATGCGAAAGCATTTGACACAATTGAATGGAATTTCATAAACAAAAGTCTAGAACTTTTCAATTTCGGACCAGAAATAACCAAATGGATCTCTCTACTTAGAGAAAACAGTTTCTCCAGAGTTGAACAAAATGGCAATTTTTCAGATGACATACTGCTCTCCAGGGGGTGTCGGCAAAGGGACCCAATTTCCCCATACCTCTTTGTTTTATGTGCAGAGATACTTTCACATGTTATACGTGAATACCCAGGTATTAAAGGTATTGAGACTTATGGTGTAGAAAATAAACTATCCCAGTATGCGGATGACACCACTATTTTCATAAAAGCTGAATTAGAAAGTTTGAGTGGTGTCATTCGGGTTCTGGATTGGTTCAGGAAAATCTCTGGTCTAGAAATGAATAAGGACAAAACTAAGGTTGTTAAAATTGGGGTAATAAGGGACAGAAGTATATCGTTAGAAGGTAAATTTGGTTTAGATTGGACTGAGGATTTCGAAGTTCTTGGTATTAAATACAGAATAAGACACATGGAAACAATCACTGATGATAACATATCATCAAAATTATCAGAAATGAAAAAGTTAACTGCCTTGTGGAATACCAGAAGCTTAACTCCTTATGGAAAAGTGACAATAATAAAATCCTTAGTGCAATCAAAAATTACACATATACTTCTGTCCCTACCAAATCCATCCAATAATATTTTTAAAGACATACAGACTCTGGTTGATGCCTTTTTATGGAAAAACAAACCTCCAAAATTCAGAAAAGAGATAATGGAGGCTGAAATTTCTGATGGAGGACTGAAATTACACAACCTAAAAACATTCTGTATGGCGCTGAAAGCTGGATGGATTAAAAGATACTTGTCCTCAAATGCTAAATGGACAAACTTCCCAGACCACTTTGAATTTAGAGATATATGTACCTATGGTAAAAACTATATAGACAGGATATATGATATCACCGACAATCCTTTTTGGAAGAATGTATTAGATTCTCTATTATATCTCTGGGAAAATGATAGAATGATCACCCCAGATAATAGACTATTAACACCTTTATGGCTTAATGAGAATTTAAAAATTCCAATTAAGAAAACTTGGAAACAAAAAGGAGTATACATAGTCAATGATATTCTGGACAGAAACAGAAATACTATGTCAATTATGGAATTTCAAAACACTTTCAATATAAAAACAAACTTCTTAGAATACGGTTCTTTCTGTTTAAAAATTTCGAACTACATAAGATGGAAAGATATCTCTGAAGGTACAACTGTATATCCATGTAACTCGTATCTCAATGTATTGTTATCAAAAGACAAAAAGGGTGTATCCTGCACTTATAGACAATTAATGGGTAAAAATGATAACATCATTACAAATGCGTGTGATAAATGGACAGAAAAAATAACAACAAGAATTGAAACTTTCTCTATGAGAAAATCTTTTACAAAAATCAATATGGTAGATGATGTATATCTCAGATATATTCAATTTAGGACTCTTCATAGAAGATTCTATACAAATGACATTTTATTCAAGATGAAAATAAAAAATTCATCACTATGTGAAATGTGTAATATTGAAGAAGACTCAATTGAACATATGCTAATAACATGTCCTAAGTCTGATAAACTATGGAGGGATGTAGAATCATGGCTGGAGGACATAGGCTTGACAGACTATAATATTGACGAACAAAAGATTATACTTGGTGAAAATCAAAAATCCTATTGGATCAATGCTATTATAGTTATCACTAAAAAAGTGATTTTTAATGCAAAACTGAGTAGTAAAGTTCCAAATATATATTCTGTCAAGCATCAAACAAAATCTCTATATACTTATGAAGAGTTAAAATTCAGTTTAATACAAAGAAATGATAATTTTGAAAGAAGATGGGGAATGCTGATAAACTACTTTGAAGAACAGAAATTATAACCAAAACTCAATATAAGATATAGATAATAATTTATTTATTCTCCAGAATATTTCATTCACAGTCGGTGTAATACATTTTCTTGTTTATGGTACATATATATAACAAAACATTGTAAAAACATACAGTATTATATTTTGATACGGTCATTACTAAATCCATATCTTGTATGTTTATTATGTGGATACAAAAACTGAAACCTCAACTATTGTACAATTGTATAACACATTTTCCTATATTTCAAATATAGGAACAAGGTAAATACCATGTTTACAGCATAGCCGTGATGCTCGGCAAGCAGGAAAATAAACAAAAAAGGCCTGTTAACCTTTTTTTAGGCTTGTAAAAATAAAAAAAAAGCAACTTATCTTCAAATCGTTTGTGAAACATACTCAATTCCATACTTTCAAATTTATCATAGATCCCAACAACACTTTCTGCAGGGACTGATAAGTATTAATGGGTTAAGAATCTAACATGGTGACACTCGTTTACTGCTGTATGTGCATATCCCTCTGGTGGCAATATTAGGAACTAAATAGCCACATTAGGCCATGTGGATCTTTTACATGCATAGCGGATGTCTTGCCCTGCACATAAAACCACCAGAAAAAAATTAGCACGGAATATAGCTACAGTCTAAAAAATTGTTTGTCTTATGTAACGCTTTAGAAAAAATAGGGTAGGTAGGTAAGTAAGATATATGAAACAATGCATGTTTCATGGCAGCTGTAGTTGTAATGCAGTGTTCTAATCCTGTATTCATTTTGTTTGGGAGTTGGGAGACGTAATTCTTTTGTCAGGGTTGTGTTACAGGAAACAAAGTGAAACAATTTTCTTTTAGGCCTAATATTCCCTTTCAGAGCATGGATTTAAAACCAATTCTATCACAGCCCCTATATATAGCATGGTTAGGCCTAAAAAAAGTTGTTTGTTTCTTGTAACCCTACCCTAACAAGTTTTTATTCAAAAAAATCCCTACCCCAAAGTTTTTTCTGCCATCCCAACGCCCAATCAACGTAAAACATGCATAAAACACACATTTCTGACCAAAAAAATAATCAAAAAAAATAAATTAACCGACCTACCTTCCCTTTTTTTTCGGACCGTTACAGGAAACTAACAACTTTTTTTCGTGGCCTTATGATACTCTCTGAGGCTGTGAACAATGGGCCTTCATAAAATATCTATAGCTGAAGAAAAGCTGTGATTGACATGTTTATATTGCTACCACATCAAGGAATACATAGATAAACAATTCTTGTCAATCAAAATGGTTTTACTTACGTGGCTGTTACTTTCCCCCCTCTGATATTAAAATGTAAACAAGCTGATAATTAAAAAAAATTGACTCCCTAATGAAATGAGGAAAATAGAATGTAAAATATGTCAATGAAATAGTCAGGTTGTTTATTTGTTTATTTTCCAAATCTGAATGTTGCTGTCAACCCTACAACTTTCTATCAAATATTTTCTAATTTCCTGTAAGTCATAACCTTAGAGTCTTAATAGGTGATCTTCCTGAGAACTAAGTTATTACAACACCTATATGGAGAAATAAAAATCTAGTGATATTAATCTTAGAACACATTAGCCATAAGTATAAATACAATTTGGATGAATGTCATAGATATCCGTTGTGCATTGTTTGGTTGTTTTTCCAGTATGAAGTGTTTGGTGTTAGAAAGAGTCCCGTTATTTGGAGCGGGTTCCAGTCCCAGCAGTTGACACATCAGGGGGTAGATGTCCACTTGGTTGAAGGGCGGGGTCGTGTAGTTGACCTTGAGGTCGGGTCCGTGAGCGAGGAAGATCGGTCTCATGGACATGAGGCGGTTGTCCCAGCCGTGAGTCCCCTTCATAGGCCACAGCTGGTTCGGCAGCTGGAAAAAGAAAGAGTTTATATTTTTGAATAACACTTACATTGGCCATTGAATATTTTGTCTGATGAGGACGATTCAAAGTATTCTTTCATATTATATCTGATTTGTCTGGTCACACTCTGAACCTGTTATACTTAAACTTTAACATCAAAACTTCATTGTAATTTCCTTTAAATCCCTAATTGTCATATTTGAAGCTTTTTTCTGAAAGAATAAATACTATGTTTAAAGAGTTGTAGAGACTAATTCATTTACATATTTGAGCTTCTGTGCGGTTTAACCCTTAGAACTGGCATCAATGTAGGAAAATGTCAAACAAAACTGATGTCCATTATTTTTCATTGCCAGACCAAGTCAGATTGTAAAAGAGAACTTTAAGATTCATAATATAAAGTTCTAATCAGACAATTTAGTGTTGAATTTTTAACGACAGCTACATACAAGGGGGAGTGGCCGCCAAGTAGGGCTGCACACCGGAAACCGGTTGCAGACCGTAACCGATCATTAGGCTGCCTAATGATAATGATAACCGTCCCAAAAGAAACCGGTTTGAAAAACCGATAAAGCAGCTATGAGGAAACTGCCTTACCTTACTGTTGACATCGCTCCGAGCACTTCCTAAGCCGTGATTCAATGAAACAACGGCTCGGCATTGGAATAAATACTTTCGTATTTAATTCTTAATGGATAATTTGTTCAAATTTAATATTCTATGGCAAAATAAAACTCATGATAATCAAATATACGATTCTGTTTTATTCAAAGAATTTGAAATCATATTTCATGGAAAAAAACACAACAGGTTTTGAATACGAAAGTTTGGCTATTTTTCAGAAGTTCGTCCCACGCGGTATCGTTAAAAAACCGTTAAGAAACCGTATCGTTTCAAAGTTATCAGTATCATATCAAATCGTTAATTCTTAACGGTGTGCAGCCCTACCGCCAAGGGCCATAATCATACAATCATATTTGATCCAGTGTGCAGCGCCGGTGACACGACTGGTTGTTCAGTGCCCGCAGGGTAATTAGTGTTGCACTCTGATCATTAAGGTGCTGGCTTAAGAGAATAGAGCATGCTTATTGGTTACAAGCAGGGTCTATTGTGTTGATCCAATTCTGTGTCCCGTAGTGAGGGTCATGCAGCAAAATGACTGTAGGCTTCTTATCCATCCAGATCTTTATCTGAGATTTTTAGTGAAGGTCCATGATTACTTATCTGTATGACCAGCATGTACAGCATAGTCTTAGCCAGTAGGGCATCTGGGTGTCATCTGGTCATCTGGACACCTAAACCCTCAGAAATCACCCTTCAGGACACCCAAATTTTGGGGGACCAATTTTTGAAAATGTCATTTTCAAACATATAAGTGAATATCATGACATCATTAGCTAGTATAAGCATATCATGCCTTGTTTCAATGATTGAATACATGTTTGTGGTTGTAATCTGTGTATATTGTGGTCTCCCTTGCAAAATAGGACACCCAAAAGTTTTACAGTTGGCACCCAGTCTCTTGATCATGGCTAAGACCCTTATTTAGAGTACCAATCTAGCCTCGTCCAGGGTTTATATACTTACAGGAGAGATGAGCCAGCCCTCTTTAGCCACCACCACCACTGGTAGAATCCTGCGATTATGTCTATAATGCCAGAAGTCAGGGATCTCCTCCTTCAGATAGACCTCGTAGTGAGGGTGCTTGCCTTTCAGGGCATTGTACAACTGAAATATAGGTGAAGGAACAGGCTTAAGTAAAAACAAAAATGCTGGTTTAAACTCTTATTTTCAGAAGGGAAAATAACAATAACTATATGATTTACCCATTCGAGCAATTTTTGTCTGGATCTATATTTTTGACAATGCACGTTTAAAAAATTGTTTAAAGTGTAACGGCCCAAAAAATCATAGGGTCAAGTAGGGAGAGATTTAACTCTTATGCTGCCGGTGGTGAATTTGGCCAACACAAAATGATGCAATAAAGCAGAAGGGAAATGACTGAAACCCTTGCAAATGGGTACTCAACTGATAGTACTCAGTGATATAGCGCCCTTGTCCTTTGGAAGAAAGTCACCTCATCATTGGAAGGGTTAAGACTCACCTCCATGGTTTTATTTTCCTTTGGCAATAAGTTACTGATGGCTCCATTGTCTCCAATCTCCTCCACCAGATTCTCTATATCTGCGATCTCTGAAAGCGTGATGATTTGATTGGACGGACTCTCGTGCATACCGTGATCGCTGGTAACGATCAGGTTGACAGTGTCCCAGAGCTTGTAGCGTTTCATCTCTGCGATGATGTAACCCAGAAGTGTGTCCATTTCAACAACTTTGGTGATGATTTCCGGAGAATTCGGACCGTATGTATGACCAGTTTCATCTGGTTCGTGAAAGTACAAACAGACAATATTGATATCATGGTCTGTAAACCAACTCATAACCTGATCCACACGAGATTCAAATGGAACGCTGATGTTGTACTTCATCCAGAAATTCGGCCGCTCCCCGCGGATTTCTACCTCACTGCCTGCCCAGAAATAGGTGGCGCTGTGCTTGTTTTGGAGTTTGGCTGTTACCCAGATAGGTTCGCCTCCGTTCCACCATTTTGGATCCTTATTAAGCTTGGTGAAGTGCTCTTTGTAATCAGGGTCCCACATACTGTTGCTTACTATACCATGACTCTCCTCATATAAACCTGGGCATAAAATAAAACGTAAAAAGATAAGTAACATTTTAAAGATTTGTATGCTTCTCATTGTAGCTCAAGGATAATGAATGTTTCAGGAGGTGCTGACAAGGACTAATCCCAAGCCACTGACGACTTTCTTTGGACCTGACCAATACCTAAGTGGTCTTCAAATTTTGAGTATTTACTAGAGCTGCACTCACTGAGGGAGATCAGCTCATGAGCTCACCACCACTTTGGCTCATGAGCTCACAGACACACATTTTATGAAATTGAATAATTATTATTCAGCCCAGCAAATAAGAGATACATACATACTGATGGAGATTTTTATCAACATTTACATGTTCATTTCATTCTAACATGTGCTGGCGAGGTACAAAGGTCAGTATAGCACTCAAAACTGCCCATATACATTGGGGATTGTAAACAAGACATGGCAGCGATAAGCAGTCATAATAAGGTGTGTGTTGATTGTGATGTGTTTTCTACATAGATGAGTCAGGGAGTTGACCAATCCAGCTCAAGTCCGGCTCGTCTGCCACTTGAGCATGTGAGCAGTGAACTACAGCCCTAGTTCTTACTTTTATATTATAGTCAATTTGATAAAGATCTGGCCACCTGATGACAATCGTCTCTTCAACCAAATAGCCTCAAAATTGGTGACATTACAATTATCTATCAAACCAACTAGCCGCCAAAATCGGTTGAAATATTAATAATATTAATTTCTTCAGCCAGCCGATTACTTTGCTAAAATGGTTTGCTATCGCTGCTGACTCATAGGTTGAATACAGCTCAAGGCATGCAAGTTGCCAGTGACTTTGGGTTAGACTATACTGTTCCCTGGGTACATCAGCGATTGGCTCCACACTTTTTAGCCACAATATGGCAGAAAAGTTACTGTAAATGAAACTTCCATGTAACAATTTAGCACAGTCCTCACATACCTGTTACCATTGTGTAGTGACTGGGAAATGTCCTTGTGATAAATGTCCCATTGATGTAAGGGGCCTTCACCCCCTTCGATGCCAGGTAGTCAAAGTTTGGCGTATTGACTTTATCGAGGTAATCATATCGGAATCCATCGTAGGAGATGAGTAGGAGTTTATCGCTGTAGGCTGCGGCGTGCGTTCCTGGTGCAAGAGTTGATATTGCTATCACGGTCACTAGGAGAGGGAGTAGTATCTCCATTGTGAAATATAGTGTGGTTGTTTATGCTGAGAGTCTGTTATATCACCCTTTCCACCAACACAACTGGCCGAAGGTCATGCACTTAGATCCCAATATGGGTCAGACAAAAAGATACTATCTATAATCAAACAGCGATATGACCCATATAAATACAGCGTTGTCATTCAGGCAATTACACAAGTTAGGGTGAATCCCCAGTTGTTATTATTCCATTATTATTGATGATTCAGAGAGTCATATCAGCTGAGTTTTAAACTTTCTTCTTCTTCTTCATGTTATTGTAATCATTATTTTTATGATATCTTTGTTATTATTATTGTTATTAATGTTATAACTTTATTATTATTATTATTATTATTATTATTATTATTATTATTATTATTATTATTATCATTATTATTATTATTATTATTATTATTATTATTATTATCATTATTATTATCATTATTGTTATTATTACTATTCCTTTTCGCCTTGAATATTTCACCAAAACTGTCAGACTGCTTTTGGCTGCTGTCAGTATGAACAGGCTAAAACCCATCACAGCTGGCAAACCACAGAGAATGAGCAGTCAATGCTATTCCAATTCATATGTTGAAGCACAAAATCAATCTTTTACTCAATCAGAGTTTATGTACAAATTGTCGTCTGGATCTAACATACTATTAAATATACTTTGGAATCAAAAATGGTTTAGGGAAATTAGTGAAGAAGAGTTTTTGGTAATGTTTGGAAGGATGTTTTAGAGCTGCACTCACCGCCCACAAACTCGAGTGGCTCAGTTATGGTAGCCAGACGTGACAAGCCGCATGTTGAAAACAGCAAGGACTGGCCACATTCATTTCAATCAGTTGGCTAAAGTTTCTTATCCACTGGTGGTTGTTATTTAACATTTTCCAGCACATTTTAAAGTGAAATAAACATGTAAATCGCTGTCAGTAAGTATATACTTCCTAATTGCTAGGCTTAATGATAAATCATATATTTATTTTTGAAAAAGATGCTCATGAGTCAAAATGGTGGTGAGCTCATGAGTCGATCTCCCTCCGTGAGTGCAGCTCTATTTGTTTCTACTTCAAATATTTTCCAATATTTTTTAAATATTTCATTCAAATTGCCAGGCTGGTTTTGACTGTTGTGAGCATTAATGATTGATTGTGATTGATGCTGGCAGTGGCTTTTTAGGCAGTTCTGACAGTTTTGGTGGTATCCTATAAGCAAAACTATTGTTCGGAAAATTTGTAGGAAAAACGTTAATCAGAACACCCGACAACTCTTCTTTAAATCATTTGTAAAATTATTCTTAATTCTTGAGTTATTATCAAAATTATCCTTGATCCAGGTGATGATACTTTGTAGAGAAACTGTCCTAAACCAATTCATGCCTGCAGCAGTCACAACCGCCTGACTGCATTGGTGATATCCCTCTCTTTTATAAGTAACGGCTGGAAAAAATTTGAAGAGGAGTTGTTGAATAGAACTTAAACTACAACTCTTCAAATAGTATACAAACAAATGCTTCTTTCTGAAGTTATTTTCAAAAGTATGACAGGTACAGATGACAGTGAAGTAGATCTTTGAGCATGAATGGGTTAAGAATTAGGTTATCATCTACAAACTCAAAGAAAGAGTCCCGCTGCGGAAATCAACTCTGAAATAAAATGATATCATAAGATAATTGTTTAACTCTCCTCAAAGGGATAGGGTATGATTGCAATCTTTGCAATATTTTTCCTTTCTGAGGGATTTGGCTAAATCATGACAAGCAATTACATTGTGGTTGAGGAATCCAGAATAAATTCGGAAAATTAAATAACTGATAACCAAACTAGTTCTAATTCTCACTTTGTTTCAGTAGAAGCCGAATACCAGACCCATGCAGTAATGAAACTCCATAAACAATTGGCATTCGTTACACTAGACCATTCAGCTTTTGGGGCAACCTCATCCCCTGTTATATTAGAATGAATAAAGATGTAGATCTGATTTTAAAAAAACACTCATTTCAAATGACGTATGGAAATTTATTTCAAACATGGTTTTCACAACAAGAGAATATCAGCGATCTTAATTCAGATTTGTATTAATCATAAATTATAAGCCTTCTGAAATCATAAGATTGCAAAAAAGAAAAAAAGGAAAAATCTGCATTAATGTTAATAGAACTTGCAGTCAAACAAAGATGCCCAGTCTATCCATGCAAGTAGATCAGGAATTAAATGTCTTTACTTTATAGGGGTCCAGCTAACCACTTGCCCCAAGCCCGAGACTACAGAAAATTGTGGTGGGCTTAAATAATATTTTGCCTTTTTAGCCTGGCTGGCTATAAGAAAAGCGACATTTTGATATTATGCATGCTCAGAGGAATATCACAAATATGATCAGTTGAGGAATGCCATTTGACACCTCAGTTGTCCATTAGTACAGTTCCAAAATGAAATACCGTATTCTTCAGATTAACCGCACGGTGTGGGTACAGGTTTGGAGAGTATTGGCCGTTATTGCACCTTTGTGCTCTCGCTGTTCAGTTTGCTAAGAGTCAGTTAGACGTTTGCCGCATGTGAAAAGATCGTTAATTGGTCAATAGTACAATCATGCGGCGAATATGAACAGTGAGAGCGCGAAGGGACTGTTGAAATGGGGGAATTCAGCACTAGTTTGCAGAAACGGCAAGAGGAAAGGTGATTTCGCTTTTCTTACTTCTTCTGGGGGGAAGTTTTATGAGTTTTTCATGACAGTTGAGCTGGTCATTCCCCCTCTAACCGAGAAAAATAGGCCCTGTGCGCTTATTGAGTCATGTGCGCTTAATCGGACAAATACGGTATAACAGTGAAAAGATAGCTTAAAACTTAAAAAAAAATGTTTTTTGTGATAGGACTACTTAAGAATTGCAGGATTTAGTAGAGCTAGCTAGGGCTAATAGTATATGAAACCTTAGGTGGGGCTATGGCGATTTCAGAACCAGAAGTCCTGCAATCTCTCAGAGTTTTTAACCAAAGGCTGACCCCTGCTAACTTACAGTGTATTTTTGAAAGACAATATGTCATGTGTAAGTATCAGCTTTTCTGATTATGCATTAGTTAAAAGATTACATGCAGAAGCATGTTAATTAAGAATACTGGTAATATAAAAATGGAGGAAGTTTGGGGCGCCCTGCTTTTTAGCAGTTCTTTCGTGCTTTCAAGAGTTCCATTATTCGAAGCCGGTGTCAAGCCTAACAGTTCGCACATCAGAGGGTAGATGTCGACTTGATTGAATGGCTCTACCTGGTGGCCAATCTTGAAACTAGGTCCGTGTGCCATGAAGATGGGTTTCATGGACATAAGACGATTATCCCAGCCGTGGGTGCCTTTCTGTGGCCTGATGATACCTTTCATCTGAAAAATAAGTAAAGCAAATCTGTCAAAGGAGTCAATTTGACTATATGGACCATAAGATCACATGCTAACATTTATCATACTCATTCATTAGTGATAATAAGTGCCTTTCATTTTCACTGATTCACTGAACATTGTACTAATTAAATTAAATGTAAATGACAAGTCAGGGGTCCAGCTAACCATTAGCCCCATAGCCAGAGGCTACAGATTGTGTGGAGCTCTATTAATATTTGCCTTCATAGCCCTGCTGGCTACAAAAAAAGAGAAACTTTAAGACCAGTATGCTCAGAGGAATACCAAGAATATGATCACCATTTCAGTTGACCTTTAGTACAGTTCCTAAATGAAATATAACAGTGAAAATATAGCTTACAACTTCAAAATTGTTTTTTGGAATGGACTGCAGGATTTAAAAAAAGCTAACTGCTATGAGATCTTGGGTGGGGCTGTGGTGATTTGAGAACCCAAAGTCCTGCGGTCTCCTAGAGTTTATTTAAAATTCTTTCTAGAAATTTTTGCCTGTCCAAAAAGGAGGTTTTCAGGAAACTGCCTGTCTAAAATACAGGCAGGACAGGTCCTGGCTAAGTCCTTGACCCCTGCTTGAAGTGTCTTGCTGTACTCACTGGTGAGATCTGCCAGCCCTCGTCTCCCACCACAACAATGGGGAGAATCCTGCGATGGTTTTTGTAGAACCAGAAGTGCGGGAGATCTTCCTTTAAGTAGACCGTGTAGTTAGGATGCTTCCCCTTTAAAGCATTGTACAGCTGAAAGTAAAAGTGGAGTATATATATTTGTAAATCCATTTCCTGTACCACTTAACCAGTCATTCACCAGCATCAGGGTTAGTGATGACTGAGCACATTACTTGATATGCACAAAATTAACACAGTATACAGTATTTAAAACCTACCCAGGGAACTGGGCTGTGATTGTACATGCAATTTATTTTTAAATGTCCAAAATGCAAAAAAAATGTACTTTGGCACTCCATGAAAGCATAAGAAAGCTTATGGGGCTAATTATTTTGACTCAATTTTTCCCTACCCTTGTTTTACTTGACAAATCAGCATATACAAAGTTTATATTGCACATCACAAAAGTACCCTCTCAGCAGGGTGTTTTCAAATGGGGCTTTTATCCACAATTATAGATATGAAGATTTTCCCTGAGAAAAAAAGTGCATTTATCAACTTCTAGATTGCACAACTTTGGAACAACGTCAAAATTGAAAAGCCATTTGAAATGATTTCAATCTCTATATTTTGTGATTCAATTCCTTCAAAATTATTTTCAATGTTAAATAGATACAGTTAAACCTCACATTGTGAACACCCTGGAGGTGTGAACACCCGTTAATGTGAACACAATTTCCTGATCCCATTTGTATCTTCTACTTTATGAAAAGACCGCTGAGATGTATGTGAACACCCCCTTATGTGAATGCTTTTGCCCTGGTCCCAAAGTGCTCACATCACAGAGGTTATACTCTATTTCTTTTATATCTCTAGTTTATTAAAAGGTAAATCCTCAGTTTGTTCTTGCACTACTTGGCAAGTTATATGATCATATACTGTAGAAGGGCTAATTTTTCTTGGTAACAATTTTCCCTAATTTTTCATTTTTGGGTGTTTCTGTGTCTAATATTTCCAAAGAGAGGACAACGTTTTTGTCCATTTATAATTTTCCCGTTTTATGTAGTTTCTTAATTTAAGTATACCAAAGAGTAAATATCAATGGGTACGGAGAAGGATTAACCGTGTTTATTAAGTCCGGACAAGGACTGTATTGTTTTTTCCTGTGTTGTTTATTCCCGTTTGAAAGCATTTGGGAAAAAAAACAGGAATATAAAACTCACAGAAAAATTAGTCATTCTTCAGTATATATTTTGCATTTTCAAGGAAACCCCTAGGGATTCCATGGTATTCCAAGCAATTTGGTTATGGCAGGTACTGTTAAGAAAGAATCTTTATTTTTGAGTGGGTGGAATTCGCCATTACCTCCATAGTCTTGCCCGCCTTAGGAAGTATGTTACAAGTTGGTCCGTAATCTCCCACTTCCTCCACCAAGCCCGACATGTTGGCATAGTCAGACAGTTCTATGATCTGATTGGTCGGGCTATCCTGCATGCCGTGGTCGCTAGTGACGATCATGTTCACGGTGTCCCACAAACCGAGATTTTTCATTTGCTCGATGATATAACCCATAAGTCGATCCATTTCCGCAACCATGGCTCTAGTTTCAGCGCCATGGGGTCCATACTTATGGCCGCTACTGTCCGGCTCATGGAAATACAAGGTAGCCATGTTGATGTCGCCCTTCAGCCATTGCATGACTTGGTCCACGCGCGTTTTAAACGGCACCGATTGGTTGTACATCCTCCAGTGGGTGGGGCGAGTGTTCTGGTACACTATCTCACTTCCTGGCCAGAAAAAGGTGGCGCTTTTGCGATTTTGCAAGACGCTCGTTATCCATATTGGTTCTCCGTCTTTCCACCATTTTGGATCATGTGTTCTGAGCGTAAAGCGCTCTTTGAAGACCGTATCCCACATGCTGTTGCTGGTAATGCCATGACTCTCTTCATACAGACCTGCAATGGATTGGTTGATAATTAATTCATAAACTAAAGAGATGTTCGTTCTGAATAGAATTCCTAGTTTCGGGGAACTTACCCGGAAGAATATATTTACCAATTCAGAACTCGAATTAATAACAGTGCCAACAGTATTCTTCAAACAGTAGAAAAGTATATTAGAGATAGTAGTGTAGGTAATCACTGGGAGACTTCCCTGTACAACTTCTAGTCAATATTGTACCTATGTATATGGACCACCTGTGTCTGAAATAAAGTATTGAATTGAATTGAATTGAATAAATCTGAATATGTTGTATACCTATGAGCAGACAGTGTTACGCTTCATTGTTCTTCAACAATGACAAAGGACCACTACTTCAGATTTCCCAGTAATTATTTTGCAAAATAGTTATGTTGGCCCATATTCCTAGGGTAGTCCAAATTACTAAGACCTTATGGTACTATTCTGGGCTTCACTGATAGGCTTAAGTGCAATTGTAGGCCCTTGAGACAAGAAAATTGTGCCAAATTTCAATGTTTGGATGTGACGTTAAAAAAATGAAAAAACATTTATTCATTCGATACAACCCCTGTAAAGGAGTATATATAAGCTGGTCTGACATGTTTTGATTGATATATTTAGGCATCTTCCTTGTTTGATAAAACCTAACGTAGACTTTAACCCTATCCATCAATACTATCCTGACTTGACCCTGTCTAAAGTAAGTACATAACCCACACATTTCTATAGTCTAAGAAAACAGCCCAACCAAGTTTGTGACATCTTTATGATCAGAGCATTTAAAAAATATATTTGAAGAAGAAATGTGGAACATAATCCAAGCCACAACTCTAATTCAAATATTTTGTGACTGTGTACCTATAATTACAAAGTTATTTCCAAAAGTACCATAGGTCCAGAAGACACTTGTAAGGGCACAGCAAGGCTTGCATGGGTTTATCAATTTATTCCCACCTGGCACAAAACAATGGACTGGAAATGATTTGGAGGGGCTGCCCCAAATGCCAAGTAGTCTAAAATTACAATTTGATGTTTGAATTTCCCTGGTCTGACCACTGGTCAGTGGTAGACCTGTGGCAGAACTGTGGTTGACCATAATACCACTATTCCACCACAGGTCAGCCATATATGTCTACCTGATGATTTATATGGTTAGAACAAAGTTAGTTAGGTGGCACAGCCTAGGTTATGTTGTTAGTATTTGATAGGTACATGGTAGTCCCTAGGTAATATAGACCAATTTCTTAGCACACCTTTACCACATACCTAGTTTTAGCTTCATGTGTTTCAGATGGGTTCCATTAATTACTCCAAAGAGTTTTGAAAATACATGCAGGCCTCAAAATGTTACTGGCCCCGTAGGACCAGTCGCACCTAGGATCTACATGTTATCAAGAATGTTCCCAAATCTTTACTGGCCCTGTAGGACCAGTCCACATCTTTTTTCCTTGCCCTAAGTCGTTTTTGGTAATTTTCACTGGCCTGAGGCCAGCGGTTCACAGTTAGCATCAAGCCCTGCTCTAGCAAACAAAAAACGCCTCCCTTTTTTGGGGAATTACATTCAAGATTGTCCTTTTGGCTGGATAAAACTCCTGAGAAGAACACTTGACGTGTACTGGACAGTCTCAATGACTTGCATGATAGATCATTATTTACCATAGAACTGAACAAACAAAACATAAAAAGAGCCTTTCATAGGACTTTCTGTAAGAAGTACACCACACCTAGCTAGTTGAGATCTTGAATACTCATTTGGTTAACCTTGGGTTGCTTTTTCTGCATGGTGAGCATTCATAAAAAAGAAGTAATTTGTAATTTTAAATGTGGTTATTTTCATATAACAAAAACTCCCAAGTATCATATCTGATCATATCACGATGTGATATTGATATTTCCTTAACAATATAATATCTTAACAGTAGTAAAGTATAGTAAAGTTTAACGCTTCCAATGCTGGGGCTACTTTTTCCGAAGGAACAATGACGCAAAGATTGTTGAAAACCATCTAAACCCTGTCATGTTGGTAATTATTGGATATCTCTCACTGAGTGCTTTCGGATGAGTAACCATTATCTATGGTTTCAGTCATTTATTAGGTTTTTTGCATCATTTTGCATAGGCCAAATTAGCCACCAGTAGCATAAGGGTTAAACAACATGATGAAATACTCTTAATTTTAAGATACAATACTTCTTCCCATTTAATATCAGTATTTGGTATTGCATTGAATATCGGTACTCATGATCCTACTTAATTATTTACAAACATGATTTTTCTCAGAAAAACAACTTTATGTAATTTATGTCCTAGAAACCCACATGAAATTTTGGTTGTGGGAGGAGGATGATGCTCACGTGAGACCTCATAAAAGGATACCTCCTGGTTCTTAGTCAGGATTTAAAAAAATGCCTGTCTAAAACCGCAATTCCAAAATTTCGACCCGTCCAGATGTAGCTACCCAGTTACTTCAAATACTTATAACAACGTAATTTTAATACCCTTCTGTGTCAAAAAGGGCAATTTTCGAACTGCATGTCCAAAAGACAGGCAGGACGGGTCCTGGGTATGTCCTTGGATACCTCATACGTATGTGATCTATGATAAAATTCATTGTTAGTATACATTTATCATGCATGCTTTCTGTAGGCAGAGAACCAGCTGCTCTATTGTCATAAACTAAGATATGAATAACAATGGCATAGAAAGATGTATCAGCTGTCATTAATATTTATTTTATATTCTGTTACATGCATATTAATATATCATGAATATATGCCAGAAATGGCTATGAACATATTTTCTCCTTTTACTTTCAGTGCAAAGTCTCATAGTTAATTTTTCAATTCATTCTGACATGACTTTTTCATTTTTTTTTCATTTTCTATTTCATTTGAAATATTTCTGGGACGGGTAACAGTGTTTGTTTTTGATTGACAAATCTGCTATTGGGGCTGTCCATTATATCTCTCATTCCTAGACCACTGTGGTATTGGGGCTGTCCATTATACATATTGCTCCTATTTAGACCACTCTGCTATTGGGGCTGTCTATTATTCCTATTGTTCCTAGACCACTCTGCTATTGGGGCTGTCCATTATACCTATTGTTCCTAGAGCACTCTGCTATTGGGGCTGTCAATTATACCTATTGTTCCTAGACCACTCTGCTATTGGGGCTGTCCATTATACCTATTGTTCCTAGAGCACTCTGCTATTGGGGCTGTCAATTATACCTATTGTTCCTAGAGCACTCTGCTATTGGGGCTGTCCACTATACCTATTGTTCCTAGATCACTCTGCTATTGGGGCTGTCCACTATACCTATTGTTCCTAGACCACTCAGCTATTGGGGCTGTCCACTATACCTATTGTTCCTAGACCACTCTGCTATTGGGGCTGTCCATTATACCTATTGTTCCTAGACCACTCTGCTATTGGGGCTGTCCATTATACCTATTGTTCCTAGACCACTCTGCTATTGGGGCTGTCCATTATACCTATTGTTCCTAGACCACTCTGCTATTGGGGCGGTCCATTATACCTATTGTTCCTAGATCACTCTGCTATTGGGGCTGTCCATTATACCTATTGTTCCTAGACCACTCTGCTATTGGGGCTGTCCATTATACCTATTGTAACTATCTAGACCACTCTGCTATTGGGGCTGTCCATTATACCTATTGTTCCTAGACCACTCAGCTATTGGGGCTGTCCACTATACCTATTGTTCCTAGACCACTCTGCTATTGGGGCTGTCCATTATACCTATTGTTCCTAGACCACTCTGCTATTGGGGCTGTCTATTATACCTATTGTTCCTAGACCACTCTGCTATTGGGGCTGTCCATTATACCTATTGCTCCTAGACCACTCTGCTATTGGGGCTGTCCATTATACCTATTGCTCCTAGACCACTCAGCTATTGGGGCTGTCCATTATACCTAGTTCCTATCTAGACCACTCTGCTATTGGGGCTGTCAATTATACCTATTGTTCCTATCTAGACCACTCAGCTATTGGGGCTGTCCATTATACCTAGTTCCTATCTAGACCACTCTGCTATTGGGGCTGTCAATTATACCTATTGTTCCTATCTAGACCACTCTGCTATTGGGGCTGTCCATTATACCTATTGTTCCTATCTAGACCACTCTGCTATTGGGGCTGTCCATTATACCTATTGTTCCTAGATCACTCTGCTATTGGGGCTGTCCATTATACCTATTGTTCCTAGACCACTCTGCTATTGGGGCTGTCTATTATTCCTATTGTTCCTAGACCACTCTGCTATTGGGGCTGTCCATTATACCTATTGTTCCTAGACCACTCTGCTATTGGGGCTGTCCATTATACCTATTGTTCCTAGACCACTCTGCTATTGGGGCTGTCCATTATACCTATTGTTCCTAGACCACTCTGCTATTGGGGCTGTCCATTATACCTATTGTTCCTAGACCACTCAGCTATTGGGGCTGTCCAATATACCTATTGTTCCTATCTAGACCACTCTGCTATTGGGGCTGTCCATTATACCTATTGTTCCTAGACCACTCTGCTATTGGGGCTGTCCATTATACCTATTGCTCCTAGACCACTCAGCTATTGGGGCTGTCCATTATACCTATTGTTCCTAGACCACTCTGCTATTGGGGCTGTCCATTATACCTATTGTTTCTATCTAGACCACTCTGCTATTGGGGCTGTCCATTATACCTATTGTTCCTAGACCACTCTGCTATTGGGGCTGTCCATTATACCTATTGCTCCTAGACCACTCAGCTATTGGGGCTGTCCATTATACCTATTGTTCCTAGACCACTCTGCTATTGGGGCTGTCCATTATACCTATTGTTTCTATCTAGACCACTCTGCTATTGGGGCTGTCCATTATACCTATTGTTCCTAGACCACTCAGCTATTGGGGCTGTCCATTATCCTATTGTTCTTAGACCACTCAGCTATTGGGGCTGTCCATTATACCTATTGTTCCTAGACCACTCTGCTATTGGGGCTGTCCATTATACCTATTGTTTCTATCTAGACCACTCTGCTATTGGGGCTGTCCATTATACCTATTGTTCCTAGACCACTCTGCTATTGGGGCTGTCCATTATACCTATTGCTCCTAGACCACTCAGCTATTGGGGCTGTCCATTATACCTATTGTTCCTAGACCACTCTGCTATTGGGGCTGTCCATTATACCTATTGTTTCTATCTAGACCACTCTGCTATTGGGGCTGTCCATTATACCTATTGTTCCTAGACCACTCAGCTATTGGGGCTGTCCATTATCCTATTGTTCCTAGACCACTCAGCTATTGGGGCTCTCCATTTTGCCTATTGTTCCTAGACCACTCTGCTATTGGGGCTGTCCATTATACCTATTGTTCTTTGACCACTCTGCTATTGGGGCTGTCCATTTTGCCTATTGTTCCTAGACCACTCGGCTATTGGGGTTTTGCCCCCCACCTGGGTCCTCTGTTTATGTATGTTATGCTTGTGTTCATACCTATTGTGTTTCAGGATTTTCGAGGAACCACCTTCATTTTTTTGCTTCGCTTGCCTTTTTAATTTTGCTTATAACCAATGAGGTAAATCTACCTCTCTGTTGAAACAAATCACTCTCTTCCAGAATGAACCCTCACAGAAATCCTGTATCCTCTGATTTTTTGATTCATTAATATTCCCCAGATGCTCCAGATTCCCCCATTATTTACTACTAGGGAGTCATAATTAAAAGCCTTTATATGTTAGAAAAGGGAGTATGATTGGTATTCCAAATCAGGGTCTTAGCCAGTACTAGTATTTAGATACTGGGTGCTCAAAATTGGCAATTATACAACTTTTGGGCATCCTATTTTTCAAAGGATTTCACTATATACTCATATTACAACCATAAATATGTATTTACATAATATCCTCATACAATGTCAAAATAATTGTATTGAGGTGGAAGAATCTTATTATATGTTTAAAATTAACATCAAACCATTAAGATTTCCAGGATCACTGTACTGTAAGACTAGGCCTGCCTGGTCAAGGCACTACCAGGGCTACAAAATTACTCACTGAAAAATTTAGGTATCCTGAGGGGTGACTTTTGAGGGTTTGGGTGTCAAAATGATTCCCAGACACCCTGTTGGCCTAGACTTTGTTCTGAATCTATTTATGCCTTGAGAGCCCATCGGCAAGCAGAACCAAGCTACTGGGCATAACATGTTTAGAATAGTAAAAGGACTTCAATAATGCTTTTGACTTAGCATGGAATTGAAAAGTGAGGTCTTACCTGTTGCTACGGTGAAGTGGCTTGGAAACGTCTTGGTGATGAATGTCCCATTGATGTAGGGGGCCTTGACACCCTGAGATGCCAGGTAGTCAAAATTTGGCGTGTCCAAAGCATTCAGGTAATCATGCCGAAAACCATCATAGCTAATCAGCAATAGTTTCTCACTGTAGGTCTTGACTGGAGGTGCACTGCTCACCACGGAATAATGTACAGCTAGCAAGAACAGTGTTACTGCTATCACTTTGACAGCCATCGCGTTGTTAATGCTTCCTTAATAGCTGGTTGTGCTCTGGAATGAGTAATTTGCATGTGGGATAGTCAGAGAGATAAATAGACAGAGAGGGAGAAAGAGACCGCATTGATATTCTCCTAACACTGTAAGAGCATCCAGACTTTGAGTGTCAACTTCAGCATGTTGACAATTTTGATCGACCCTTGATAGCACTTTA
The DNA here is from genome assembly GCA_963942565.1 of Maea johnstoni. Taxonomy (NCBI): domain Eukaryota; kingdom Metazoa; phylum Annelida; class Polychaeta; order Spionida; family Magelonidae; genus Maea; species Maea johnstoni. The sequence continues at coordinate 33,084,485 of OZ012694.1, read as the reverse complement.
AAGTCTAACTGGGTCATTAACTCTTTTCTCCCCAACACACTCAACTTCCTTGTCTTAGCCCATTCACTTCAGAAATTAACCTCTGCCGTTACAAACTTGAAAACTTTCAAATATAGTATCATAATCTGAAAAATATTTGAAGAGTTATTATTTAAACTTCACAGTAAGAGAAACTCAGCGAGAGCTTTCAAATGAATACAAACATGACAGGGTTTAGATGGTTTTTATAACTTATTTGCATTTTTCTGCCATGGATGAAAGTTGCATCAGCATTGAAAGGGTTAACCTGATCATAAGCAAAGCAAATGTTTACCCACTTATATGTCTAATGCACATGGGGTGTGACTACATTGAACATGACTCATTAAATAATTATTTCAAAAAAAATATTTCAAGAGGAATTGTTAAACTATATAGAAACCAAACCTTTAAATCTAATGTCTCTTAAACCATATGCTGCTGTTGACTAATTTTGCGATTACAAAATGATGCAAAAAATCTGAAAAATGACTGAAACCCTGGCATATGGGTACTCATCTAAAGGTACACAGCGAGAGCTTTCCTATGAATACCAACATTGCATGGTCTAGATGGTTATCAACTACCTTTATGTCCTGGTGCTTTGGATGAAATTAGCCTCAGCTTTGGAAGGATTAAAGTGCTTGCTTCATTATCAATGTATTTCTATGTGCTGTAGACCATTGAATTGTTACACCCCAGTGATAAACAGGGTTTAGTAAAGAATAAGGATGTACTGAGCAAAATATTTAGGGGTAACTCATCAAATAGAGTGATAAGTTAAACTGTTTGAATAACACTTTTCAGGAAAGTGAGATAATGACGTGGCCTCTTATCAAAAAAGTCAACAAACCTATCCAAGGTATGCATTTGAGACTCCAAATAGCTTTCTTGTTTTCGTAATATATTCATGTTTATTTACTGTAATTTGTTTTACAAAATCATATATTTATGAATAATGAAAACAAGATAATCCATAGGAAAAAATGTATTTACTTTCCCATACCTGTGGGATTCAAAACTGCCTGACTATTCCGCAGGTGTTATATCTGTCCACCAAAATCAATATTAAAACACTATTTCAAGGTGAGATATTTATCAGTACTCTAGCTACAATGTAAGGCAACTGTATTGATTACAGGCTTGTGCACGTGTTGTGATATAGATAATTCAGTATCGTCGTACAGGCTTGTTGCAAAATTTCTCGTCACCATCATCAATTCTTGTGCCTGTACAGGTTTGGCTTTAAAATAGCCGTACAGGCATCATACAGCAGGTCTACTGTGGGGCCAAATGGGCCCAAATTGTCAAGTTAAAAGCATATATGGGCATATCTTTGTAATTCATTTTCATATTCTCGCAATTTTTGGCCATGACCTTGATTGACCTTGGATGACCTTGAAATGACATTAGAAAACATTTTTTTCACAGCATGTATCTCTCACATTTTCTCCCCAAAATTGTGTTACAATGAAAAATCTGCTCCCATACGATTTTGAGCAAGGCACTATAGAATACATTTACAAAACAATTGGTACAAAAAGTACAAAAATGATTTTTTTTGTGAAGGTCAAAATTAACATATGTTTTTTCTCTTCAACTGGTACACAGGTTAGCCATACCAAGATGGCAATCATATAACTAGTTAGCGATTAAAGTGTACATAGCATTTAAAAAAAGGCCTTCTCGATATCTGCTTCCGTTGCAAAGATATGTCCAATTTTCGAAATCCAAGCGGCCATTATGGATTTTTGAGGTCTAAGGTCATCGCAGATTTCGGAAATAGGACATTACTTTGCGATGAAAGCAGATATTGGGATGATCTTTTTTTAAATCATATCTTCTCCTTAAGACCAAGCTGATAATGTGGTTTTGGTCTTTGTAGGGTTGCTGGTTTTGTCATAAGAATAGCAAATATATATCTTTATATCATCCTTCATAAAAAAGGTCAAAAGTTGCTCTTCTGAACAGATTGTCTTGAAAATAAATGCTGTATGAGTATGATGTCCTAGATAATTAGGGGGAGTAATTTTCATTGTTTTATTATAAGGGGGCAATAACTTGGACCAAATGTCAGATATGTTTGAAAACACAGCTAAAAGGTAATTTTAAGGTCATTAGAGGTCCTATCAATGTCATTTGAATTTTTCAAATGTTTGGATCTCTGCAAGCTATTTGGTTGCCAAATTTCATAAAGTTTTGGTCATGCACTCCAAAGATACAGGGCCACTTGATAATTTGGGTCCATTTGGCCCCATAGTGTAGCTAGATGGTGTGGAAGACTTATGATATATGTATGCATTTTTGTAGTTATTCTACAAGTCAATAAAGAATATATATATATAGTACAACACCCCTACAGAATCATCAATTTTACCCTGAGTTTATCTATAGATGTGAATCGGTTAACCCCTCTGATGCTAAGGCTACTTTCATCCAAAGCACAAGGATGCAAAGCTTTTTGATAACCATCAAAATCCTGTCATGTTAGTATTCATTAGATAGCTGAGTACTGTCAGGTGAGTACCCCTGTGGCTGGATTTCAGTCATTTTTCCACTTTTTTTCTTTCTCTTCGTATTGGCAAAATTAGCCAAAATTAGCAGCATTAGGGTTAAATAGAAAGGCACTTATATTGGAGTCAGCGCGTCCAGCTTTTCAAAAGTGAGCTCAGGAGTGAAATGTTTGTTTCTGTCATTCAAAAAAGTAGGCCTTTGAAAAATTCCTATCAGTATTCAACTCAGCAAGCCATTCATGGGACTGATTAAGAGCTCTCTTTCATGGTTGACCCATTTGGGCCTAGATCTCTTGAAAAGCGTGATCTGTATGCAATGATAAATATGAAAATGATTTAGGAATTTGAGCATTAGATTCAGAAAAAACCCGGTCAAGAAATGTATATCAGAACCTAAGCAACAAATCTTCTTCAAGCATTTTTTTGAATCTATCTAACCCTAAGTTTATTTCAAAAGAATCGTTGATCAAGATTTATCATTTAGAACTCTAGGCCTGAATGGTTTAACTGTTCAGACAAATTGACAAATTTCATCTGGACCTTTGATACTTTTGAATATAACTTTGATCTCAATCATCAAATCACAAAATATTTGAAGGAGAATTGTTGGTTGGGTTCTGATGAACATTACTCTTTCAAATATTTTACAAAATATGCTCTGGTCACAAATAAACTACCAAAATAAAGTCTGGCTCTCGAGCTTTCGGCCGCTGGAGCCTTCGATCAAACGCTCGAGTCAACAAGTTGATCGCTCAGAAATAATAAAGCTGACAATATTTTATATAAACACATGCTTCCGATGCATGTGTGGCCTACCGATGTTGAAAACTCCCAAAAACCCCCCCAATTTCAGCCGGAAAACTCGATGTATGGACTCCAGTTTTGGTCGCTAGATTTGCCGAGCGCTCGCGTTAATTTTTTGGGCTGAGTCCAAGCACTAGTGATTTGGCTGTTATATGCCTGAATGGGTGAATGAAGTAGCTTTAACGGTGTGCTTAGATTTTGCTGCCCAGTCTGAGAAAGTTTCCTTACAAGTCCCCGCAGATGAATTTGACCAAGAATAGGCAGATTTTCCCATTGTGTGAAGGATTTTTCCTAGGCATATTTGTCATTCATAGTATGACATGATCAAGAAATCTACGATAAACATTATTAAAGTAAAAGATGCAACTCATGTAAGCAAACATGTAAAAAGAGTATTTTTAGCTAATATGATAAGTATGTATGACTTGAAAGACTGTATGGAGAAGGATTTTCCTTATCTAAGAAACGATCCTCTTTCCATGTTATGTTAATGTACGCCATCTTTAACTATCAATTAATCAACAGATATAAGTATATCCTAACTGTTATTTAAAAGCTAAAAAGTTTTGATTGACTCATGTCTGAAAGGCAGATATCAACTGAGAGTAGATAACCCTATAGCTGCTGGGGGTTAATTTGGTCAATACACAATGATATGAAAGAAGCTAAAATGATTGAAACCCTGGCAAATGGGTACTCATCTGATAGTACTCAGTGAGAGCGTTGAAATGAATACCATCATGACAAGGTTTAGACGGTTTTCAAACATCTTTGCATCCTTGTGCTATGGACGCAAGTAGCCTTATAGCATTGGAAGGGTTAAAGGTCTAAGTTCCCTGAATCTTCCCAGCCACACCCAGAGGGTCGGCTGAACTATATGTATATGGATATAAGACCTCAATGACAACACTGCATGATAAGATGATACCCGCTCTTGCTCTAGATAGTCTGTTCTCTCTGGCAGGAAAAATCTACAAACATATTCTCTCTCTCTCACATACACATTTTCTATAGATTGTATATATATATATATATATATATATATATATATATATATATATATATATAGATATATATATATATATATATATATATATATATATATATATGATAAATGTATATCTTTGAAAATATGTATATATGTATGTATATATATATATATATATATATATATATATATATATATATATATATATATATATATATATATATATATATATATATATATATATATATATATATATATATATATATATATACACACACACACACACACACATACATATATATAGTCTGTGACCGATTAACTTCTATGGTTCATAGAGTTTAATGAATGTCTCCTATGTTTGATGGAATGAGATTTATGTCACAACATGGAAACATTGTACACATTGGATGCTAATTACTTCCTTAGATATCAGTAATTGATTATAACCAATCTAATAAAGGCTGCGGTTAATCAGCAGTGCATTCCTACTAATCATAATTATCTAATCAACATATGTCAGTAAGTATAGCCAATTAAAGCTAATTAACCCTCATCCTGGATTATCATTATGGAGAAATGCCAAAATTATGTATCCTTTATCCATATCACAGCAAGCAACCCAACTGATAACATATGTATATTATACAAATATGACATCCTAGTGGGGATACCCTGATGGAATGTGTCCCGAGGGAGGATGGTTTTCCCCCGAGGGGGAAGCCCGAGGAAAAACCTTCCATCCTTGACTGGGATGTCATATTTGTTTTATTATACATCTACCTATAATTATTTTTTTACCTCCAATTGGTAAATATCAATGAAAACAACACTTCGCAATAATTCGCAATAATCCCTGCTTATAATCTAATTTAATCAAGAATGCCATGTTGCGCTAGCACCTGTTGCATCAAGTTTGTTGTCGATGTGCAATTTGCACGTGTAGCATTGACGTGACAGACAATGACGTCAGCAAACAAGCAAAACCCACGTGGCGTCACCAACAACGGTGGCCATAACACTGTTCAGTGGACATGATGGTTTGGCAACCGGCAGTCAGCCAATCACGATCTCCACGTATATGATATATATATATATATATATATATATATATATATATATATATATATATATATATATATATATATATATATATATATATATATATAAATATGTATATATATATATATATATATATATATATATATATATATATATATATATATATATATATATATATATATATATATATATATATATATATATATATATTCTGGGGACAATTAAAGTAGCTCAGTTGGTTAGGTATCTAAGCAGTAGGTCGCTGGTTCAATTCCCGGCCGGGGCACTGTGGTCTGTCCTTGGGCAAGACAGTTTATTCCATATTGCCTCAGTCTACCCAACTGCAAAATGGGTACCTAGCTTTAATAAGGCATTGCTTAGAGCTTGTGCGCTATATGCTGCCAGCTGCTCTGGAATATCCCTGGGGGATTGAACTGGTTTCCGTGTGTACAGGCCTGATAATATGGTATTAGGATACGAGAATCACTTAACCCTTATGCAGCTAGTGGCTATTTTGGCCAATACAAAAATATGCGAAAACCTGAAAAATGACTGAAACCCTGACATATGGGTACTCATCTTAGAGTACTCAGCGAGAGCTATCCAATGAATACCAACATGACAGGGTTTCGATGGTTTTCAAAACTTTTTGCATTTTTCTCCCATGGACGAGAGAAGCCTCAGCATGTAAAGGGTTAAATATATGTGTCTGCCTTAGTCCGAGTTAACTCATAATGCATATGTTTCAGTTTATAGAGGGGGGCTAACACTGAAAAAAGGGACTTTTCCTAAGCATCTGATGTATTATTTGTCTAATTTGTATAAAATCCAAGGTACTGTTAACTCAGATTTTGTTACCTCAGACACTTTTTCTTGTCCCTATTTGTCCGTGGTATTAGTGAGGTAACCTGTAACCTCCAAAAGTGGTTTGTATATTTTGGTAATATATTTCTGACCAAAATATTTAAAAAAAGATATTTGAAGGAGAATTTATGTTAACCAGAACTCTGGTTAGACCTCTTTTTCAAATATTTAATTATTCTATGCTTTTTATTACCACTGATAATCTTTGATCTCTATATATGAAAGTAAATGTGATCTAGTTATATAAAATACATCTTGCTATCTTGATCCTTGGACCTTAAAGATAAGTAAAACGAAATAAGTCATCAATCAAGTTAAGTGGTGGTTATATGCACATGTACTGTATTTGTCAGCGCATGCATAGATACATAAATACACACACTCACACACACTCATGTATATATATATATATATATATATATATATATATATATATATATATATATATATATATATATATATATATATATATATATATATATATATATATATATATATATAAAATAAATGTATATGTATATATATATATATATATATATATATATATATATATATATATATATATATATATATATATATATATATATATATATGTATATATATATATATATATATATATATATATATATATATATATATATATATATATATATATATATATATATACACAAATATACATTCATTGGTTTGTGCGTATACAATGTGCATATGTGAATTTACACACTAAGTGGAGGAAGTTTGAAACTGTAGTTGCACCTTTGAAATGAATGGGGAAAACATGCAGTTGCATATTTACCAATAGATATAATACTTAGGTCATGCTCTGACATATAGTTAGAAAATATAAACTTGCCGAAACATGTTAGTCATTAACCTTTATGCTGCTGGTGGCCATTACAAAATAATGCAAAAAATCTGAAAAATGATTGAAACCCTGGCACATCGGTACTCCTCTGAGAGTGCTCAGCGAGAGCTATTCAATGAATACCAACATGACAGGGTTTAAATGGTTTACAAAAAAAACTTTTTATCCTTGTGCTTTGGACAAAAGTAGCCTCAGCATTGGAAGGGTTAAAATGGGGATTGAAATCGGGATAAAACATTTAATACTCGCACTAAAAGACATTCTAAAACCATGCCCAAACATATAAATATGATAAAACATGTTTTTAGGCATTACCTTTATTATGTTCATTTTATATTCTATCAACACATGCATATGTCACCTACATTCAAATTCTTTTTATACTCATTCTAGATTGAAATCCAGAGCCTGTATTAAACCATGCCAAAACATGTAATGAAATATGTTTTGGGTATAGCTTTTATTATTTTATTATATTTTATTTTTATTGTTATTTTCTAACAATATTCTAACAAGACTTGTGTGTAAGTCTCGTTTACATATCTTTTTATAAAATATGTTTTGGGTATAGCTTTTATTATTTTATTATATTTTATTTTTATTGTTATTTTCTAACAATATTCTAACAAGACTTGTATGTAAGTCTCGTTTACATATCTTTTTATAAAATATGTTTTGGGTATAGCTTTTATTATTTTATTATATTTTATTTTTATTGTTATTTTCTAACAATATTCTAACAAGACTTGTATGTATGTCTTGTTTACATATCTTTTTATCAAATATGTTTTGGGTATAGCTTTTATTATTTTATGATATTTTATTTTTATTGTTATTTTCTAACAATATTCTAACAAGACTTGTATGTATGTCTCGTTTACATATCTTTTTATAAAATATGTTTTGGGTATAGCTTTTATTATTTTATTATATTTTATTTTTATTGTTATTTTCTAACAATATTCTAACAAGACTTGTATGTATGTCTCGTTTACATATCTTTTTATGAAATATGTTTTGGGTATAGCTTTTATTATTTTATTATATTTTATTTTTATTGTTATTTTCTAAC
>OZ012694.1:33058802-33071302 GCA_963942565.1 Maea johnstoni | reverse complement strand
GAGTTGTTGGTAGTAGTGTTCTAATCATCATTTCCCCTTCAAATATTTTCCCAACTATGCTGTCGCTTGAAAGATTTCATCAAAATAGTCAGGCTGGATATGAACTAATGGAGTAATTCTTTCATGCCTAGAAATCTCCTTGACAAGTGTCATCATGGCTTGATATAACTTTCAAAAGCTTAACTTAGGAATTGGTTGAATATTTACAAAAATCTTAAGGCGATGTGTTGGTTGGTTAGTGATCGACAGTTTTCATTGAAACATTTTCCGGAAAATGTTGTCAAAAAGGTATTAGCCCTTTCAATGCTAAGGCTACTTTTATCCAAAGTACAATGACACAAAGAGTTTTGAAAACCCTCTAAACCATGTCATCTTGGTATTCATTGGATAGCTCTCACTGAGTTCCATGTGCTCGGGTTTCAGCCATTTTTCAGCTTTTTTGTATCATTTTTATCAGCAAAATTAGCCACCAGCAGCATAAGGGTTAGGGGAATAGTGCTGAGAGTTTTAGGCACTACAGGTATGAATGGGTTAAAAAGACTACACTACAATATTCATAACCTCCTATTAATAATGATTTATCTAGTAGTATAGGTTTTAATTGATCTCGCTTTGGTAAAAGCTCCTTCTGTGAAGGTTATTTTTTCTCAAAATAAATGCGTTTATGTCACTTATCAGCATATACCACATCTTCTGTTTGAAATCCTGGTAGAGACTTAATTACTTCCATTTCTGTTCTGTGATCACATGTATAACATTTATGTGGACACTTATGCACAAGAAATGATTTTGTTTTGCATGTTTATATCCGATTGTAAATACTTACTATATGTGCACTAGGTATGCAAAGACGATCAGCCCAGAACTAGCGTATGTGTTGGCAATCTAGTTCCGTGTGCTGTTCATAGATGGCAGTAAAGTATTATTGACGGTACTCCTGGTATACTGGGAAATTAGTTCTGTTTATTGTTCATAGATGGCACTTGAGATACCATCCAAAACTACTTTTGTTTAGACTCTTGTTCAGTATATCGTTTAAAGATGGCAGGGAGGTAGCGGTTATGGAACGCTTTGTGTTTTGGGAAACTATGTAAGTCAGGAAAATAGTTCAGTATGCTGTTTAAAGATGGCAGGGATGTAGTGATTATGAAACGTGTTGTATTTTGGGAAACTACATATGTTGGAAAATTAGTTCAGTATTTTGTTTAAAGGTGGCAGGGATGTAATGATAATGACATTACTGATAAGTTGGAGAACTATGTATGTTTGGAAACTAGTTTCGCAGGTTAACTATGGATGGCAGTGATGTTTTATTTATAACACAACTGACAGTTCAGGAAACTATGTGTGTTGCGCAACTAGTTTCATAGGTTGATTATAGATGGCAGTGGCGTGTTGATAATGTCTTGACTGATATAGTCTGCAAAAACATGTTGAGAACTAGTTCCCTGAATTGAGGATAGAATACAGTAATGTGTTGGCAATGAGAACCCTGATATTTTTTAACCCATTAATGCTTGCCGATCTTGACAAGTAATTATAATTCAATTTAATTTTGATTTGATTGAAGTAAAATATTTTCCATGATACTTGTGTGTGTCACTAAGGAATTTTATTCACATTATTATTATTATTATTATTTTTTATTATTATTTATTTATTATATTCTTTTGGAATTTCGTTTTTTGTCACATTTATGCCAACTGTGGCTAATTAGTGACTAACCAGTAGTAGAGGAAACCGTAGTGCCTGGCGAAAACCACTGCTTAACCCTAAGTCACTGGTAACTTTCTCATATGCCCAGGCCGGGATTCAAACCCAGGTAGTGGTGAGAGACAGGGTGCAGTCAGTGGCGGAGCCTTAGACCACACAGCCATCAGAGCAGGCCCCACATAATTTGGCTGCAACCACATACCAAACTATGTTGCCTGAATACCGTACCCTCATTTATGCCAACACTTTCTAATTCCACACCCTCATTTATACCAGTTTCACTGGAACCCTTACCCATCAATGCATCCCCTTTTCCCATTATGAAGGAACCCTCTCCCCACCAGCACCACCCCACACATGGCACAATAATAAATATATTCTATGCACACAGAACTTTCCAAGTACAGGTACTACTATTATTGTCTATCTTTATGCTTAAGTTCCTCAGGAAATTTTCATATGGATCTATGATACTTTTGGAAATACCATAGGAATTGAAGATGATCTTGCAAAATATTTGATGGAGAGTTTTTAGCTTTTTTTATCAACATTTCTCCTTCGAATACTTATACAATTATGCTTTCAATTGAATGATCTCATCAAAATTGCCATGCTATTTTTGGCCACTGTGAGCATTAATGGGTTAAAGATGGTAATTGTGATAGTACTGGTACCTGGTGGGAATAACAGAAACTATGACAGCCAGATATAACTACATTGTTCCACTATACGCATGGAGAGTGATGGCTTATGATTGTGTAAATATTACTGTTGTAAAATAAAGCTGAATGTCTTGATCTCTGAAAAGTACTGATTTTATTTTGTTATTGCATCAGAAATGGTGATCCTCTATTGATAAGAACTGTAGAAAATGATTACGTTTCAGTTGAGAACAGGCATTGCACAGCTTCCAGGAAATAATTCTGTCACAATTAAGGTCAGTGATGCATACATTGTCAAAAGAAAAATGCAAAACACATTGATGACCCACATAACTTTTGAATCACAGCTACAAGTACATTCAGTTGTAAGGTCATCCATGCATCGATGACCAAGAAACTTGATGGCAATCGGGCGTGCAGTTGTGTATTATGCCTGGGCTGCCCATGTATTTAGTGCAGGAATTAAATGTTGCCACTGTAGTTAAAGTGCCCGCTGGTAGAGATCGGGATGGATACCTCTAAGAACGAAACGATATGATACAGGTATCAATACCAATGAAATAGTGCAGTATTTCAATGATACTGCCAATGGCAGAGTATTGAAACCCCCTTTCCCTCCCATTTTAGAGTAATTTCTAGAAATAATATTATGCAAACTTTGAAAAAACGGTAATTTTTAGAAATGAATGAACCTGATGACAATTCTTAAACAGTTTCGCGCATCGGCCACCAAATCTTGCATCATTCGTGCGTTAAACCTTAAGGAACGTATAGAGGATGTCAGAGGTTAGATACACTGAAGAATGTATATTTTCATTGTCCTCTACTTTTCCTTTCTTTGGACAGTGCATTTTAGCACCAAACAACCCATCATTGATTTGAGCAAAAATAGATGAACGTCCTCATATTATGAATTACAAATTGCTGTGTGTCTAATCAATAAACACCCGTTGTGTTGTGGTGTTCTACCCACAACACTGACGACAGAAAAGCTATAACAGGGGTCCAGCCAGCCACTTGCCCCAAAGCCAATGGCTACAGAAAATTGTGTTGGGCTATAACACTATTTGCCTTTGTATTGCTGGCTATAAGAAAAGTGAAATTCCAAGATCGTTCTCAGAGAAAAATCAATAATAAAATTAGTAGAAGAACACCGTTTGACACATCAGTTGTCCTTTGGTATAATTCAATTATGCAATAGAACAGTGAAATTGATTTTAGGGAAGGACTGCAGCGTTTAGAAACTCTATGGCTATGAGATCTCGGGTAGGGCTATGGCGATTAGAAAACCTGGAGTCTGGTGGTCTTTTAGAGTTTTAACCAAAGCCTAACCACTGCTGTATTAGACATGCATTTTGTTATTCTAAGGATCCATTACGCCTTAACTAAATGACGCATAGGCGGATTTTATCTATTATTGATCCAATCAAAAATATGTGTGGATGTCCTGGGATTCCTACTGAGCCAGTCTTGTACAGTATAGGCACGACCGCTTGCTGATCTTTCCAAGACAATATTACAATTTTCATTCTGAGGCTTCTTCTGTCTAGTAAGGCACAAAACGCTAAACGATATTGAAAACTATTTATACCCTAACATGTTGGTATTCATTCGAAAGCTTTCACTGAGTACTATTAGATAAGTATCCATGTGTCAGAGTTTATTTTACACAATGCTTTTATTGACCAAATACACCACCAGCAGCAAATGAGCTCACAGCCACCGAGAGGCTGACAACCATTTTTAGTATTTCAAAATGAAAAGCAGACTGCCTGCTTGAAATAAGCGGAGTTAATTATTGGAAATCAATACTCTTATGTAAAACACTAAAAACTTGGTCATTTTCTTCCCCATAAGATAAGGTATCAAATTCATGTTCCTATTAAGTATTTATTTATTTCGATTCGCTATAACTGTGCTCCAGGACTGATTGTCCGTACTCCATGTCTGATATGCGTAACTCATTTATGCTTATTTACAGCTCCTCTTAAAGTCGTCTGGATCTATGACGCTTTTGACATTAACTTTGGAATTAAGATTAGTTTTGCGGAATATTTGAAGGAGAGTTGTTAGTTATATCTACGAAAAGATCTCGACAAAGTATGCCTAGATCCACGTTACTTTTGTAAATAACTTTGAACTTCAGGTTAAATTCTAAAATAAATGCATGTGCTGCAATCAGAGCTTATGGTCGTCTTCCAATTAACATTTCTTACTGAAATTGGCATGCCGTTCTGGGAATTGTAGACCTAACGGGTTAACTGATGAAAACCATGCTAGTTGAAAAATATTTTAAAATTACTGTCTAAATATTGATAACACTACTACTACTACCACTACTACTACTACTACTACTATTTCTACTACTACTACTACTACTACTACTACTACTACTACTACTACTACTACCACTACTACTACTACTACTACTACTACTACTACCGATAGTCGTCCACTCAGTCATGCTATACACTACACCCTTACTGATCATATTGCAGTGAGTCACATCATCCTTAAACACCCTTAAACAAATAGCTGTCAAGTAAATTCATTTCTACACGGCTGCTATGTTCGCATGCATGGTCCTGATACGAGCAGCATACACACGAGTGATGTAGGGAAAAAGTACGAGAGAAACCATTTACCTTCCCATCGAAACTTTCAAAAGTTAGCAGCAAGCAAAGTTCACCCACGCGAATTAAGTCCCGCCAGAACGATTATGCATTCGTGTAAATATGTTAAGTTGGCTATGTAACACCGCACAGACCTCCTATTACTACTCTTAAATGAGTGCCCATGTGCCAGGGTTTCAGTCATTTTTCAGGTTTTCTTGCATCATTTTATATTGGCCAAATTAGCCACCCGCAGCATAAGGGTTAAATATGCGCATGGGATCGTATGCATGAATGAATGAATACGTGTTTAATGGCACATCGACACACGACGGCTATCAAGTGCCATAAGATATTAGCAAAAAGTGTTCCTTTGTCACTGATGAAGATCAATGACAAAGCATAATTATTTTAGGTGAAAGAAGAAAAAGAGGGAGAGCAAGAGTAGAGCCTTCAGATACAAAGAGGAACATGGAATATTTTAAGGCCCAGTCACACTAGGGTCCGACTATCGCACGATTTTAAAATCGGCAGGTCGGACCCGCTTTTTTCACCTATCGGCTCCGTCTAAAAAGTCGTTACTGGGTTAAGATCGTATATGCCACAGTCACACTAGAGCCCGACTATCGCACGATTTTAAAATCGGCAGGTCAGACCCGATTTTTTCACCTATCGTGCGATCGTTGGATCCGATTTTTAGGCAAAATACAAAATCAGATTCGACTAAAAAAAGTCGGTACTGGGTTGCGATCCTTTTCGCAAATCAGTGCTGATTTTTGAAAAAGTTGCAAGACAATGTTTTTGACTTGCAATCATCGTACGACCATCGTACGATCATCGTACGATCATCGTACGATCATTTCTAGCAATAAAATCGGCTCCAATGAATCGTAATAGTGTGACTGCAAACTTGTCTATTTTCAAAATCGGAACGTCCAGTTCCGATTTTAAAATTAGCAAAATCCGATCCGATTTTAAAATCGTGCAATAGTCGGATCCTATTGTGACTAGGCCATTAGATGCAGGGTATCCACAGATAAATCCCCCGGCGGGCACTCCCAGGGGTGGGGGGCACTCAGTTACAGAGGGGGCCGCACCTGCGTTACGTATTCGCAGAAGAAGGGGTCTTTTTTAAGACCTACGCATGTCCGCGATTTTGTAAAAGAAGGGTACCTTTTTGTACCCAGGTACGAAGTATGGGGGGTGAAAATTTCCTTACAATCTACGAAATATACGCGGCTCTGACGCCGAGTGAATCCCAAAGTGACTGGGCTTCCGGGTTTGCTGCCGCCACTTGCTGCCGCTAAAAAGGAAGAGGATTATAAAACTTAAAGTTAAAATACGTGTTCCCGCTCATCCAATGTCAGCGTTTGATAACAGAAAGGGTGTTTATTTACTGGAAAAAGTCAGCGTTTTTATTGAAATAAGGGTGCTTTTTTGGCCAGAAATCAGTGCTCTAGGGGTATTTTTTTCATTTTGATAACGAGCGTATGCCCCCCTAAATACCAAAGTGCCCCCCCCCCCCTGGGGCATATCCACACATCCCCACTCTTTTATAAGGCGAGCAGGGTGCCACACCAGCTTAGGGTTCCCGGGAGACAACTCCTATTGCTCACCATATAGACTAGGAAAATGGGCATAAAATTTTGAGTGAATCTGAGTGGATCTTTTAACAAAACGAAACCTATTTTTTGGGAAGGGTATGAATGTCTAAAGAAAAAAAAGTATGTTGAGGGTGACACAAATGGTGGCAGGATGGTGCTGTGGGTCAATATATGGAAGACCTTACAAAAACTGATATGTAGCAGAATTTAAGCAAATAATAGGGTAGGGGTAGCTGAATTGGGGATAAAATAAAAGTGCATGGGCCGATTTTGATGAATGACCCCTTCTAAAGTTTGTCAAGGAATAGGCTTTCATATTATGCATAACAATTTTCAATATTTGACCTTGACCTCAAGGTCAATGTCAAATAGGGGTCATATCCAATGCAAAATGCAAATCTGAGAGCTGCAAATCACAATAAAAAGCCAAATTTTCTTTTTTTCAGCTAAAATTTTTGAGTATCTGCAATTTAGTGTTTCAACTAAGTGTCTTCAATGGATTAAGGAAATTTTACAAAAAAAAATGGGGGAAAAGGATAAAAAAAAATCTAGAAACCGTGTCAAAAAAGGGCATTTTTGCTCATTTTGGTGACCTCATTTACATAGGCCTCACCCACTGGATTGCTTGGAAAAGTAGGCAAAATGGGCCAAAAACAATTCTTTATATCTTTGAATGTTGAACCACTAGCTTAATTAAACTTAGTATTAACTTTAGCAAGCTTATCCCTTATTTGATGATTTATTCAAAATTTGGTTGCCATGGCAACCTAATGTAGAAAAATTGCGCCAAAAGTAGTACATTTTGGCTAAAAAGCATCAAATCAGTAAAAAAGGCCAAATTTTCATAATTTTAACTAAAACTTCAAATAACTGTTGTAATTTAGTGTTTCAACCGAGTGTCTTTGATTGATTAAGGAAATTTCACAACAAAAAGTGGTAGAAAAGCATAATAAATCTAGAAATGGTCTCAAAAATTGGCAGTTTTGCTCATTTTGGTGACCTCTTTTACATAGGCCTCACCCAATTGATTGTGTGCACCTTGTGGGGTCGTACATATGGGGTTGTTTAACCCATTAATGCTTAAGTTAAATTCAAAATTGTCTTCTGAATCATCAAGACTTTTAGCAATAATGGGGAAATTATGATTGATTTCACAAAATAATTGAAGGAGAAATGTTCTGATAAAAGTTTCTCCTTCAAATATTTTGCCAGCTTTGCTTTTGCCTGAAAAAGATTTCATCAAAAGTGTCAGGCTGCTTTTGGTGGCTGTGAGCGTTAATGGGTTAATAGAAAAGGGTCATGTGAGATTGTTATACTGTAGACCACACATAGGCCTACCCTAAATTAGCTAGGCCATAAAACCAAACCGAGGCTACCCGGGCATGAATGATAACACAGCATGTACCTATAGCGGCATGCAACTACAAGTACAATGGTATGTTCAGCCCCATTGACTTGTCAATTGATCCAGATGGGCTGCTTACTCACTCCTTAATAGATAACTTGATAGATAACTTGAAAACAAATAAATCCCAGTCATTTTGTGGTGTCCATATATTTGCGGGCTGTACATAACTTCATGAGGATTGTGTAAAAGACTGCTGACTAACTACAGAGTTCTGGTATCTATCCTATAGGAAATATGTATAGACTGGCTAAGACTGCTACTTGTTGTTCCCCCAATCTTATTTAGGTAATACTTAAGCAGATATAGAATTTTTCAAATTTCCTGCTTCACAGCACTAATGAGGTTTATGCAAAATCCTAGTTCATCATTGTTATTAAATGGAATATATAGGGGAGATTTTATAAAAGCAAGAACATCAAGTAGTGGCGGAATGTTTCTTTGTTACAAATGGTCTACCTCAATGACTCACTTAATATAGATAACATAAACAAATTCAAATGCAATATTAGCTATCTAACTGCTTGATATTGTACATTTATGTGAAATTAATTGACAAATGTACACAAAACAGTTCCACCACAGGTTTACTGGTGTCCCTACAAAACGCATTCACCCCTACCATATTATCATTTAGGACTGTTTTAGGACCTCATTTTCCTAATTATCCTATATTTCTTGTGTGCGGTCCGCAACTAGCATTTGTTCAACGTGTACTCAGCTTGTTTTTTGACTATAAGTTAAGATGAACAAACTTGGTTATATTTTAAAGATCTGTTCAATTGCCATTTCATAGTTATACGCTGTCAGATTGATAGCTAGGCTGATGTATTTGGCTGTGGAAAAGAATCATTTTCCCTATCTACAATGAGCAAAGATAATTACCCCCAGGATATTTCTCATTAGCAAACAATGCCATTTTGTCATGAGAGTTTTTATACTTGAAATTTATCCTGATCATACAATATCTGTTTATGTCTCTGTATACTTGAAATCCACAGGCAAATGAAAAAGTGTTCAATTTAGAGTTCAGGTTGACACGGGTTCCAATGTACATACACTGCACAAAGAAAATAAGGTGTTTACAAATAGTTCCTACTCTCTCTAATTGGATATCTAACTATATTGTATTTTCATAGAAAAAGTAGTAAAATCAGTTGGAAATAAGTAATGAAATGTATCACAGTTAATGAATGCCCTGCAACAAAAATATCAAAAAATCATTTCAAAATAGAGTAGTTGTACAATCAGTAGTTTCATTTTAGGATGGAATAGAGGAGGATGTGCGTCAAAACCAATTTAAAATTAGGAAAATTCTGACACTTATGGTGACATTTATGGATCATCCACATTCCTGGTGCTTAAAGACATGTTTTCACTTGGGTATCCTTCAGCAATCAAAGGTCCCTGATAGTTTGTTAATAAGCATGCACTAATAATAAATTATTAATAATTGCTATTTGATATAGCTCCTGTTTCACCTACAATGTTCAGAAGCGCTTTATAAATAATAGTCAGTGGACATGTTTATGGTCCATATAGTCTTAGATGTTTTTATTTATCTAAGATATAGTCAAACTCCTTTCGAAATAGCAATGTTTTCAGCTGTCTTAAAGTTTTGCTCACTATCAGCAGCCTTGATGTTGACGGGGAGCTCATTCCAAATGCATGGAGCATAGGCACAGACAGCTCTGTCACCAACTGTAATAAGTTTTTTTTTTATCTTAGAGACATTGTAGTGGCTTGTTTGACTAACAATTTCCTTGAGTATAGAGGGACTCATCCTTGCATGCATTTGAAAGTCAAAAGCAGAATATTGAATGGAAAACTCCTAATGCCTGATTGATTATTCAACTTGCTTATCAAATCTTACTAAGTTAACTCTCATAATTCCTATTACCTCAATCTAGGCAAGTTCTTCTGTGTTAAATAGTGTATCATTGCACCTAACTGTCCCAAAAGTGCGTTGCACCTTGTATGTACATGCTATCAGTAGCTTAGCCTGTGTACACTCGCCCTCGTTCTGAACTCGTTGACCTCTGACCTGCATAAATATTGAGAGAGGCCTATGACGAGTGTCCCAAATACAGCGCATTGTGGAGTTTTCGCATCATATCTTATTTTTATGTTAGTGACGTTAGCCGCCGCTGACAGCGCCAGTACAGTAAGAAAAAAGTACAGAGTTTTTATATATAACGAAGGGTAACCACACCCTATGTACGCTATATATAAACAGACGCGTACATTGTGATCATACTACAGTATAGGGATTAAGTATGGACCAGAGGGCCGTGTGGCGAATAAAGCTGAGGAGCTGATGTCAACCCGTTCAAGGCGCAAAGCGCCGAGAACGGGTTGACATCAGCGATGAAGCTTTATTCACCACACGGCCCAACGGGACATACTTAATCGCTATTATAGCATGATCAGAAATTGAAATGAAATGAACTAGTATTCAATATATGTTATATATAGGGTATTATGACCAGAGCACTTGTCTTGGGATTGCTGATTGTTTGAATGTTGAACAGAGCTTGACCCAGTTTGACCACAGGCGCCAAACTTGAAATTCAGAAAGAGGCAGATCTCATGAAAGGTCAAGGTCACCTCAGTTTAAAACAGTTTGATTGCAGATTGGTTCCCATATAAGAAAGACCCTAAATGAATTTTTTACATGTGTCTTGTCTGTACCTATTGTTTCATGGTCTCTATATCTTAATTACCTCATTTTAAAGCCTGTATGACATATATTTGTGACATATACTTGTTGAGGTCAAAGGTCAGAAAACCGGGTGGCCTCACCCGGTTGCATCCGGGTTGGAATCGGCCTTGACCACCAACATTATAGGTTATATGGAATGGCGGTTGCTATATGAGAATGCTATAATATCTGTTAAAGCCTACACCCGTTTCCTCATCATCAGACTAACTACGTCTGTCTAGGTTATAATCAAGAAGACTAGGAGACTAAATATCTTCCTTCCTGTCTGCGCAGTGGGAGGGACGATTTTGTCTCCTTTTCTACATTTAGATCAGACTAACTGCGACTGTCTAGATTATCATCAAGAAGAATAGGAGACTGAATATCTTTCTTCCGGGTCTGCACAGTGGCAGGGACTATTGTGTCTCTTTTTCTACATTTAGATCAGACTAATTGCGACTGTCTAGGCGATCATCAAGAAGAATAGAAGAAGACTAAATAACTTTCTTCCGGGTCTGCACAATGGCGGGGAAGATTTTGCCTCTTTTTCTACATTTAGATCGGACTAACTGCGACTGTCTACATGTAGGTTATAATCAAGAAGACTAGGAGACTAAATATATTTCTTCCTGTCTGCACTGTGGGAGGGAAGATTTTGTCTCTTTTTCTACATCTATATCAGACTAACTGCGACTGTCTACATGTAGGTTATCATCCAGAAGAAAAGGAGACTAAATATCGTTCTCTCTGGTCTGCACAGTGGGAGGGAAGATTATGCCTCTATTTCTACGTTTAGTTTCACCCTAACACGGTCGCTTCGAACATGATGCATATTGTTATCAAATGACGAAAATAGGAAAAACTGGGTCAAGAGAATTAACGCCATCAACTATCTTGATATACAATCAAATTAGACTCCAATTAAATTTGAGGTATTCCGACACGAGACTTGAACGAGAGCACTGACATGGTGACGTCATTATGCTTAACAGCCTCCTTCTTACTATCTTACATGTGGAGCGGGTCAAATTCCAGTACGCCAGTTAACCTTGTCATGCAAGACTTTATGCTGCGCTATCACTGCTCTACGCTCACATGTACAGTGCCAGCATCTAATTCCTGCACTAAATGCGTGGGCAGCCCGGGCTTAACAAACAACCCCGCCCCCTGTTGCCAACAGATGCATTGATGACTTCACAACTGAACGTACATTTGATTTGCAAGCTACATGGGACATTTTCTCTTCTGCAATTTCTAAATTAAAATATTTTGTTTTCATCAGTTCTGTATTTTTCGCTCTTATCTATTTTTCCTATTATGCTTGACGTATTATCTATGAGCGTTTGTACAGCAAGACAATGGCAGACGTCCGGTCGACTGGTGCAGATATCAACTGCCTGTACTGTACAGCAAGACACTGGCAAACGTCCGGTCGACTGGTGCAGATATCAATTGCCTGTACTGTACAACCAGTCACTGGCAAACGTCCGGTCGACTGGTGCAGATATCAATTGCCTGTACTGTACAACCAGTCACTGGCAAACGTCCGGTCGACTGGTGCAGATATCAATTGCCTGTACTGTACAACCAGTCAAACGTCTGGTCGACTGGTGCAGATATTAATTGCCTGTATTGTACAACCAGGCACTGGCATACCTCCGGTAGACTGGTGCAGAAATTCAATGTCTGTACTGTACAACCAGGCACTGGCAGACGTCCGGTCGACTGGTGCAAATATCAATTGCGTGTACTGTACAACCCGGTATTTGCAGACGTCCGTTCGACTGGTGCAGGAATTCAATA
>OZ012694.1:33051302-33056302 GCA_963942565.1 Maea johnstoni | reverse complement strand
AGAATAATGCATAATTAATTGTGAGACAACTTCATTTCTATCACAGTACATAAGAAACACTGAGTAAACACTACAGCAATTAACCCATCCTTGCAGTTATTCCCTATACGATATCCATAACGCGGTTGAGCTGATGAAAGGCACTGTAAATCATTTAAGTATAGCAGGAACAATAAGATAGCGATAATAGCGCTTTGCCTATATGCGCTAGTGTAAAATCCCCGTCTTAAAAAATTCTTAATTGAACTTGCTGCTGCTGTTCCCGTTCACCGCTATAACTAGATCACGCTATCCAGGGCAGTATTGTATTCACGCTATTTAATGTTCACGCCATATTTATGTGATTTACGATATTTGAATTGTTAGTAAACTATAACTACATGCATTCTTTTGCATGATATACACGCTATAATGTCATCAATTGGCACATCTCAATGGCAATTCAGTGGGAGACGTCTGGTTATGATAGTAGTATGAATCAAATCGTCAGAGACGTTTGATTGCCACACTACTCGCCATCGATCTTGCTTCAGAAGAACTTGATGGTGCCTATTTCACAAGAAGACACATATGACTATCCTAAACCTAGAAATCCCCAGTCCAATGAAGTTAATAAAAACACATAGTCAAAAATCAGTTAATAGAAATATGGAGAACTCAAAATAATGATAGGAAAAAATTAAGCTAGAGATCCGACAAACCGTGAAAAAGATCTTGACTCGACTATTTTCTTAATATCGCAGGACATCCTGGCCCTGGATCCAAAAGTAGAAATAAACAATGCATACAAAAGTGATCATAATATGATAAGCTCTCTCCTCTCAAATCTACAAAAAAAAAGGGTAGGGGATCTGGAAATTAAAAAATACCTTACTTAAAAATTTGGATATTGTTAAAATGGTGAGATATGAAATACTTTCAATTCAGGCGACATATGCCCTACCAATCTATAATCTGTATTGTATAACCTTGGACAATGGTGAAAGTCTAGAACTATACATCCCACCCTGACTCTTTTCCTTAAAACACTCAGCTAAGAGGGCAGATTATAAAGTTTTCAAAAAACTCGAAAAAGCAGGAAAGGGAGGGAGAAGGACCCTCGGACTGACGGCCGTGTGGTCTAGGACGCCGCCACTGACTGTACGCTGTCTCTCACTACTGCCTGGGTTCGAATCTCGGCCTGGGCATGCGAGAAAGGTGCCAATGACTTGGGGTTAGGCGGTGGTTTTCTCCGGGTACTCCGGTTTCCTCCACCACATACAACTGGCTAGTCACGAATTAGACACATTTGGCATAAATGTGACGAAAAGCAAAATTCCAAATCCAAACCCTCTTCTATGAAGTTGAATATTTACAAGAACAGATTGACATAAGTGACACTTCACAATTACTTGTTGACTCTCTTAGAGACCCTACTCTGTAACTGGAGAATCTAAGAGAGAAGAAAGTGAACGGTTTCATTATACGAAGGTGAACGCTTTCACTATACATTATAGAGCTAAGCTGATTAATAATTGGGAAACCCATCAAAGTACTTTTCAAGTCTTGAAAATTGAAATTTCCTGAACAAGAGTATATTGTTCCTTACCGATATTGAAGGTATGGTTACAAGAGATTGCAAATTTATTTTCAGAATCTCTTTTATTTGAATTAATACAATGCAAAGGGGACCTCAATTCTGAAATACTCAAAATATAATGATCTACATAAGAATATACCACACAATATCTGAGCAAACAAAAAACAAATTAGAAACAGTTTATACCATTTCAGACCTTGGAAAAATAGTTAAATCTTGTAAAATTAACAAAGTCTCAGGGTCAGATGGATCGATACCCTAATGCATTTTCAAAGATACTTCTGGAAGAACTTAAATTCTTGATGTTCAGGTACTTCATTGAAGCTATAGAGCTTGTAAAGATGTCTCCCATATCTCATGATGGAATTATTACATGCATTCCTAAACAGGGTACATTGAGGAATGACCTGAAAAAAACTGGATACCCCTGATTCTGCTTAACTCTATTTACTCTAAGTTCTTCTCTAGTTCTGGTAGCCAATAGCCAATATACTGTTAACTCTGAAATAGTTAACAAGGACCAGACAGATTTATCTTGGAATGTTTCATAGGGGAAGATATCAGAATGATGACACTATTGTACATCGTGAAATAGAAAACAAGACAGTCCTTTTGATTATTCTCGACTACTCTAAAGCATTCAATACTATTCAATACTATTCGATACTAAAGCATTCAGGGGGGTCTTAGTACAAGATACTGAGTCAGAATATGTTCTAGGACAATATCCCCCAGGACAATATCCCCCTGACAACCACCACAAATTTTAGTACATAGGGCCCGAGATCACCTTCTCTATCAAATCAAGATTCTTATATAACCTCTGGAGACGCCAACAGGTGTCCTTGATTGACCACGCCCTCTCCCACTCTTTTCTCTACCAAAATGGCTTTTTATCACATGCCCCCCACACGACCGGTTCTAGGACAATATCCCCACAGGACAATATCCCCCACACAATATCACCCCTGTACAAAATCCCCCCAGACAAAATCCCCCGTACCAATATCTCCCGGACAATATCCCCCTCTAGTAAAACATTCTCAAACATCTTCTATAACATGCAAACAAGAATTTATGACCACCTTTCCTAGAAGTGACAAACCCCATTTTGGAAGTGATTTGAATTAAAGGGGTTATAAAGAGTGTTTTTGGATATTTCAAAAACCCACCAGATTTTGTGAGATGCTTAATAAAGATCGTTGAAACCCATTTGTAAAAACGTTTAAAGGATTTTTTTTTAATTATGAGATATAGGCCTTCAAATCTGGCCTCATTCACGCCAGCAGCCGTACTTCGTGACGTCACAACGGGAACCCATCAGAAGTAGGTCACCTCTGCACATTTGATTGTTATGGTTAATGGTCCCGAGTAGATCGAATTTCAACCTGAGGCCGTTCGGCCAATTCGTTAACAATAGTGATGACACTTGAGATACTTATAAAGCTGGATCTCGTTTTTAAAGACGGGACCAATCTCGCAAGGCTAGGCAAAGAGAAACAGCCAAAAAAAGGAAAAACCGTGGGCGTCATAAATAAGCAGCCTTTTCTCTGCTCTGCATGTACCTTGTCAACTTGATCTAGAATACTGGGTTTACAATTATTTAGCATGAATTATTTATACATGCTATACATGTTAGGCCCTATTACGATCTCTTTCTCATGCTCACTGGGCTTTTTCTTGCAGAATAACACAGGCATACTTAAATAATATCATGTATGCCTTATTATTCTGCATCTAACTCATTTTGTTCAAAACACTCTTCATAACCCCTTTAGGGGGTTCGTATGATCACCTGTTTAAGAACAATCTAGGACGCCAATAGCCTTTTGCATGGTTTCCATAATATTATCGTTTTTATCTTGGAAGCCATCCATGGGGAAAGACTAGTGAATTTGACTGTTAAAAGATGTATGGGAGATAATTATGTCAAAGAGTTAATTAGATTCGGCTCGCTTATTGAAATAATCTGTCATTGCCTGCCACTGTACACACAACTTAATAATTACATACTCAACTTAATTCTTGGTCAGCAAGTGCTCATTGGCTTGCACATTATACTGTGACAAATATGCTCAGATCTAGTTTTAGAGCATGGAAAAGTAACCACAATATGTGTTTTTTTCTTCCAGAAAGTGATTGTTTATCTTTCAGGCTAGATTAATATCTTTCAGAGAAGTAAATGTGTTAAGCTCACAGACGAGGGATTTTCTGTGTAATGTCTTAAACTGAATGTAAGGAAGATAAGTGTCATCAATGGCCCTATTATACCAAACAAATGATCGTGAGACATTGTGAACATCTAAAGATACGCAAGCGTTGTTCTGTTATTTCTCACAAATATCTTCTAAAATACATACTTCTGAGGTTAAAAGTGTTTTAATATAGATTGTAACCACCTCTTGTAGCTAGACCCACTTCGGCATCAGACGTGCTGTAGGGTAGCACGTCCCGTAGGACATTCATTGATTCAGCATGCTGCCACTCGCCAAGTTGGCAATATACTAGGTGTATAGGGAAAAGTGCGATGACAAAATTCTTCGTAATAACGGTTTATGGTAGCGAGTTTATTGATGAAACTGAGCGGCCAAAAAATCAAGTCATGCGTGCGATTGAAACATTGTCTGAAGCTTATATATGGGAAAATTTTTGGCATATTTTCGCGCCCGTGTACTTTTAGCTAATATGTCGAAAAAGGGGAACGACTTTACGGTAATTCCGCGTATAGCGAAACAGCGAAATATGTATAGGACGTACACCTACGGTATACTATTATACTACGGAGATGCCTCATTCTGAGAATATCGCTAAACTGGCCATAAGTTCTTAAATCATGGTACGTGTGTTATGAATTGATCAATTGATATTGTGCACGTACGTTGGCATACCCATCAGCATTCAACAATCCAAAATCAGGATATTTCACTTATCAGGCGGTTTACTATACTGCGACGTCTTTTGGTTTCATTTTGTTTAGTTCCAATTCTGGGAGGGGCCAGGTTAGTACTTTTGCTTAAGGAGCGGGCCTTTAGAGTTGGTAATCATGGAAACATATGTTAATAGGATAACTTTAATTTTAGCAGATCACAATTGCTGCATGATAATATACACACAGTTTTCAAAAACACGCAGATAGCTTTGGAACTGAAAATGTCTTCATCAACAACATTTACATTGTGTGATCTTTCCAGACATTGTGTGATCTTTCAAGATAAATACTTACTATATTCAGCATATTATGAAATTCTTGGCTCTTGGCTAGAAAATAAATTTATTCTTGAGGAATGGTGGATGATTTTTGAAAGTTGGCAAATCAGTAGCTAATCTGAAGATTTCTGACCAAGTTATATAATTCATACCTGTTAACATTCAACCATCCAAAATCAGGAGATTTTATGCGGTTCCAATCCTGGCCACCAGG
>OZ012694.1:33021965-33051102 GCA_963942565.1 Maea johnstoni | reverse complement strand
ATATATATATATATTTTTTTTTATAACTTTTATTGCACCATAGACATATAAAAGATAGGTATACATAGGACAAATATATATAAATATAACAAATTTGGTAATATATACACTATATACAGTGATTGCTTTAGTTTCTGAGCACATTATACAAGGATGACCATTTTCCTAGAACCTTAGGAAGCCTGTTATTAATAGTACCAATATATATTTCAATGTTCATCTGATTCTTAAATGAGTTTTTGAGGTAGTTCAAGTTGAGGAATCTTGCTTTCCATTTTTTCTTATAGATCTCGTGTTTAGTTATTAGTATTATGGTGTTTATGACAGTCTCATTGTTTTTGTCACCAAGCAAGATAGCCTTCTTATTGAAGTTGATATTCATATTGGTACTATTAATTAACCAGGTTTGTACTCTAGTCCATACGATATTAGCTTCTGGACAATCAAAGAATAGATGTGAGATATCTTCGGGGACTTGGCAATCATCACAAAGTTCATTGGGTCTTAAATTAAATTGGCAAAGTTTTCTGTTAGTCATAATAGTACGATGTAACATTTGGTATTGAAAAAATATTGTAGAAGGGTTAAGTTTACAGTTCTTAGCAAGGTTATATAGATACTTCCAGTCTTCATTCTCAGTCAAGTTAAGATCAGTTATCCATTTTTGTTGGCCAATTGGTATGTTAGCTAAATTTTGATGTTTCCAGATTTTCCTTATATGGGAGGTACCCTTTTTGCCCATTCTTAGATATCTTAATACAGGTGGTTCTATTAAATCATTTAGTCTGGCTAGTGTTCTGAGATGTTGTTTCCAGGGCGTGGGTATGGCTTTCCATATAGCGAAATATACTGTAAACATTAAAGGTCTACCTGTCCTTCTTTCCATTTGTGCTTTGGAGAGAGGCTCATTTAGCTCATCATATAGATCGGTTAAGAACAGGAAGTTGTTATCGAACAGAATCTTGTTGAATGGAATGGGAATAGCTGGGTTCCCCCATAGGGGTTCAAATTGGATATTAGTTACTAAAATGGGCTTGGCTGTAGAGTACCAATTTTTGTAAGAAGATATGACATCAACCCAGAATGGGTTTTTTGCATTTTCCAATAAAATTGAATGATATGTTTCCCCTGTCCAGGGTAGTCTATCGATTTTTTCAAATTTGGCAAAATCTAGCCAGTCTGGATCAGCCCATAGAGTTTTATAGACCCATGAGATTTTTAGACTTTTGTCAAATTCATGTATGTTTATCATGTCTAGGCCGCCATTTTGAAAAGGATAACTTAGAATTTTTTTATTAACTTGGTGGCGCTTATTTTTCCAGATAAAATTAATGGCCATTTGTTCTATGTTGTTAAAGTATTCAGTTTTCGGAGAGGGTAGAGTTTGCAATACATGAATAATTTTAGAGAGAATGAGGCTTTTAAAGATAGTAACTCTACCAATAGGGGAGATATTTCTATTGATCCAGACGTGCATTAATTTATTCATGGACTCTATCTTATTGTTAATGTTAAGCTCAGTAATTCCTTGTAAGTCCAAGACATTATACTCAATACCAAGTGCTACAAAGACATGTACCCATTCGAGATCATTCTCTCGACAGAAACAACGGTCTGTTTCTCGGATAGGCCCAATTCGGATAACTTTTGTTTTGTTAATATTTATCTTAAAGCCTGATTTTTGGTGGAACCAATGGAGGATTTTTAATGCTGCTTTCAAATTACGTTCTGATGCACTTAGGAATACCGAAGTATCATCCGCGTATTGACTCAGGCGGTGTTCTCGGTTGTGTACTGTTATACCGGTTACCTCCATGCTTTCTTAAAATGCTAAAGTTAAAAACTCAGAACAAATGATAAAAAGATATGGAGAGATCGGATCTCCTTGTCGACAGCCTCGCTTGAGAGTAAAAGGTTCTGAAAGATGGCCATTCAGTATTATTCTTGAGTTTGAAGATTTTTGGAAAATTTAAATCCATTTAATAAAATTTTCACCAAAGTTAAGTTCTTTGAGTAAATTTTTTATATACTCCCAAGAGAGGCTGTCGAAGGCCTTCTCAAAATCTACTAAAAGAATGAGACCGTCTATATTATATTCTTGACAGGAATGAATAATGTCAAACATTAATCGTGTGCAGTCAGAGATTGCACGACCCTCCAAAAAACCTTTCTGTTCACTACTGATAATACGTGTAAGAACTTTCCTTAGACGATTAGTGAGGCAGAGGGATATTAGTTTATAGCAGGTATTGAGAAGGGATATGGGCCTCCAGTTTTTTTATAAGGTCCCTTGCTTTCCCTACCTTAGGGATACATGTAATAAGGCCTTGTGTTAGTGATTGGGAGAACTCACCATCTTCGAAACATTCATTTGTATAGTCTAGAAAAAACCAACCTAACTGGGGCCAGAATTTCTTGAAAAACTCGGGACTGTACCCGTCAAGCCCAGGGGATTTATTGTTCTTCATTTGGAATAAGGCTTCGTCGAGTTCATGTTTTGTTAAGGGGAGTTCTAATGAAGCTTTTTCTAACCCATTGAGTTTTTTGGGGTGTAAAATAGGATCAGGTTGAGGGTTGGGAGTATGGGGCTGTTCACTATAGAGCGTTTCGTAAAAGTCGTGTAGGGCCTTCAGTATGTCAGATTGTTTTGTCAGGGTTGTGGTTTCACTTATTTTTAGTTGGGAGATATTTTTATTTATCCGGTTTTTATTTTCTAAATTTAAAAAATATTTACTTGGTTTCTCACCGAATTCAGTTGATTCGGCCCTAGATCTTATTAAGGCGCCAAATAGATCATTTTTCCTATTCATTATGAGTTCATTGTTTAGTTCAATCAGGTTTTCCATGTCAGTTATATTAGCAAGACCAGATGACACTCTCTCATCTAACACTCCAATTCTCCTCTCCAGTGATTTTCTATCCCTATTGGCTGTTCTTTTTTTGTGACTTGAATAGTTAATAATGATACCACGTAATGTTACTAATAAAGTTTCCCAGAATAATGCAACGGGGATAGTAAATTCCAGATTTCTATTTGTAGAGTTAACATGTTCTGCAGAGTAGCGAGGAGAGGCATATGTTCTTTTAATGTCATTTATAGAATTTTTGATAAGTGTTATAAATTGTTCATCCTGGAGTAAAGTGTTGTTCATCTTCCAGGTGCCCCTACCTCTATTTTCTGAAGTAGTTATTAGGTTAAAAGTGATAGGGGCGTGGTCGGATCTATATTTAGTATTAATCTTAAATTTAGTTGCAATGGAGAGGA
This sequence comes from Maea johnstoni, assembly GCA_963942565.1. Classification (NCBI taxonomy): domain Eukaryota; kingdom Metazoa; phylum Annelida; class Polychaeta; order Spionida; family Magelonidae; genus Maea; species Maea johnstoni. The sequence goes on along the minus strand of OZ012694.1, from coordinate 33,047,837 downwards.
TAGCGTCACTGCAGAGAAAGAAGTCTAAGCGGGCCTGTTTGTTGGTAATGCCCTGCAGCCAGGTATATTGTTTCTTAGTAGGATTGTTAACTCGCCAGCCATCGGATAAAGTATGTGTTTCACAGAGGGAGTCGATAGCTTTGGTAGTTTTCGGATGATTTAAGCTAATGTAATTGACATTATCTAAAGCGAAATTCCTGGTAGAATTCCAATCGCCCCCCAAGATGATGTTGGGATTTTCAAACCTGTCAAGAGTATCAGATAAGATTTTGATAAATTCCGGGTCATCCTGGTTGGGTGCATAGATGCTCCCAATTACGAAAGAGAAGTTATTTGGCAGGTGTATCTCTGTGAAGCAGTAGTTTCCATTAATATCTTTGAAATTCATCCCTAAATTAAATTCAAAGGTGTTTCTGAATAAGATGGCTGTTCCTCGGGACCTTGTGGTAAAAGAAGTACTTATTAAAGTAAAGTCCCATTCTTCCTTAACTTGGGTAAGTAGTTCAGAATCCCAATGGGTATCCTGTAAGAGGGCAATATCGATCCGGTCGTCTTTTAACTTTTTAAATATGTCCAGTCGTTTCTGTTTGTTACCAAGTCCTCTGCAATTCAAGGATAATATTTGTAGATTATCACCCATGATTTAATAGTGGGTATTTTACCAGTCCTATTTGGTTGCACAGTCTGAATGGGGCAAAAAAATTTTGAAGTGAATATATATATATATATATATATATATATATATATATATATATATACATATATATATATATATATATATATATATATATATATATATATATATATATATATATATATATATATATATATATATGTATATATTTATATAGATAGATAGATAGATAGATAGATAGGTATAGATATAACTAGAGCTCTTAAGGAACTTGCCAAAAATCACATCATAATTAAGCCTGCTGATAAAGGTGGCCCGTCATTGTCCTTAACAGGGAAGACTTTATCGTTGGTCTTAGACAACTACAGGACCAACGTTTTTATTGTGAGACCTCGACAGATCTAACGGACCAACACCACAGAGAAATTGTTGATATCTTAGACAATATGCTAATGATACAACAAATACATAAATCATGCTATAATCAGCTATCTGACATTAATACACGCACAGCCCAATTTTATATGTTACCTAAAATCCATAAAACAGGGGTGAAGCCCCCACGCAGACCAAAAGCATCAGGCAACGGCTGCCCAAAGGAAAAAATCTCTCAATTCATAGATCATTTTCTACAACCTTGCGGGAAAAACATTAGATCCTATATTAAAGATACATCCAACTTCTTATTCATGTTAGAATTGGTAGGCAACCTACCTGAACAATGTACCCTTGTCACCCTTGATGTGACAAGCCTGTACACCAATATACCCAATCAGGAAGGTTGTATTGCAGTTTCACAATGCCTCAACTTAGAAAGGGGTTAAGTACAGAACCCGTCCAATACCTACCTGGTCGAATTGCTAGAAAAGGTATTAACCTGTAATAACTTTGACTTTAACGGGAAGCACTACCTCCAAGTAGGAGACACAGCAATGGGCACCAAAGTAGCCCCAGCATATGCCAACACCTTTATGGGTTGGTATGAAGAGGCACATGTATACACATATCCTAAGCAACCGTTACTATGGAAAAGATTCATAGATGATATATTTATAATATGGCAATGGAGGATGCAGAGCTTGAGGAATTTGTTTAATTCCTAAACTCTAGAATGGAAAGCAAAAAATTCGAAGCCGAAACCTCGAAAATAGCAGTACACTTCTTAGATGTGACAATTTCAGTTGATGAGAATTGAATCATCAAAACCCCACTCTATACTAAACCTACAGACTCGCAAAATTAAACCAACTACGAGTCATGTCATCAACAATCATGCCAAAATGGCATCCCATATGGGCAATTTCTGCGCCAACGCAGAATATGCAGTACTGATAAAGATTTTATCACAGAAAGCAAAACCATGGTCTACCACTTTCACCAGGCCGACTACCCTTTAAAATTGATACAAGAATCTTTTAGAAGGGCATACCACCAAGACATGAAACAGTTACTTACACCAAAACCTGACACAACCAAAGCAGGTGATGACAATCTTTATCTCATCACAACATTTCACCCAACATTCAATGTGGTAAACAAAATAGTAACACGCAATATGGACTTACTTGACAGGTCCAGTTCCACGCGCCCAGCGCTTAAAGCAATACTGGTCAGAGGGTTCCGCAGGTGTAAGAACCTTATAGACCAGTTAGTAAGGGCTAAACTAACTCCAATACCTGACAATCAGGGCAATAATCCAGACCTGATCAGCACTAGCAATAAATGTGGAAGACCTAGATGCATTTATTGCGACAAACTTGACCGCCCAGGCACCATAGCAGCGGCCGGCACATGCAAAACCTTTATCACCCGCACCAACATATCATGCAGGTGCACCAATTTCATATACGCCCTGCATTGCCAACATTGTGGGAAGATATATGTGGGACAGACAAAGAGAAGACTGATGGACCTCCTTATGGAGCACTTTAGGAACATAAGGACGAAATGCCTATCACATATTAGAGGTAGACACTACAATTCAGGCGCTCATTCAGGACTAGACGGCATGAGAGTGTATATCCTAGAATTTATACACAGCCACCCTGACAGTAAAGCAGCGGCGGCAATAAGAGACAAGGCAGAACGCAAATGGATCTATAGGATGCGATCCTTAGCTCCATTAGGTCTCAACCTCCTAGACTGATTGTCCAGCACTACGATATCAGTCTACGCACATTTCGTAAATGGGCAATAAATAAATTAACCAGTTTTTTTACATTACTGTCACTACCATATATAATTTGATACATACCTTAAAGCACTAGTTGCATAAATGTGCATACACACCCAGTAAAAACACACAAATTACTGAGTTCAACCTCCTGATTTTCGGGAACCTCACCAGGTACAGGTACATAATTACACTATCAACATATACAGACGAGCAGATCAATCAATGGTATCTGCTCCTCATTGCTAGATTCACCATACAGCCTCTACGTATACCCGAGACTAAACACAAACACCATGTGCTTGTTGTCATGTACAAATTACCCACGTCAATACACCTCTAGTTAAGGCTGTGCTGCTGGTGACACACTCAAAATAGGACAGCTCCTAGTTTAGCACTCCTGTCCCCTTTCCAACAATAGTTATCTAATCCCTGAGGTCTTGGTGTTTTAAATATAAGTTTTCTTTAACTTACCTGCTTGACCTGACCTCAATATAAACACAGTTTCAATTTAACAGTGTTTTACCTCAAATGAGGTTTTCTTGATTAATAAAGGTTAATGTGATTTATAAATACCATACATGTCTGCTAAATATGCTAGGCTAGGGCAACTGGAAGACAAATTTGAAGTTCCTGCAAGAGAATACGGTACAGTAAGCGATTTATGTGGACATTTTACTTACAAAAGTAGGTCAACATGTCTGTCCACTGTGGTCCGTTGTCACCTACATTTATAAGTAAAAATTTCCACCAAAATCGCATGCTGTTAGGTATTCTTGAACTATGTGCTCACTATGTATTATACATGGGATTTGTTTATCATAGTGAGTAGATCGATTGTAGATGTGCTCCATTTAGTCCAGTAGGAACGGGGGGCTTGCGCGCACCCTCATGATACATTTTTTAACTCACATTTTTGGAATTCTGAGGTGTTGAATTTTACTGATTTTTTTGTTCCCCGTGCCAACTCGTTTCCCATGGGTCTGCTTAGTGGCCATCTTGGCAGCCATATTGAATTTCCATAAGACAGCAAAAATAGAGGAAAAATAGGGATAGGGGTAACCTTTTTGATCATAACTGCAGTTATATTGATATATTTTCAACAAATGAGGTATCAACATTTGAAATACTCCATTTCGCAAATTTTAAGACCGGTCACGTTCTGATTGATCAATTATGAAAGGTCATTTGGGGTCAAATTAGGTCAAAAAAGTCAAAAAGGTGAAAATCTGCTTTTCAATTTATTTTCATAAAGTAATGTTTTTTTGCAAAAAAGCAAGTTGATGATTTTTTCAACATCATGGCATTTTAGCAAGAATATATACACACACCCACAATTAGCAGTCCAAAGAACAGGAAATTACTATTGAAGGGTATGCAAAGATGAGATGGTTGAAAGATGACTATAGACATTCACTATCTTGTCAGTTCAGGGCTCAATATAGGAGGGTAGGGATAACATTATTCTCCATAACTTCAGTTATATTCAGAAAATTGCAACAAATAAGGTATCAAAATGTATAACTTTATTTCTTCAAATTTGGAAGTGGGTCCCTTTCTGATTTGTCATTGGGAAAGGTCACTTGAAGGTCATTTGAAGGTCAAAAAAGGTCAGAAACGTCTCAAAGATAAAAATCTGCTTTTTATTCATAATACTTCCATAGACTAATATTTTTCTTAAATCAAGTTGATAATTTGTTTAACATCATAGCATTATCGGGCAAGATCAATAACCCACTCAGAATTAGTATTCCAAAGAAAGGGAAATCACTATTGAAGGGTGTGAGAGTGGTTGAAAGATGACTGTGCACTTCAATATCGGACTTTCATAGTTGGAGAATAAATTGTTACACAGTTTGATACCTCATGTGTTGCAATTCTCTAAATATAACTGAAGTTATGGTGAAAAATGTTATCCCTACCCTCCGATATTGAGCCAAGACATGACAAGATATTGAATGTGCATAGTCATCTTTCAACCACTCTCACACCCTTCAATAGTGATTTCCCTTTCTTTAGAATACTTATTGTAATAGGTTTAATGATTTCCCAAATATGCTATGACGTTAAACAAATTATCAACTTGATTTAAGAAAAATATTAGTCTATCAGAATACTAGAATAAAAAGCAGATTTTCATCTTTGTGACGTTTTTGACCTTATTTGACCTTCAAATGACCTTGAGATGACCTTTATAAATGACAAATTAGAACGGGTCCCACTTCCAAATTTTTAGAATAAAAAGTTACACATTTTGATACCTCATGTGTTGCAATCGTCTGCATATAACCGAAGTTATGGTGAAAAATGATATCCCTACCCTACTATATTGAGCCAGGTCCTGACAAGATATTGAATGTGCATAGTCATCTTTCAACCACTCTCACACCCTTCAATAGTGATTTCCCTTTCTTTAAAATACTAGTTGTGAGTGGGTTAATGATCTTGCCCAAAAATGCTATGACGTTAAACAAGTTATCCACTTGATTTAAGAAAAATATTAGTCTATGGGAATATTATGAACAAAAAGCCGATTTACATCTCTGTGACGTTTTTGACCTTATTTGACCTTCAAATGACCTTTAGATGACCTATTTAATGACCAATCAGAAAGGGTCCCACTTCCAAATTTGAGGAATAAAAAGTTACACATTTTGATACCTCATTTGTTGCAATTGGCTGTATATAACTGAAGTGATGGTGAAAAATGTTATCCCTAACCTACTATATTGAGCGCAGAATAACTCTCACACCCTTCAATAGTGATTTCCCTTTCTTTGGAATACTAATTCTGAGTGGGTTAATGATCTTGCCCGATAATGCTATGATGTTGAACGAATTATCAACTTGATTCAAGAAAAATATTAGTCTATGGAAATATTTTAAATAAAAAGCAGATTTTTATCTTTGTGACGTTTTTGACCTTTTTTGACCTTCAAGTGACCTTTCCCAATGACCAATCAGAATGGGTCCGACTTATCAGAACGTGACCGGTCCTAAATTTTGCGAAATGGAATATTTCAAATTTCGATGCCTCATAACTGATGTTATGATCAAAAAGGTTACCCTTACCCCTATTTTTGCTGTCTCATGGAAATTCAATATGGCTGCCAAGATGGCCAGTAATTAGACCAATGGGACATGAGTTGGCACGGGGAACAAAAAAATTAGTAAAATTCAACACCTCAGGATTCCAAAAATGTGAGTTAAAAAATGCATCATGAGGGTGCGCGCAAGCCCCCCGCTCCTACTAGACTAAATGGAGCACATCTACAATCGATCTACTCACTATGATAAACAAATCTCATGTATAATACATAGTGAGCACATAGTTCAAAATCAGGAACCATTATCTACATAGCCCCCAAATCAAGGGGCCCTGTAGTACCATACACACACAATAATATGGGCGGATGCCAGGGTTTATCCATGAACCACCGAGTTCATGGAGTCGCAATTTAGCCTCTGATGAGAGCCCTTGAGGCTCCAAACCGTCTACAACAATGGGCACATACTTATAACCATTGTCACACACATTGCATTGTTTGCACTCATCGATCTCATGGCGTCAGTAGCCTAGCTACCGCTGTATATAGCAACAGCGTGATAACAAGTGACGCAACAATGCGCCACGTAAAAAACATTCCCTACGGTAAAAATACAACGCTGTTACGTACGTCAACCAAGACTGGACTAGCGGTCAGGCCATGTTTTAGAAACTATGCTGGGAGAAATCCACAAGATATCACCACGTCAAACACACACACACACACACACATATATATATATATATATATATATATATATATATATATATATATATATATATATATATATATATATATATATATATATATATAATGAATGAATGAATGAATGAATCGACACACAAAGGTCATTTATGCCATAAAATATTAGCAAATGTGATCCTTTGTCTTTGTTGAAGAACAGCATAATTATTCTAGGTGAAAGAAGAAAAAGAGGGAGTGTAAGAGCAGAGCCTTCAGATCCAAAGAGGACCCAGAGAAAGTCCGATACAAGGTGATAGGAGTGGAAATGAAAGGAATGGAAAGTAGTATGAAGCTAGTGGCGCTGGGCGCAACACAGCGCAGAGGTTAGGCAGGTATGGTAGAGGAATGGATCCGTGCGCCAAAATATGTAGGCCGGCGCACGGATCCATATCTCAAGGGGAATTGATAGAGATGTAATAGTTATGAAATATGAGGAATATGGGTAGTGAGTAAAAGCAAAATAGTGATCGTGTAAATATTTAAAGCTAAGTTCACCTGGGAAAAAAAGGTCTGATTTGGAAAATATTTGTTACTGAAACACCATAAAGGTGAGAATATGGGGAATTCAAAAACATTAACCAGAATTTGCACCCCCCCGTCCCCCAATATGATACTGACCACATCTGGGTCATGGACTATTATGATGTATTCAGTTCAAAAGCAATCTCTGTGTGTTTCTCATAACTTGGAATTTGTCATCATGCTGCAAGTGTGATCTGCTACATAAAATTAAAGTTATTTCATAATCATACTTGTATGGTTATCAATTTGCCAACACCTGTAAAATATAATAGCCCACTCCTAAACTAATAAACTAATCTGACCCCTGGTGGCCAGGATTGGAACCGCATAAAATCTCCTGATTTTGGATGGTTGAATGTTAACAGGTATGAATTATATAACTTGGTCAGAAATCTTCAGATTAGCTACTGATTTGCCAACTTTCAAAAATCATCCACCATTCCTCAAGAATAAATTTATTTTCTAGCCAAGAGCCAAGAATTTCATAATATGCTGAACATAGTAAGTATTTGATCTTGAAATATCACAGAATGTCTGGAAAGATCACACAATGTAAATGTTGTTGATGAAGACATTTTCAGTTCCAAAGCTATCTGCGTGTTTTTGAAAACTGTGTGTATATTATCATGCAGCAATTGTGATCTGCTAAAATTAAAGTTATCCTATTAACATATGTTCCCATGATTACCAACTATAAAGGCCCGCTCCTTAAGCAAAAGTACTAACCTGGCCCCTCCAAGAATTGGAACTAAACAAAATGAAACCAAAAGACGTCGCAGTATAGTAAACCGCCTGATAAGTGAAATATCCTGATTTTGGATTGTTGAATGCTGACGGGTATGCCAACGTACGTGCACAATATCAATTGAACAATTCATAACACACACGTACCATGATTTAAGAACTTATGGCCAGTTTAGCGATATTCTCAGAATGAGGCATCTCCGTAGTATAATAGTATGCCGTAGGTGTACGTCCTATACATATTTCGCTGTTTCGCTATGCGCGGAATTACCGTAAAGTCGTTCCCCTTTTTCGACATATTAGCTAAAAGTACACGGGCGCGAAAATATGCCAAAAATTTTCCCACATATGATCTTTAGACAATGTTTCAATCGCACGCATGACTTGATTTTTTGGCCGCTCAGTTTCATCAATAAACTCGCTACCATAAACCGTTATAACGACGAATTTAGTTCTGACACTTTTCCCTATACACCTAGTATTTTGCCAACTTGGCGAGTGGCAGAATGGTGAATCTATACATGTCCTACGGACGACTTGCTACCCTATCGCAAGTCCTATGCCGACGTGGGTCAAGGGATATTTTAGATGCAGGGTATCTATAAACAGATCCACTCATCCCCTTTCTTTTATAAGGCGACTCCTGTAAAGAGTTTACAATAATAATATATCACGGATCTGTTTTATCATAAATACACAACATCCTTACCTGGCTTGCCCGCCTCATAATGGTGTTGCACTTGCTTCGCATCAGGAGAGTTGTCGGGTTGATTGTAGGGGTATAACCTGAGTTCACACCTTCCCGTCTTCTCCTCAAAGTCGAAGGAACGGCAGTTGCCCTCGTCGCTGCTGCACTGGATTCCGCATTGGATGCGGCTTGAGGCCTCAACCTCCTTCAGTACGACGGTGCTGTTGGCTGGCGCCACCTCCTGGCCGAAACTTTCAACATAGTGCACCCCTTCTTTACACGCACACAGCTTCAACATCAACACAGCCAAACATGCAATGCCTACACGGAGTTGATGCAGAAATCTTGCCATGTCCATGTACAAATGCTCCTGGCAGGTATCAGTTCACTCAGAAGATATAACAGCGTGCGTGTAGAGTCAGCAGTTGCTTATGGAACTGACTTGTTGGTTTGTGAGCAACCGGTCTACTGATACAGTGTTGCCATGCGCACACTAAGGGGTCTCTCATTGGTGGACTCATCAGCCCACGCCCATAATCTCATTGCTAAGGGTATAATACTGTGGTCTGTCACACTAAAAACAATACGCGTGGCATATAAACAAATTTTTGCGCTTATGTTCATAGCTTGAAACACCCCGGGTTGGGGAAATTAACCCATCAGGCAATTGCATTCAGCGTTGGTTAGCAACAAGGTTTTTGTGAGGAAGTAAGGTTGACGGCCATGGCGACGTCATATGAGGACGTCATAACTCTCTCTCTCTCTCTCTACAGATGCACGTTTTCATATTCTACATCAATGGTCATATTAGAGCATTTCTTTAGTGTAATACACTTCGCACCTGTGATTATTTCAACATGTTTGTGTTTTGTTGGTACATGGTGCACAGTTGTTTGTCGGACCTCCGCCTTTCCCTGCTGGGAGGCTGTTTTTGTTTTGCTTCATGTATACCTTACCGATCCTACATGCCAAGCAGACACAAAATATCTTAAAAATGTGAAAAACATTCACAATGAACATGAGTAGGGCATGAGAAAAGGGTCCAATTAACCTAGTGAAAACATAAGTGAAATAATAAATGTAAATAATGTTACACAATACACATATAGTATTAGTAAAACATTAACGAAAATAAGGAATACTTTTCTTAAAACATAAATCAATATTTTTTCATAATAAAGTTTGATAGCATTAAACTATCTTTTATCAACATTCATTTTTAATATTTTATACTGCTTATTACAAATGTTGTTTCAAACATTCATTGCATATCTTATTGACATTCTCTAAAATGGTTCTAAAATTCTGCAAAAGTCGAAATAAGATATCAAAATGCACAATATTGAAATGTTAAACAATATTTTGCCACAATAATGTTTGACAATATTAAACGATTTTTTTCTTGGTATTTAAAATAATATTTACATCTGCCTATTACAAAGGTTTCTCTAATTCATTATTGAATATAAATAGAATTTTAAGTCTGGACAAAGTTGAAATGTAATATCCAAATAAATAGTAATAACATAATAACTGATAATTTTCTGCAGTAATGTTTGATAACAATTTAGGTAAATGTTTTACACCTGCTAAGTACAATTATTTCCAGGCATCAGTTTAATATCAAGGACACATCCTGTAAAATAGTTGTGAAACATCTGAATAAAGCTGTAATGAGATGTTAAAAATGACTATCTATCTGGAAAAAGTGAATATTTCAAAAGTATTGAAATAATGTTAAGTTAAATGCTACAAGTGTGTGGGCATAGTATGTCTAAGGCCAATCACTTAAATGTGGATACATATCTTGCAACAACAATGTAAAAATGTTTCTTATGAATAGTTTATGAATAATTTAAGCAATATTGTATAAATATATATTTCAAACACTGTAAAAAATACTTTAGATGTTGTAGGAATTGCTATGGTAATGATAATCAAGTTAAAGGTTTTAATATACTTTTCAATAATAATGTAAAAATGTTGGTCCGAAATATTTGATGAATATTCTTTTCAATATTTTATGATTGTATTCAAATAAGTGAAAAAAATAGTTCAAATATTACGAGAAATGTTACGGTAATAATCTTCATGCCAAACGTTTTTATATTTGTAAATATTTTCAGTAACATTTCACAGATATTGGGTAAAACATTTTGTGGACATATCACAAATGTTTTGTGTTGGCTGGGCAGGCCCTGTATACTATGTAAAGGCTGAGTTGTCCAATAAAATCTAAATAGAGGAAAGGCTAAGTCCAAAGAGCTAGCCCACAAACTACCTTAATTAAAGAGATGAAAGCCTCTTTCTGAAAACAAGCTTTCAAGAAACGTACAGGATTCCTTTCAAAGGAATTGAGATGATTGAATCACAAAATTGCATAATTTAGAATTTCAATTATCGTCATTTTTCTTCCATATCTAAGCTAGTTCCTGATTAGCCAGTTGTAAGTGGTGGAGGAAACCGGAGTATACGGTGAAATCGAAAGAAACGGCAATTCTATTGGAATAATGATTTGGAATTTTGATAATTGACAGTTTTTCTGTAAATGTGTTAGTTCGTGATTAGCCAGTTGTAAGTGGTAGAGTACACCAGATTATACGGTGAAAACGAGACAAACGACAATTCTCATGTATACGTACTTATCTGTGGTTGCCATGGGTTTCAAATATTGCTATCAACATGTAGTTGTATGTTCAGGCTGGCTGCAGTTTCTCTGGTTGAATGATTCTAAACAATAGCTATATTTGTACGAATAGATACTTACATTTGAGATCTTTATAGCAATCCAGGGTGTTATTGATCCAAATGTACTAGCACCACCCTGCCACTAAGAAGCACTGTAAGTGTGCGATGTCTCCAGCAAATATATTAGGTATTAGGCTGTAATAGCTATTCTGATTCTACTATGATGATATGGAAGGGGTAGTTTAATGATGAAAGGCATTCAAAATCCCGTCTTCTTCTAGAGCTGAAGAGGAATGAACAAAAAAGCTCTCAATTATAATCTTGCTCTCTTACTCGCTGGTTGGCGTCAAGGCAATGCTCCCTTGCGTTATAGTATTGTACTACGTCCTGAACTTTTGGCCCATATGGTTAGTGAGTGTGAGAGTAAAAGGTACCAAAGCACTTCATTGTGAAACAAAACTATTTATAGGCAGATGACATGAGGGTCTTTAAGATTAGGATTTAAACCATTTAATCGATACAGTGAATACATTTAATGGTTGAAGAATGCTTCGTGTTTTTGGGAAAAAATATAAAACAAAATTAGTCAAACTTGGGACCTTATGTGGCAGGAGCATACCATGGCAAGGTGAAATATGGATTTGAGTAGACTAGCACATTTGATATTCTTAGTATAGCATCCAACACAGAGAAAATGGTTCTATTACAGAATATGATACCATCAGGACACTTGGAGAGATTTAAAGCTAACAAAGATCTGGCTACCCAGAAATATTCCACCTTAATGCAAAGTATAAGTTATCAAATATTTCCGTTACAAGCATACCCATACCACCCTGTCTCTTCCAAGCCACACTCCAATGTATGAAATATATAACTTCATGGTTGAGAAGTGAATGTTGTTATGTAATGGTATTTTGTCCTTCTTTGCCCACCAGAGATGATAGGTGAATTAATGATTTTGGGTTAGATTTCATTAGGATTTACATCAATACCATATGAATGTATAGCAGCATGCCCAAATAAGGATCCAGTGATGACAAAGCAACGATTATGGACCTTTCTGAACAATCTCAAATTTATCTCATGAATGTATTTCATTCCACATTCAGCAACCCTGTTTTAGCATAGTTCATAAGATTATCTATAATGGTATTTTCTGGAGCTACTTTCTACCATAGATCAGTTTATACTTCAATCTATCTTAAAGTTGGCCTCTTAATTGATTTATTTATCAATCTCAATATTGGAAAACAGTTATGATGAATTTCAAACCTAAATCCAAATACTGAAATTTATTTGTTCGAATCCTCATATGTTATACTACATCAGGACAGCTACTTGGGAATACATCGCCACAAAATAATCATTTGATAGGGGCAGTTTTGTGGTGATGTCTCATGCTCAATCTTTAGGTAGTAATGATTATTATGATTCGACTAAGGTAGTATTGATCGATTTTGCTCCTAAAGCTTCTTGTAAATACGATTTCAGACGCATACACCACTATTATTTGTGATAGTAGAATAGTTCAATGTGGCATTGGCAGGGCATTTATATGATGACATGCTTTATGCTTTCTTGTTCTGCAAAGGCGCACCTTTTGCACCATCTAGAGAGGTAAAAATTGACAGGCCCGTACGTTCCCGTTATTTTGACGGGTCCATAACGGGCCTGTTACGGGCTTAGAACATGTTACCGGCCCGCTGTGATGGACCCGTAAGTGGGGAATGGGCCCATTATGTCAGGCCCATATGTGCCCGTTAAAATAATGGGCCCAAACAGGCTCGTTGTGGGTTTTCAAGCCGTAACGGGCCCAATAAAACAGGTTCACAGAGACATCTGGTGGCCATATTTTGAAAATATTTTTATCATAAAAAGCCACATATTTTCAAATTAAAGAAATTATCTTATAAAATAAAACTTTGAAAATGTTATAAAAAATGTGTTATGTATTCAATAACTCGAAAATGATCAATTGAGCATAATCTTCTTTTTGAAAGCATTATTCTTTTTGCACTGATACTTACATACCATGGGATTAGGATGCGTGAAAATGGCATCCATGTCAGAGGTCAGATATCGTTGGTTAGTATACGAGAAGCATTGAACTCTCGTCAGTGCTTCATCTAAACACTTAGCGAGGCATTATGAGGTGAGATCTTATGAGCATATGTTTACTGATCGTATGGTATAAATCCTGCCAAAGACGACCTTTTTTTTTCGAAATGTAAATATATTGAGGGATCAAAAATAGTCCAGTAGCGCGCCCGTTTTAACAGGCCCGTTTTGTCCTGTAACAGTGCCATATGGGCCTGTCAACTCTTTTTTTTAATTTCAAATTGCACACATTATGCAACAGGGTTTTTATTCTCCATAGGCATTTCATGTCATCTTCAAAAATAACAGTGTAACAAATAGGGTCATAAAGAAATACAAGTTAATTAATACAAAAACTTTTTTTTTTTATTTTAACACCACCCCTACCCGGGATGGTGCCTGATTTTTATTTTATTTTTTTCATGCAAATTCAATATTCACAGACGAAAGACTGGCATGGACAAAAGAATAGTAATATAACAAATGTACTAATTGACAATTGTTTTGACAAATAAATAGTTTGAAGTTACCACCTTTCCTTTTTGTTTTTTCTAGAAGGATTTGAGGTAATTCCATATATGTGACCATAGACCCCAGAATCCTTTTGTTTGATTATTACATACTGCTATACTTCTTTCTATCTTGCTTTCTGATTTTAAAAAGTATAGGAGTTTGTTTAGGGATATAGCTTTTTTATTGCTTTTCCCTTTGAATATTAAATATTTCGTTGAAATAATAATCTTATTGATAATGGGGTCTAACTTTGTGTCACCAAACAGTATTTGTATATCTGTAAGATATGTTAAATTATACCCTAGAGAGTTCAACCAGTCAATCAAATTATTCCAAATATTGTTGTTATATGGACAGTCACAAAACAGGTGAACAATTGATTCTGTGTCTTCCAAACATCTATCACAAAGTTCACTTTGCTTGATACCACAGATTTTTAGCTTTCTATTAGTGGCTGTTATACGATGTAAAACTTTGTATTGGAATATTTTTTGATTTACATCTTTAACAAATTTGTGTGGAATAAGAACTCTCTGTTTTGGGTATAGTAATGTGATTTTTCCAAGATCTCTCGGCTGTTGGAGACAACTTGGAGTAATATTAGCCGATGATAATATAAGTTTTTTAAATACAGGATTGTTTTTTGGTATTTGATAAAATTAACCTTGTAAACATTGGGCACCAAGGAGATTCATGTGTTGGGTCTTCAAAATTTTCTCTAATTTGTGTCAACCATACTTCTGGGATTGCTTTAACCATTCTATAATAGTCAATAAAGTTAACACAAATTTTAAAAGAAATTTGTAATTCTTCCCTTGTTTTTAGTTCACCCTAAGAGTTAAACAAGTCACCAACACATTTAAGACCTTTTTTGTCCCATAGCTTGATATACTCCAATTTTATCGGTTCATTGAACCAGATGGGCTCAGAAAAGATTGAATCTGGGTTCTTACAACTCTTATCCTTTAAATATGAAAATGCTCTTATTACGGATGCCCAAAAAGGGTTATCCACTGATGTCATCTTCAAAAATAACAGTGTAACAAATAGGGTCATAAAGAAATACAAGTTAATTAATACAAAAAACTTTGAATAGTTCAAATTCTCAAGTATCATCTATTCCACTTGAGCTTGTGTTCAGTATGTAGAACTATGTTTAAATCAAATACCAACTGTTTCTAGTTGCTATATCAATTCTGAAGTTAAAAATTAACACCTTCCAGTCATTATCAAAACTCGATACGCAACTCTTATAACTGAGCTAAATTTACCTTTTGTCCTCACGTCGCCACACTTCAATAAACTAGCACAACATAACAGTTTTGCGATCGTCTCACACACCCCCATATACTCGGAATGTTTATCAGTTTTGCCACCAATCAAGATACTGCGGGGTGCAACAAACTGAATCTAATAAACCTAAAGTATGACGCAATAAGGCCGTTATTCTCCAAGCAGTGTTCTCCAACTCCCAGGCCCTACCCACTACCATTATTTTCCACTGATCTTTAACAAAACCCTGTAACAAAACCCTAAACGTAACCTTGTAGGCCAAACTTAAAAAGATGTCGTAATTGAACTCCTGTATGTAAGCGTTTGCCTTACGTTTGTCCTAATTCTTGAAGAGAAATTGACCTCTTACACAAAAAACCTTCCTGACGCATATGTTCTTCTCAAGTAGCATAACAGAGAGAATAAACAGGAGCTTCTTAAGTTTCACTAATCTTTCTAAACTAATCCAGCCCAGTGAACAGTATGCACATACATTAGGTATTAGTTTATAAAATCGTTGTATCCTCTTATCTGCATACAATTGGAAATTCTTTAAAAAGTTAATACATTTATTAGAGAGAAACAATAGCTCTGCGCCAGAAAATCCTATTGGCACAACCACTGACCAGAAAATGACATTGCAAGTGGCTATAGTAAGACCATTTTCCGCATCCTGACGCCACTGTACGTCATATATCAAGCAAGCAAATAGATAAAATACATTCTACCTCCCTACACCACGGCACTTGCATCAATATCTTCTTAGTGTGGCTGATGGGTTTAATTTGTGAAAATATGGCCATTTTCATAATTTTACATACGTTAAATCCTACGACCCTTTCCACATAACTAGACCAATTGTGCCTGTCTATGGTAATCCCATCACTAGGCAGAGTAAGAGACCATCTACTACAGAAATTTCTATAGGCTTGTAAACAAGTATGAAAAGGTTTTGGCCCTTTTCTCTTTATTGAATTTCCACCAAACATGGTCATACCAAACATGCATTCTGGGCATCATCTGCTAACAGATATGCTTGAGATTTGTCATAGACATAGCTGAGGGTATCTCGGAGGGAAGTGTATCGGAGTTATCTTTTAATTTGTTCAAAGTTATAGAATACGAAGTTTGAAAAATGCATTTGTTCTCATTTTCAACAACAATTCTGAAAAAATGCTTATAAAATTTGGACGGAGTAAAACTTAGCAAAAATGTGATGACATCTCCGTATTGATCTTTCCTCTACATTTGTGAGATTTGAAGGTCTCTGGTCTGTTTTCCAATTATCATCCCAAAAATCGTACACCCTGCTGAGAAAGTACTTCTGCGATGCTTATTGTGTATTCTTAACCAAGATAACTGTCATGCATACTTTGCACAAAAAAGCAGTACAGCCGGGATATGTGATACAGATCACATGTGACTGCTCATGGTTTTAATTGAGTAAACCGATAAGCTACCTTAATTTCTAACTTTTATAAATGACGTCGATAATAACTGGCATTTCATACACCTCTCCGCTAAAGATGATACCAGTTATAGTATTGAACCCTTTATATCGAACACGTTCTTAGATTGAACAAAGTCAACATTCCCACTACCAAGGCAATAGATGGATATACATAAAGGTGGAAGTCCCAACAAAAGAATTGCATTGAGGACCTGAAGTTGTGAGTTAATTGCTATGGTGTCTCAGCAGTGTTTCTTGTGTACTGGGAGAGAAGTGATGTTATCTCACAATTATTAGTGCATTATTTTGGCGTTTGATACTCAAGTTATTATGATCGGCTGTTTCCACAGATACACATGTACATAGTCATACAGGGCGTCCCATAAAAAATGCAATCCTCCCCTTTTCCAACTATTTCTTCAAAACAGCTTTAGTAACATCAACAATGACTTCATAGTTGAAGAGAATAATATCTTAGAGATAACCTGTTGTAGTTTCAAGCAAATCTGATCATCCATAACAAAGCTGTGAGGCAAAGTTTGACCCCTCTGTCATTTCACTCCAACACAAGGTAAATTTCCTGCATACTGACCAAGCAGTATAGCCTGGTTCTCAGGCTGTATTAGGTATAGTGCCCCCACCAACTCAGGTCAGATCAGTGAAACAGCCAGATATCACAGACTTGTAGCAAGTCTAAATAAGCAGGTGTAGCTGCTATTTTTAGCATAAGGGTCTGGGTGCTCAGGCAATCTGACTCCAAAACCAGTCTTCACCATAGGTTTTACATTGCGTTGGAGTGAAATGATATAGGTGTCAAACTTTGCCTCACAACTTTGACATGAATAATTGGATTTAGTTGAAACTATAACTGTTTATCTCTAAGATATCATTCTCTTTAACCATGAAGTCATTTTTGAAGTTACTTAAGCTATTTTGAAGAAATAATGAGAAAAGGGGAGGATTGCATTTTTTTGGGACGCCCTGTAGATCCCTGTACATACTGCAAATCGTTGTTTTGATGGTTTCCCCCATTTTATTTATATGACACGTAGGTGTTTGTTCAAGCTAGTTGCATTTCGTTCCCTGAAGGATTCCGAACACTAGCTTTATTTGCAGGAGTATATGATAACATTCGATATCTCTATATTAATATGATACCAAGGCGTGTACTGATCCATATTCACTACGGTGCATGGTGGGTCTATGGAAAGATGGATTGATGGAGAGAGAGAGAGAGAGAGAGAGAGAGAGAGAGAGAGAGAGAGAGAGAGAGAGAGAGAGAGAGAGAGAGAGAGAGAGAGAGAGAGAGAGAGAAGATCCCTGAAAGTTTTAGGGATTTGACTAGATCCCTGGTTTGACACTCTTATTGTAACATATATATATATATATATATATATATATATATATATATATATATATATATATATATATATATATATATATATATATATATATATATATATATGTGTATATATATATATATATATATATATACATATATGTATATTTATATATATATATATATATATATATATATATATATATATATATATATATATATATATATATATATATATATATATATATATATATATATATATATACATTTATATATATATATATATATATATATATATATATATATATATATATATATATATATATATATATATATATATATATATATATATATATAGCGAGAGAGAGAGAGAGAGAGAGAGAGAGAGAGAGAGAGAGAGAGAGAGAGAGAGAGAGATTACCATCCTTTACTTAGATTAATTATTATCATTATATGTGTTTCATCGTTAGTTGTAAATTGATTCCGTTAACAAATAAATAACCTTAACTTCAGTAACATTATCAGTGTACTCACCTTTAGGCAACTCAACAAAGAATATTCGTAGTTGGTATGGTTTCTCAAAGATCTCTCCTGATGATTATAATAACATACGTTCATCTTGCGATTGTTCATAATTGCTTGAACGAATATGACAGAAACTCAGCTCTGTCTGCATGATCTTGGTACTGCTTACAACGGGTGATCAACTGATATACCTTGCTTGCAGCCAATGGTCAAGATATATTTTCATGAAACAGGCCGTTAATGACCCGAGGGCGGTACATAGCAGGCGTGATAGTCGTGCTGGACAACACACGTATGCGTCTATTGCGCATATGGCCGGATGTGATTGTCTCGCTGCATATTACCTGGTACCTACCTCTCTGATATTAGGGTATTTCTCCACTTTATCGAGTATAAA
Source organism: Maea johnstoni (assembly GCA_963942565.1). Lineage (NCBI taxonomy): Eukaryota > Metazoa > Annelida > Polychaeta > Spionida > Magelonidae > Maea > Maea johnstoni. The sequence goes on along the minus strand of OZ012694.1, from coordinate 33,029,001 downwards.
ACACTCTATTGTAACCTTCTACTCCCCCCCCCCCCCTCAACCCTCTCACCATCAGGTAGTTTTTAATATCAAACTTGCTCCACCTTACAAAAGAGGATAGAATCCCCAGTTCTATTCCCTTCCCGTCTACAGAGTGAATGTTACATAGGGATTATGATTGAGCCAGGATGCTGTGACGGAAAATCCAAGTCTAAGGGAGGTTTGATGCATCTCACAGCCGGAGATGAAAATGAAAATATGGAGAGCCAAAATAGGCCAAAATTAGATTACCTCCAAAAAACAGATATACGGTACGATGGCAGTGTGAAATATGGATCCGAGTAGACTAGCACATTTCATACCCTGTGTATTACATACAGCACTGGTAGGATGGTTATATTACATAAGATGATACCAACAGGACAATTGGAGAGATAAGAAAGCTAACACAGATTTGGCTCCCTGGAAATATGACAAGTTATTGTAAAGTAGTACTCATCAGATATCTCCTATAAAAACGTACCCATTTGTTGCCGTCTCTACCAAGGCTGAGCCTAACGTATGAAACATGTAACTGTACATCGGAGTAATCAATTTTGAGATTTAACGCTATTTAATACTTCTTTGCTCACCAGAGATGAAAGGAGTATTATTGTTTCTGGGAAAGACTTTGCTAGGATATACATCACTTAGTTCATATTATGACAAAACTGAAATTCACAGTGGTCCGGCATAAAAAGGTTGACCTTTGGGCTTAACCTTTTTTTTCTCATCTATAGTTTTTTTTCAGATGGTTCTGGAAGCCAAGGTTACCCATTTTAAGAATCTGCCGGGTACCCCGTCTGGCAGTTTGAGATATTGGCCCATCTTTGCCCCCCCCCATGGTACGTAAAATGGACAAACTGTGCATTCTTCAGTTTGATCCAGATATTGAAATAAAAGATACCTATGGAATCCAAAGAATACATAAGGTTAATCTAGATAGCAGGTGTTATAGTGATGCAATGGCCAGGCATCGTTGCTTATCTATCCATACATGCCAGGGCTGAGGAAGTTAGACGGAGAATCTGTAACATGTACACAGTCGCTAGAAATGATTAAACATGTGCAAGTAAACAAACTTGTACTGAATACGATTTGACCAGAAAAACAAGTTTCTGAAAGCCACATACCCCTGGTATAATTAACATTAATGTGACTGTTTGTGTACGGCACGGATAAGCTCCTTGAGCAGTTCTTGCAGCCCCAAAATACTTGAAATAAGAGTACCCACGGAAATTACAACGACAGTTATTAAGCATTTCTCAAAATCCTAGTGTAAAAATATTCAAGGGCCAATGAGGCTTGCAGGAAGCTGTTCCAAATTTCCCTATCACCAAAACGGGGTCACTTCAGACACAATTTCTTTTCAAATGTTAACGGATATGCACAACATTCGGCGTATGTAAAGCTAAAGAGTATTGAGGTTGGGTGGGGAGGGTGTCACTCTCTTATTCTTAACTTTGTTCTGAAGTTATATCACTCTGAACAGGAAACAAATGAAGGAATGGTCATAAAATATGAAGGTGGCAAAAGTTAGTGAAACTGTGACAACCTCCCCCATGCTTTGATATTTCCTCCATATTCTGAAATGTGATGGTCTTAGGTCCGCGATTGTGGATAGGAGCTCTGTCTAAAATCACCATACATACCTTTTCAGTTTCTTACCTCTCACATTTTATGCTGCTCTCCCACATACGAATTTTAAGGTGCGACAAGGTGCGAATTAAAAAATCGTATTTATTCGAGTGTTGTCGTGATGTATCGTGGTTGTTCGCAGTCAGTCTTAGGTTTTCGTAGGCATCATATAATATATACTGTACTGCATATTTACAACATATTGGCCTTTTCAGGCGACGCAACTTTGTATACTGTTTTGACATGTGTGAGGAGGTAAATAAAAATGATTTAAAAATAAAAAAGGTTTTCGTAGGCAATGCTGCGAATTTAAAAAAAGGTTTTACATGTAATGCTGGTCTCCCACATACGAATTTTGAGGTGCGACAAGGTGCGAATTAAAAAGTCGTAGTTTTACGTGTGTTGTCGTGATTTATCGCGGTTATTCGCAGTGAGTCTTAGGTTTTCGTAGGCAATGCTGCAAATTTTAAAAAAAGTTTTACATGTAAAAACTTTTGGGTGCGACAAAAATTCTGTCATAGGGAAGTATTTTTTGGCGAACATTGTTGTACATTGTCGAATATGCTGTCGCAACATGTCGTACATCAATCGTATATTCTGTCGTGTGATGTCGTATAATTTCGTGGTTGACCGTACATATCTAACGAATGTGGAAAACACCAAATTTATAGCCAATTCGTGGCTTTAATCGCAGACTTGAGATCGTGTATGTTCACACATTAGATTCGTATGTGGGAGACCAGTATACAACTTTTGGGTGCGACAAAAATTCTGTCGTAGGGAAGTATTTTTTGGCGAACATTGTTGTACATTGTCGAATATGCTGTCGCAACATGTTGTACATTGTCGTATGTTGTCGTACATTGACGTACATTTTCGTACACTAATCAAATGTTCGACAAGGTATAAAAACCTACGAAAGTGGTTGAATGTACATATCTAACGCATGTGGAAAACACCAATCTTATAGCCAATTCGTGGCTTTAATCGTAGATTTGAGATCGTGTTTGTTCGCACATTAGATTCGTATGTGGGAGAGCAGCATTGCCCTCTGCTGGTTAGGTAACCATTTATTCCCCAGCCCATGACGAACCTTTGAGGCAATGTATTCTCTGTATAGGCTAGTTGGTCAAATAAAAGCAAGGTAGAAGAAAAACTGGACCAAAAGAGTTTTTTATGTGGTCAAACTACTTTAAGGCTTTTATCTTAGTTTTCCCAAAAGGTTTCTACAAATAGTATACCTACGATCATAGCAGCAAAGGGTATAGCCAATCATATACATGTTATAGTCTTTATCATCGGACTTGTTCTAATCTCTACATGTTTTATACCTTTGACGATAGGAATGATCAAAAGATAACTATTGCCAAAGCAATACGTAGGCCCTGTTTTGCTGCTGTTGTTATGTACTGGTAAACAAAGGTATCTAATTACTCCCACACAGCAGATGTACCCTTCCATACAGTAATCGCAACTCGTAAGACATGAAATAACATATTGTCGTCGGTAAGGAAAACATCACAAGTAAGGTATGTTAAATCCCTGCAGCTACAGAATTGAACATTGCTATGTACACATACCTATTATTTTCTCATACTTCAATGCAAGAACGCATCTTGTTTCATATTTACAAAGTGCCAATAAATAGGTCTTTTCCCTTGAATTATCATCCTATATCCTTCATTGGGCTATTACAAATAGCCCTAGAGCTAGTCGAGTAAAACTATTCCTGCGAATCAATTCAGAACTTATGAAACAGATGACCCAACGAACGTTAAGTGTCTTTTTCAGAACATATTTTAAAAAAGATGTTGATCAGAATCGAACCCACTTACTCGAGGTTTGGCTTTCAGGAATTTATATGTTAAAATTATATCAGGTCAAGTCTACAAAACACCAGTCATGAACTAATGATCAACAGGCTGGGTTCAACATTCATATCTTTCCAAAAGGTGCCTTTGCTATATATATATATATATATATATATATATATATATATATATATATATATATATATATATATATATATATATATATATATATATATATATATATATATATAACCCTGCTTCCAGACTTACGCAGACCAGCTAAGCTTATACAGCAGCATTAGGCAGACCGCAGATTTAAGCAGACTTTTCCTGGTCTGCCTAAATTTTGGGCACCTCAAAGTCACACAAGGAGTTAACACCAAATACTAATTTGTGCATAATTTCGCTGTTTTTTGTCCCTACTTATGATCAATTATCTGAAATGTTGCCAAGTTAAGGGATTTGAGTATATTTCGTGGTGATTACTTTAAATTGCGTATATCTGCCCGTCCGTAAAAACCAGACTTAGGCAACCCACCACAAAATGATCAATAACTTTTTAAAAAATACTATATATTAAACATGTTACATTTGGTATAAATATATTAAAATAATTCATACACTATAATCTATTAGAGCTTTAAAAATTCCTTAAAAGAACAGAGTTACCAAAAAGCCATAATGGTCATTAATAGGCAGTGCTGCCACCCGTACAGTAGCGACTGGTATGCGTAACTAACTGGCTGTGTCTCCTCCTCGGTGAGCGGTTAACTGATGAAAGTGGGACATATCTAAATATAGATTAGAGATCTCAAGACTACGGACAGGCTAACAACTTAAGCCCCATTCTCACATCCACGATCTAGAACATGATCCGAACACGACCTGGCAGATGTAATGCATACGACCAAAATCTATGTTTTGAGTACGATATTATGCAAATTTTCTTTATTTTTTGAGGTAGAGGACTCTTATTCGATTACCATTGGATATCCATAAGATGCCTATAAGTTTGACGACGATCGTCGCCGACTGATACACGACAGGTATTGGACAGTTATTGGACCTGAATATGTTTCTTCAAGATCAAACCCGCATTTAGTATGACCGTTATTCGATGTTCATAGGTAAACCCCGACTATTATACGATAGTAATACGATTACTATACGATGGGAGTACGTGGTGTACGTGCATAATTTCAGGGGTGGCTTTTTCTCGCCCAGTATATAAGGGGTGCGACGCATCATTTTTTGTGGGAGAAAAAGAAGATGGACCCTGTGCGGCAACGTATGTTGGTAGCAGAAGAAGTCAATCTCCTAGCAGCTATTGCTGTCCTGTATGTCCGGAGAGCTAATAGAAGGAGGTGTCCAAGACAAAGGGCGAGGAAGAGGTTTTGGGTGAAGCCTTGGTTGCTGAGACGGCCTATCTTCGGACAGTACGAACATCTCCTCCAGGAGTTGAACAGGGAAGACGTCCGGTCCTTCAAGAACTTCCTGCGTATTCCCCCAGAGTTGTTCCATGAGATGGTTGAGAGGGTTGGCCCACTGATACAGAAGAACGACACCTTCTGGCGGAAAGCACTTGATCCAGGGCTGCGACTCGCCATAACTCTCCGGTACCTCGCAACAGGTGACTCCTACAAGACCCTGCAATATGGTTTCAGAGTTGCAGTGAACACCATCTGCAATATCATCCCCCGACACCTGCAGGGCTATCATCGAGGTCTACATGGAGGAGTGCATAAAGTCACCAATGACACCTGCTGCTTGAGAGAATGCCTTCGGGATCCTGTCTCACAGGTAAATATATCATGAATTGTATGAATGTTGTATGTATGATTTAAACAATGTCTAAATAACACTTCTCTTTTTTTTATAGATTCTGATGGATGCAGACCTATATGGTGCAGAAGGCATAATTCTTTCCATTAATTCTAATGGTGTATTTAATTATATCAGTTATTTTTTATTTCCAGATTCCGATGTCTCCTGACGTCCATGATGCAGAGGCCCGAACGTGTGGAGGCAATTGTCATGGTATGCTGCATCCTGCATAACCTTATGCTAACCAGATATCCTAATAACCTTGGTGGATGTGGACCAGACGCTCAGGACCAGGATACACACCAAGTCATCCCAGGGACATGGAGAGATAATGAGGCACTGCTCGGTCTGCAGGCTATGGGTCGGAACACTATGAGCACTGCTGGGAAGCACCAACGCAACTACCTGATGTCATACTATAACTCACCTGTGGGCAGTGTCGCCTGGCAACAGGACATGATTTAAGGTAAGCAACTATCATATGTATCTAGTGTTGGTGGCATAAAGAAATATACATTAACTAATGCGTAGTATGATTTGAAATCAATGTTTCACATACTAAAGTATTTGGTTAATGTATATTTCTATTAAGAACATTAACAAAAACAAGTATACTGTATGTCAGTAGTCAATAATATTTATTATGATGACCAACTGTATGCATACAACTCACATGGAAGCTCATGCTGGTGGGGTATCTTCTTCGACTTGGGAGGTGCCATTGAGGGTATGGGTACAGGTTCCTCTGTGGGTTCAGGAGGCGACGGTGGTCCCGGTGGTTCCTGGACTTGATCAGCATCAGGCTGTGTTGGTGGGTTGACTGACTGTGCCTCCTCACCTGCTTCTTCATCCAGGATGTCGGTGTCCGCCTCCGATTCTGTCACTTGAGGGGATTGGGCAGGGAGAGTAGTGCTTCCTCTGTGCTTTGGTGACCATCCTCTTCTTGCCAGGGGGTTCGGACGTCTTTTTCGCCGATTGGCCGCTCGCAGATTGACCACCTTTGGCTGGTAGATCCATGGCCACCTTGTCAACCTGCACTGACACTTTCCTGGTCAGTTCCACCGCCTTGAGACCCTCCTTTCTGGTTACTTTCTTCGGACGCACCATGTTGTGTTTCGCTGTCTGCTGTAGCAGCCGAACTGTCATGGCTGCCAGTTCCGGTCACATGACTAAAAATTTTCGTACCAATAGCCGACGTGTAAACCGTGGATAGCGTACAGGTTACCAATAGGCAATCAATAGCTATCGTATAAGTGGCAATAAAGATCATATGCACATCGTATGCAACTTTCCCACGCTCTTGCATACGCAATACGCGGATGTGCGTCTGATGTGCATAGGACGTCGCCGACCTTCATACGATGTTTACTCGCTAGCTATTGGCAGCAACTCGCAGCAACTCGCACGGGGCCGGTTTTGCCGATCGAACATGCAGATTTTGAACATTCCAAAATGGTCGTGGCCACACCTGACCTCAGTACGAGTTGCGCCGACCCAGCCTGATCTTCATACGATCATGCCGATCAACAGGCTGATCTCTATTCAACTTAACACGATCGCTTGATCGCGTTCGGATCATGTTCTAGATCGTGAATGTGAGAATGGGGCTTTACATGCTTCTGACTTGCTTGGAAGTGGAGGGAGGTCATTTAAGCACCGGGCTGAAGTTGGCTCCTTTTTCACATTCAACATTTGAATGTTGAATAAGTAAATTTCCTCATTCAAACCATCTCTTTATTCGCAGG